>PVIA01001883.1:0-207151 GCA_004024845.1 Tonatia bakeri
GGACAGCTTTCTTCCAGACAGAAATGTGGGCAGAGGCCTGTGTCGCTTTACTGAGCCCTCTCCCCACAGAGCTACAGAGCTTTCAGGCAGGTACCGTATCTGACACTCCATCAACCTGGCAAACACTGTTTGCTCCATCTTGGAGATCCCCTGAGATTCCGTCCCACCCAACTTATGGGCCTACTCAAGCTGTTAACAGAGACTTTTCCATATGAATGGCTGGTCTTGGCTCATGTTTTACAACTTTCAAAATCCTCTCAAACAAGCAACAGCTGGTCTCAGTGAGCCCCCAGCCCTTGTACCTCTTGCTAAGGGGCTCCAGGCCCAGCATTAGCAGCAGTCAGCCTAGATTCACAGTTGGCTTCCACTGGAAAACTCTAAGCCCAGCAGAAGTAGCAGCCATATCAGATTGCTTTATGGCCAAGGCAGGGTGGTTTTGGGGGGAAAAAAAAAACCAGGTTAGGGCTGACCTGGGCCCAAACTACACAGGAAACCCCAGAGCCTGCACACCCAGTAGACAACTACAGACCATGTCTAGCACCACCACCCTGCCCCTGCACAGCTGATCCATGGAAACTGTGTTGGTGGTCAGTGGTCATAGCAAGTCCTTGCAGCTGACTAGCCTGGGTCAGTCCCTCCCAGTGACCTGCCAACAACAATCAAGGCTCAACTACAGGAGGAGGGTCTACTCAGCCCACATGAAGGATGCACCTCAAATACCCAGCTTTGGTGATAAGGGGCTGTGTTACTGACCCCTTTAGGACACCACTACATTAGGCCACACTACCAAGACAGGAAGCCATAGCAGGTCTACCTAATACATAGAAACAAACTCAGGGAGGCTGCCAAAATGGGGAGACAAAGAAACATGGCCCAAATGAAACAACAGACCAGAATTCCTGAAAAAGAGCTAAACAAAATGGAGATAAACAACTAATCAGATGCACAGTTGAAAACACTGGTTATAAGGATACTCAAGGAACTTAATGAGGAACTCAACAACGTAAAAAGATCCAGTCAGAAACAAAGAATTTGCTAATTGAAATAAGGAACAATTTATAGGGAAGGACAGTGGAGTGGATGAAGCTGAGAATCAAATCAATGCTTTCGAACATAAGGAAGCAAAAGGAACCAATCATAATAACAAGAAGAAAATAATGTAAAAAAATAAGGATAGTGTAAGCAGCCTATGGGACAACTTGAAAAGGTCCAACATTTGCATCACAGGCGTGCCAGAAATAGAAGAAAAAGGGCAAGAAATTGGAAATCTACTTGAAAAAATAATGAAAGAAAAAAATCCCTAATTTGGTAAAGTAAATGGAAATGCAAGTCCAGGAAGCACAGAGAGTCCCAAATAAGATAGATGCAAATAGGCCTACTTTAAGACATATCATAATTAGAGTGGCAAAGGTTTAAAATAAAGAGAAAATCTTAAAAACAGCAAGAGAAAAGAAGTTAGTTACCTCTAGGGGAGTTCCCTTAAGATTGTCAGCTGATTTCTCAAAAGAAACTTTGCAGGCTACAAGGGATTGGAAGAAATATTCAAAGACATGAAAAACCGGGACCTACGGCCAAGGTTACTCTATCCAGCAAAGATATCATTTAGAATCAAAGGGTAGATAAAGAGCTTCTCAGACCAAAAACAACCCAAAAAACAAAAAAACACAACAAAAAACCTGAATGAGTTCATCTTAAGTAAACCATTATTATATGAAATGTCAAAGGGACTTATTTAAGAAAAAGAAGATCAAAACTATGAACAATAAAATGGAAATAAATGCATAACTATCAATAATTGAAACTAAAAAACAAACTAAGCAAACAAGAAAAGACACAGAATGATGGATATGGAGACTGTTTTTATGGTTACCAGATGGGAGGGGGGTGTGAGGGTGAATGAGTGAAGAGGTGAGGGGATTAAGAAGTACAAATAGGTAGTTACAGAACAGCCATGGGGATGTAAATTATAGTATAGGAAATGGAGTAGCCAAAGAACCTATATGCATGACCTATGAATATGAACAAGGCTGTGGGGATTACCTGAGGGAGTGGGGGGTGCTGGTTTGTGGGGGCATAGGGGGAAAAATTGGGACAATTCTAATAGGATAACTAATAAAATATAATTAAAAAAAATAAATTCAGTCTGGCCCTGGCCAGTGTGACTCAGTTGGTTGGGCATTGTCCTGCAAAGCGAAAGGTCACCAGTTTGATTCCTGTCAGGGCACATGCCTGGGTTGCAGATTTGGTCCCCAGCAGGGGCGTGTATGAGAGGCAACCTTCCAATGTTTCTCACGTAGATGCTTCTCTTCCCCTCTTTTTCCCTCCCTTCCCCACTCTCTGAAAATAAAATAAATAAAATCTTTGAAAAAAAAAGAAATTCAGTCTGATTCACTACTTAGTGATTCGGTATCAGGGTTATTCATAAGTATCTCTGATCCATCCTTGGGATCTTTGCCCAGCTGACTTGAATGCCCAGGGTCTAGGTCAGTTACTCCACTCTGACCACCAGGCTGCTCCCAAGAATAATTAGTTAAAAAATTTTGAGGTTTCACATCTCAAATATCTGTTTTCCCAGATTACTTCCTGTCCTGCTTTTTCCTGTCCTTTGCTATTTCTCTGTGTTTCCTCTCACTTGGCCCTCCTGCTACCAGAACGTTTATGTCTTTTCTCTGGAATTTCCACATTCAGCACATATTCATAACCTCGGACTTCTCACTGACTATTCCCTCCATCTTTTTATCTGAAGATGTCCCTTCCTTCTCAAAGGGAGCTGCTCATTCTTTCACACCTCAGGGTCAGCAGGTGGCATTGGCATCATCTCTGCTCCCCACTTACCCCCCCAAAATAACTCATATAAAAATGCCTGCCCCTTTAAGGCTCATTCTCTTTGACATTGCCTGCCCTCCCTTAGAGTTACTGAAGAATGCCCACAAGAGCAGGCTAGTATCTTAACTGAGTGAAGGAAGCCTGTAGGGTCTGGTGTGAATTGAAAGCTGCAAGATACTCTAGCAGGGGTGTCCAACTTGCAGCCTGGTGTCCGCATACAGACTAGGATGACCATGAATGCAACCCAACACCAAATAATAAATTTACTTAAAACATGAGATTATGTTTTTGTGATTATGTGTTACAGTGTATTTAATGTGTGGCTCCAGACAACTCTTCTAAGTCCAGTGTGGCGCAGAGATGCCAAAAGGTTGGACACCCCCGGAAGGGGGCATAATTGTGACTTAGCTCCAGAGGTCACAGTGGAGGGAGGAGCCCCATGTTACCAGATCTGCATAGTTTTTAAGGGCATCCTTCCAAAGAATCCAGATTTTTATATCAACCCTCCTAATTTTTAAATGATGGGAAATAATTCATCATAAAACAAATAAGGAACAAACCCTAAGGAAGTCAAATAAAATCTAACTATTGGTCTGACATGGTCCATAAGCTTCTGATTTGTGATTTCTACTCTATATTTCTTGGATACTGTGTACCACTCTCTTAGTCACCCTCTGCCTTTCCGTGAGACATCAGCATGTGGCACACTCTTTCTCTGCCTCTGAATCCCCAGCCTCTTCCTGATTACCTGTGTTCCTGGGGGTGTCCCAATAACACTCTAACTTCTGCATTTCCAGATCTTCTCATGTACGGTGACCTTCACTTTGCCACTCACATGCATGACCCCACCCTGAACCTTGTCATCTCTTAGGTCACATCCTAATTTTTTACCATAACTCCCTATGTTTCTACTTTTCTTTACTCAATAATTTAACCCATTTCTATCTTTTAAATTAGAGGCTCTCAGACCATTATCTCTATGTATATTCTTCACGTCTGGAAGCCCCCTCCTCATTACCTCTCGATTCATGTTACTTCACCCACTGTCTAGCCAATATCATTACTCCATTGGCTTTCTTTCATACTTGTCTGGCAAAATCTCAACCCTGGATCTAATTACCTGTTATTCTTCTCTGTCAGTGTTGCTATGGGTTGTAGAGAAACTCACACAGATCTGCAGACTAATTTCATGGCTGCTTCATGGTTCTCACACACTACTGGCCCTCCCTTACTACCCTGTAATCATTCTGTGGTTCCTTAGTCCTCTCTCTAGTTCTTTAGACTAGCTTTTTCATGCTTTCTTCACTCCCCTTCTGTCTCCTCAAATGTTTGAGTTTCACAAGTTAAATATTTGGCATTGCTTCCTACTTCACAGAGAAAATAGAAGCCAAAGATGGGAACTGCCCCCCTTTCCTGCCACCAACTCTCCCTTAACTTATTGCCGTGAAACCTACAAATGAGCTACAAAAAACCTACCTGCATGCCTCCCTCTTTCACCTCTGTTATAATGGAAGCATAGCATCTCCATCTGTGCTGATCCCTACACTTGTCCTCTGGAGCTCTTCTCTCCTAGTTCTTAGCAGCCTGGTTTGATCAGTGTTCCCTCTGTTTTCCCTATATAGTCAACTTGTCCCTTTCCCTTTTGGCCTCTTCCTACCAGCACTTAAACATGCACAAGTCTTTCATCCTGAATATCTAATTCTTTTCAGGCACCATGGCACCTTTCAGCCACTGCTTTTTTTTTTTCTTTTAAAGAGACATACCCTTGTATATTCTGCTTCTCTGATTCTTAACTTCCCATTCTCTATTCTGCCCACTGCAGTCTGGCTTCTGCCCTTATCACTCTACTGAAAGTGCTGTCAGCAAGGTCATCTATGTCTAATTATGGCTGAATCCAATGGAAACTTTTAAGCCATCACCTTCATTGACCTCCTTATAAGTAGCTGACAATGTTGGTCCTTCCTTGCATGTTGAAAGTTCATTTCCTGGACCTCTATGACCATACACAGCAGCTGAATTCCCTACCTCATCAGACTCCTCACTAGGTTACTTCCCTCTTCCCACTCTTAAGTATTAGAGTGAGTTCTGTTGAAGGTCCTCTTCTGGTCTTATTCTTATGCTCCTGAGGTTATAAGTTATCTCATAACTTATCTGGGGAAATTGCGAAAGAGCAGGGGGGCAGGGGGCAGATTTTGTGACGGGGAATAGTGGAAATAAGGTTGGTCAAGCATGATGGTGCTAGAAGATGAAGAGACTATGTCTGGACGGAAGTGTTTGGCTTGCTGAAGTTAGCAACAAATGAACAAGTATTGTATCTAGAGTGTCAATGTCAAGTGTTTTAGGTGTTGGAAACTTCTCTCTTGTTTTATAATAAAGTGTATGCCAGGACTTTGTGCTGGGTTCCTTGGATGGAGCTCTTAAACCCTTGGAATTTCCAAAATGATAGGAATGTCTTTGCTGTTCATGATGAGCCCTTAGGATCACAGTTGAATTTATGATAATAAAGTAACTGTAGTGAGCTCTTAGGTAGATTCGGGGAGGGGGATGGCCATGCTGGAAAGACCATCCGTGCATGGTGGCTTTGAGCCACGTGCCATTGGTCCAGACTTCAGGAGTGGAGGGCAGCTGGAGAATAAGTTTAACCACATGGCCAATGATTCCATTAATAGTGTCTACATAATGCAATCCCTGCAAAAACTGGATACCAAGCCTTGATTGAGCTTCTGGGTTGATGAACACATCAATGTACCAGGACAGTGGTGCATTCTGATTCCCTCAGGATAGGACACAAAAGCTTCACATTCAGGGCCCTCCCAGGCCTTGCTCTATGCATCTTTTCATTTGACTGGCCCAGGGATTTGAGTATATCACATTCTTCAGTTCTGTCAGTTATTCTGAATTATTAAACCTGAGGGAGCTGTGGGGACCCCTAAATGTGTAGCCTGTTGGTCAGAAGTGCAGGTCATAAGTGGCCCAGGACCCCTGAACTTGTGGCTGCTGTCTGATGTGAGGGCAGGTTTGTTGGGGACTGTCTGTAACTCATGAAGTCTGAACTGACTCTGGGTAGTCAGTGTCGGAACTGGACTGCAATATTGCACCTCCCAGGGAGAGGGTGTGGACTCACTGAGGAAGTGAGTGCCTCATCACGAGAAGAGATCTGTTATCAAATGGAGAGGAATCTAGAGCACTAATAGTCATAGGAGATTGGAAAAAAACTGACTTTATTTGGAAGCCATGTCTCTAGGTTTTTGAGTAGGATAGCAAAAGGAGTTATTTTTAAAAAGCAGAAAGATTATTAGCTTTAAGTCTGGTCTTACTTTCCTTTAATAGCTTTTGTGCTTCTGAGTTCTTGGATCTGTCCCTCAAAAGTTCTAGAATACTGTATATTTCCAGGTTAAAAAATATGACTTTTTCTCTCATCCCCCAGAGAAAGCAGAGAGCAATCATTGAGGACAATAAAGACACCACTTATGCTGTGCTCTCTTGTAGTTAAAATTGTGTCATCCATTGTGATCCCTGGTGGGATTTATGGTGGCTTAGATCTCTGTTGGAGAAATGAACTATAGGCAGTAGGCAGGAGAAAAAGGTCTCAGGCTTGGAGCACATTATTTTGGTGAAATGGGAAGAAAAGTCACTTGAGCCTTTTTTTCTTATGTTTTTTTAGCTGTAAAATCTGATTGTCCATATTCTCTGCCCCATCTGCCCCTGATCTCACTGGGCTCTCTTGCATGCTAGGTGATTCTATTCTTAATAATAATATGAACTCTTATAATGTCCTATTATGTGTCACCAAGTCAGCTCCTTATAGACCGTTATTAAATTCCTCTCTGCAACATTTGCAAATCAGAATTGTCTCCATTTTACACATGAGGAAACTGTAGCTTAAACAGGTTACTCATTGTGTAAATGGTACCTGCTTAGAGTGCTACAGTGATTGGAGTTCAGGTCTACCCAACTCTACTGTCTAGTGTCTCTTAAGGGTGAAACAGGCACGGAAGCTGGAGCTGGAGAAAAATAATATTAAGACTATTCTTATCCCTAAGGAACTTGCAGTCGAATCAAAGAGACTGACCATTATTTTCTGGCCAAGGTCCTTGTTTGGGGCAAGAGATTATAGAATAAAGATCTTAGTTAAATCTGTGACCTTTTGTTAAGGCTTAAGACACAGGTGGCAAACACAAGGCCCATGGGCTGAATCCAGCTCTCCACTTTATCTGGCCTGGCACCTTGGTAGTGGCACTGGTTTGGAGGCAACCATGAGGCTGATGTGACCCCTGGTGAAAATGAGTTTGACACCCCTAATCACCAAGAAGGTGATCACCAAGATCACCCTTCACCAAGAAGGATCCTTAGCAGCAGCTTGGTTCAGAAACAGCTTGCCTCTCCTTGAGCTTTGTCATGATCATTGCATATATACAGTTGACCCTTGAATAACATGAGTTTGAACTGCATGGGTCCACTTATACGTGGATTTTTTTCTATAAATGCCTGTATTGTTTTTCATCCATCACAGTAAGGACTCCGAGGATGCAGAGGGCTGATGCATGCATTAATCTACCTTTTTGTATACCACACCACACCTTGAACACCACAGATTTTGGTATCTGCAGGGATCCTAAAACAAATTCCCCACAGACATCGGGGATGCCAAGGGACAACTTAGGTTTTGGGAGTCAAAAGTTACACAGTTGACCCTTGAGAAACATGGGCTTTTTCAGTTTAGCTGCACAGTTCAAACCTGCATTGTTCAAGGGTCAGAGGGCAGTTGAGGATCTGCATACACAGAGGGCCAACTTAAGTCATGAGGTTTCTGGTAGATGTTGTTAAGGGTCAACTGTACTTGAATTTGAACTGTTTTGTCTTTCTTTTGTAACCATGCCAAATCCCACTCATAATAGTCCATGTAGGTGGAAGACAATACTGGTTTTAAAATTTCCAGATCAGGAGACAGAAAGTAATATTTACTGACATTTACTACATTTAGAGACTTCATACACTTAAAAAAAAATTTAATCCTTTTAGAGATCAAAATTCCAAAGCTCTGTATACAGCTTCCCTAAAATTTTACAGCTTTTAAGAATGAATCCATGAGTCAACCTGACTCTAAGGAAATGCTAGTCACTCATCTCAAGGTTTTCCTTTTTTATATTGCCTGGATAGTAATCCTATAATGTCAATGGCACTTTTAACTTTTGCAAGCGTTTTCCACTGTTCCGTTCTCATTAAATCTGAAAGGCCCAGCTTTACGAGGACGTAGGGACCCATGTCTCCATTTGATTGAGGAAACTGAAGTGGATGTATATGTAGTGTTTAGTGACTTGGGAGAGACCACTAAACTACTAAGAGGACAATACAAGTCTTTCTACCCCAACAACTTTTAAGAGGACCTCCTGTTTCAATTAAAGATGAAAGAGAGGAAGACAGCACCTAAAAACCTAGAGGAGCCAGTCACTGCACTAGGCATTTTTAATTTACTTATTACAACAACCATTCAAGTTGAGCGTGAGTGTCTTCACTTTGTTGATGCGAACTGAGGCAGAGAGGTTACAAATGGTCCCCAAGTCCCACAGTAAGTGCAGGTCTGCCCTTTTATTCCAGCACACTGTCTCACATATCTAATTTTTTTATAGGATCTTCCAGTTGGACATGTTAAAAAACCTGTTCAAGTCTAACTCATCTTTTAAAAAAAATCTAACCCTCCATTAGCCCCATACACTCTTCTCACCACCATCTCACCTGCCCTTTCACAGGTAAGCCTCCTGACAGGTGAATATACTTGGGCAGTCTGCCCCTTCCACTCCTGAGTTCACTACCATGGTGTTTCTCCTTTAGCTCCCATGTGAAACGGGTCTTGCTAATGACCACCTTGCTGCTGTCTGGCAGCTGACTTTTTGTCACGTTTCCTTAACTTTGCCGACGTCGACACTAATCCCGTTTCTGAAAACTCAGTCTTCTGTTGGTTTCTGGGCCAGCAGTCTTGTCCTTATCTCGCATCTCTTTGACTGTGCCCTCTCACTCTCTTTGTAGGTTCTCTTATGTAACCTTTAAGAGTCTGTGTCCTCTGCTTGCATTGATTTATCCAACCAATAGTTGTTTCATGTTTACCATGTGTCAGGTCTTGTGCTAGGTGCTGGGGATCAGAGCCAAGTGAGCAGTGGTCTGCAGCATGGGAAGTTTGTCATGCTCTGGTCCCTCTGTGCTGACTGCCCAGCCGGTTCACTGCCCCCTCCTGTGTCTGCACAAGTGCTGCACTTTCCAGAACTCAGTGAGCTTTCTCTTGCCTCTGGGCTTTTCCAGGGGTAGTTCCCTCAGCTAGCAACGTCCTCTGCTACTCTTTGTTTGCTCAGCCTTTTTCCATCTTTCAGGATGTGGCTCATGCATCATCTCCTCTAAGAAGTCTTTCCTGACTCACCAGGTGGGCCAGGAGCCTGCCTCTGAACTCAAGTTCATCACAGAACATACATACAGCATAATTGGGCTTGTCTCATATTCTGTCCATTCTGTGGTGACAAGAGTCAGGTCTTAGGCTCCTTTGTATGCCCAGCACCTAACACAGTTCTTGATATGTAGCTCTTTGCAGAATGAATGAATCAAGTTTGCCATGACTGCTTCCTGCCCCTTTCCAACCTGGACTCCTGTCCCTCCTCCACCTACATTATTCACTGTTGTCCACCTTCATTGCACTTTAGATTCAATTGCCAAAAAAAGAAAAGACTTGAACTCTATCCCATTTCATTTGAGTTATACTATCCAGTGGTGGGACTCAGATGTCCCCATTATTTAAGCCCCCCCTCCAGGTGATTCTTGTAAATAGAAAATAATCACATGCAGGACATGTCTTGGTATTTCAGTGACTTGCACAATGCTTTGCACACAGTAGGTATTCAATAAAGATTTCTAGAATAATTGAGTGGATGCCTAACAGCCTAACTTTTACAAAATTCTATTCAAGCCAAGTGTTTGAGCACCTGCACCCAGAAAGCTGTTTCTCTAGCAAATTTTGCTTTGGAAATATTTAGCTTCCAAAATGTGTTACTTAGTTTTTAATCCTCATTTTACAAAATAAAATTTTCAAAGCTCAAATTGGCTGTTCATTTGTGTAACTAAGTGACACATAGTTTTTGTTTTAAGCTCCAGAAAAACAGTAGCCAAAGAGGTGGGGTTTGGGTGAAAAAAGGAGGATGCGGAGATTCCTGGCTTTCATTATATAAGAATTCATAAAATTTGCCATGGTTTCTGGTAAATGCTGGCAAAAGCTTGTTTGGCCCTGGGCCCTGAAAGCACTAAGATACTTCCTTTCTGATGTTTCTAGACTTTCTTTGGCAGCAGGAGAGCAAGACATAGTCAAGTCTGTCAGGACTTGAGTAGGGCAGGGACAGGGTGGGTGCAGGGGACTGGTGACGCCACCTAGCTCTCTTCATCTTATTTTCACAGATCATAGCTGGACTTGCCAACTCTTTGAAAGCAAGGCCTCATTGATCTCTATTGCGCTGTGACTCAAAACTCTGGGGGCAGACATTTGTATACGCTGCCCCTGCCCCCAAATTCATGGGACAGAGCTCAGATATCTGGAGGCTTCCTCACTGTCACTGACTGGAACAAGTGCAACATGTACTCTCCAGGGCAAGTTCATGTTCATAAACTTATTTAACCTTCACAGGAACACTACGAAAGAGGGTTTTACCCCATTTTATAGACAACGAACTGAGCCTCAGAGAAGTTCAGTGGCAGTGGTCAGCTACTCGGTGTCTAGATGCATGAGCATCCTGACTTTCCAGCTGCGGTCACTGCACTCCCATGACGGTGACTGACCTGAGCTGGGACAAGACAGCAGAGCACAGGCTACCGTCCAGGAGACAATTTTTGGAGTGGCCAGTGAGGTGTGAGATGAAACATTGGAGCAGAGGTGCTGAGGGGGTTGTGGCCTCTACACAGGCTGAAGAGGGGGGTGTTCTGCAGCCAGTTCTATTGGACAAAGAGGTGAGAGTCTGCCTGCTGGGTGCACTGATGGCCTCCTCCTGCTCCAGGAGACCTGGCAGAGGAGCCTTTAGGCTCCTTCCCTCTCTTTGGAGTTTGGGAAAATCTCAAAGTGAACAGGCACATAAAACCTACCTTAACTGGTCATTATAATCCCATACAAAGTGAAGAAACAGTTGACAGATGGGAAGAGAGAAATCAAGAGACCTCTCAGAGTAGTCGGCTTGTTTACCTCTGGCTTTTTATTTATTGGTGCCGAGTCTTCCATTTGTCAGGCTCTAACGATAGCAGCTTTTATGAGTAAGCAATTTTTAAATGAACTTGTTCCAAATGTGTGTTCCGTTCCTGGAACTCTCTGTGCTCTGAAGCGGCTTTATAATTATTGCCTCCTGTGGAATAGCCAGGCTCTATCTAGCTTTTATGTAAGTAATTTCACTTGGTTTGCCTCTTCCTATTTTAGCTTCAACTAAGGAAGATGAAAGGGTAGAAAAATATAATAATAATAGCTTTTTAAAGTGCTTATTATATGCTAGGCATTGTTCTAGATGTAATGCATTCATCTTTTTATTGTATCCTAACGTTACTTGGGTCTAAGGTATTTTTATAGCCCCCATCTTACAGACGAGGACACTGTGGCTCAGAGACATTGAGCAAAGTGTCTAAAGGCGGTCAGGTAGTAAGTGGTAGAGACAGGATCTGAGCACAGGTCTGTCTGAGCACAGCCCATGCCCCCGCCCCACTGCTGTGCGAGCGGACCTGCAGGGCTGCCTATACCAGCAAATGCCAAGGTGGAGCTGGAGCTGGGGGAAGACCTGAGGACACTTGCTAGTGCTATAAGTCATTTGCCATATTGGCCCATGCAAGAACTGTTGTAATTCAGGGCTGATGGCTTTGTAATTATGGACAATTTCTGGCCTTTTGCTTTCATAAAAGGAAATAGAAGAGTTTAGAGAGCTCCCTAAAACTTGTTGCTGCTCATAATAACGCTACCTTCTGCCTTGGTGAATGGTTGCATCATTTATCCCGAAGCTGAAAAAAATTATCATATTGTAAATTGGCTTCTTTATTGACACACGATCTGTTATCATCTCATTTCAAACCCTGATCCTGCCCAAATGGACTGAGTTTCCTTCCTCACCATCCTGCAGTCTGCTCCCAGTGGACAAGACAAAGAGCTTTCTTATCACATCCATTGGTTCCCTGAGTGATGCCGGCCGTGGAAGACAAGCTGTGGGGTCAGCTGCAGCTCAGATTTCTGCTCCACCACTTTCTTGCTTTGTGATTTTTGACCAATCTCCTTGTGCTTCTGTTTCCTCATCAGTAAAACAGGAATAATAATAAGAAGAATGTATACCTCAGAGGGCTGTTGTGAGGGTTAAATGAAATGATGCATGTGAAACGATTGGATCAGTGAGCACTTATTCTCTTAGCTCCCATCTAAAGCCCCGCAGTTAAATATTGGGAGCCACTATTAAATCACTGTTAGTATTTTGCATTTTATCAATAAAGGTACACAGAGTGCCAGGAGCTAGGCTCTCTCTAGGACCCTGTTTCTTGATGCTTTGTTATTTTCAGTATCTCTTTATAAGGTGAGAAATTACATGAGCAGAGTTTGCTTTGGAGAATGCCCCCTCCTCTCCCATTCCTGATATCTTCCTCCTTGTTGCACAAGCTCCCCTTTCCCACACCTGGTACCCTCCCACTGACCCTGGGCTCCCCAGAGCTCCACACTGGAACACTCAGGCACCTGGGCCATTACCTTTTGATTAAGACAGAGCCAGGCGCTTTACAGAGAGGGATAAATTTGCTTGATTTGACCCAGAAGTGGATTTGTTTCCCTCCAATTAGTTGGCAAATCGAACTTGATCTATGAAGAAGGCAGATTTATAGCCTGAGCTGATACATGACTGCCCTGGTTTTGTTGTAATAAAAGATGAAATCTCTCCAGTGGGGGCTTGGGTGGACTTCTGGCTGGGTTTCTAATGACTGCTCCCTCCAATATTCAGAGCCTGAATGCCGCTGGCCCGGGGTGATCAAATAGCCCTTCATAGTAGATAAAAAATAATTTGGGGAGCTGGTGAGCAAGAAGGTTGGAGTGTTTGCTTTCCCTTTGCTTTCCTGAGCCTTAATAATATTCCTTGAGGTGTGGAAAACAGAACCGTTCTAGCTAATTTTCAGCCGAAGTCCGAGAAGACTGCATGTCCTCAGGGCAGATGGCTGCCAGCGTGGTCTCTGCCCTGTATTAGCTGTTTCTCTCCACTTGGCTTTTGTTCTTCCCTTTTTCTGCCTCTTTAGCTGTTGATTTACTTTTGTTCTGATTGCTGCATCATGCTTTTTCTCCTGTCTTTTGCTCCTTGTTTCTTGCTATGTATTTGTGCATTTTCCTGTTTCCCTTCCTCTCTCTTTTTCTCTCTCTTCCTCTTCCCCTCTCATCCTTTCTGCCAGTGAACCTCATCCTTGAGTTTCCTTTTGGCACTCCTATTTACCTCTTTTTCTCCCTCTGATTCTGGTTCCTAATATCTTGAAAGAGCATTTGATAACGCTTGCCTGACCCTGCCTGACATCCGGTGAGCAATTCTCCTCGGGCAGTGTTTGATGTGGTCTGTGTGTGATTGATGAAAGCTGCTCCATTTGCTCTTCAAAGCTCTGTTTACAGGAGCTTGGATGCATCTTCTCAGCATTTCACCCTTTCTCTCTCCAGAAACAAGTCCAAATTATAGGACAAAACCATGCCACTTCCCAATTTGTCCATCATCCTCACAGATCCCTTAATGCTTAGAGGAGCAGGACCACGTTGTACAAATCCACTTAAAAAAAAAACTCACATAAAAAATGTTTGTATTCCTAGGGTCCTCATGTCAGAGATATTATCCACAAAGGAGGTTGCTTGGGTGGCTTTCAATTTGAATACAGCCACTTTCAACCCAAATGAGGACACTTTGATTTGGACACTGGGTAATAAAACAGAAGAAAAATGCTACCGATGTTAATATCAGAATCTAAGCATATTTGGTACCCGGCTGCTTAGGACATGGTCAGTGAAAAATCAGAGGAGCTGAAATTGGAAGGACAGTGGGTCACATCCTTTCAGTACTGATCCCTCTGGATCCCAAAAGCATATGAGAAGATGAGGTGTATTCTTCACCTAGATCAGGTTTCTATTTCTGTTTTGCAATCTAAGATTAGGAGTCATGCTCCTGTGCCAGAGGGCTTACACATTCAGCTGCTTGAAGAAAGAGGGATGGACAAAATAGTCTGTAAAACATCTAGCTCATAGCCTCTCCAATTTTGAGAATCTAACACTTTAGGTATGATAAATACAGGTGCATAGAAAAGATTACTGCCTTTTGCACTAGAATACTTAAATTTAAATGAAGATTTGGCAGTGATGAGTTGAATGATCTTCAATACATTTAAATTTTTTTTCAGTTTTTTCTTAACAGCTTTACTAAGGGGTAATTTATATACCATAAAATTCAGCCATTGTTAGTGGATACTTCAGTGATTTTTAGTAAATTTATAGAGTTGTACAACCATCATCACAATGCAATTTTATAACATTTTCAATAACTCTTTTAACCTCTCTCCATTTTCTTTCTTCACCTTAAAATTGGACTTATGTGGTGGATTGATCGCAAAAATGACCACAATCTTTGAACACATTGCAATGTGACTTTGTTGCTCTTTCCACAGAGAGGCAGAATTGATTTCTCCAGCCCTTGAATCTGTGGCTGGCCTCACAACTCCCTTTGACACATGAAGTGTGGTAAAAGTGACGGTGTAGCAGCCATAAGCCTAGACCTTAAGAAGTCTTGCTGGCTTCTGCTTGCTCTTATGCAAACCTGCTACCTCTACCGTGAGTACAGGCTGGGCCAGCCTGTTGGAAAGGGAAAGACTCTGTGGAGAGAAACCCCAGTCATTAGTGCCACCCCAGGTTAAGCCATCTTACATCACTTTCCCCCAGCTGCCCTCTAGCTGAATGTAGGTACATGAACATACTCCATCGAGACTGGCCAAGTCCAGCCTAGAAAAGCAGAATTGGTGAGCCAACCTGCAGACCTACAAGAAACAATAGAAGGGGATAATACTAAGCTTTAGGGTGGTTTGCAAAACATCATTACTGTGGCAATCAATAACTGATATAGGGTGGTCATGAGAATCATTTTTTAAAAAGCTATGAAAACATCTGGTACTCTGTCTATTACATAGTACACTATCATTATATTTAAAAAATATTCAACTAAAACATTTATAGAAATCCTCATATATGAACAGCACTATGTTTCAGATTGTGAGGGGAGTGCAGAATTTGAAAAAGATGTGATGTAAACTCCCCAGGAGTCAGGTCTAGGGGGGAAACAGAGTCATACAGTCACAATATAGGGCAGCCTGTCCCTCTATTCCAATATTTATGTCCAAGTGGTTCCTCTATTGTCTGCAAACAGCTATGTTCTTCTTTCCTTGATATTTCACTTTGCTTGAAAATGTTTTCAAGGGATATGGTTCATGGGGAAAAAAACCTGAACAGCACATTGACCAAAATTAAATTTTATTGGTGTGTCCAATATCTTGTTTGCATTTATAGGAAGTAGCCCATATGGCAGCTTGGCCATGTAAAATACCTCATGTAGCCAGGGAAACAGAAAAGCAGATGTAGAATCAGAGCCAGGGTTGGGAGGAGAATGAATCGTGGAAAGAGAGGTGGATGGGAAAATCTTAATTTCTAAAATGACCAGGAGCTTTAATTCCAAGAGTGCCTAAGGAGCAGAGAACTGCCTGCCAGATTTGTTTTCTTTTAAAAGAGGGCTCTAGAGTCAGGAGGTACTGGGCGAGGCTGATTTCTTTCTTTTTGTTTTCAGTCTTTACCTGAGGATATGTTTATTGATTTTAGAGAGAGGGAAGGAGAGAGAGAGAAAGAGGGAGACAGAAACATTGATGTGAAAGGAAACATTGATGGATTGCCTCCTTTTCATGCCCTGACTGGGGATTGAACCCATGATATCTTGGTGTAGGAGATGATCCTGCAATCAACTGAGCCGACCATCCAGGGCCTGCTAGACTTTTTTGCTTGCCTCCAAATATTCTACAGGTTGGGAGGCTGGGATTGGGGTTGGGAGTTGAGGAGGAAGACAAGACCTCTGATACCCAGCTCCTGCAGTTGGCTGGGCTCAAGCAGATTCTCTGAGTTCCCACTCTCCAGGAAGCAGACCATCTGGGAAGTGTAACAGCACAGTGCAAAGAGCCTGACAGGGGCACGAGTTCTAGTCCGAGCTCAGACACTAAAGAACTCTTGCTGTGTGACCATGGACAATTCACTTTCCCTTCCCAACTGATTTCTAAGGTCATGTCTAGTTCAAAGAATCTGTAACTTCAGGTCTAATTCACCCACTGAGTTGAAGGAAAAGCTTGAAATCAAAGCAAACAGAGGCAGATGGCAAGGCTTTCTGACAACATGCATGAACCCTTAGAAAATGGGACTGTTCAGAAAATCAAAACAGAGGTCAGTGGGTAAGCTGTGGAGATCTGGAAACCCTCTTCCCTTCTTTACTGAATGTGTACAAGTAGAGTTCTCACCATGCCTGACCTTAAGGACTCCTGCATACTCTTCAACCTGGGACCATGCTGCTGGGTGAGCTGCAGGCTCCTGGCCTGGGGCTGTTGATGTCAGCTTCTCTCTCCTCCTACAGCAAGGATGTCAAAAGGGGTTTCTCAAAATGAACTTGGGCTCTAATAAGGGGCTATGTAGATACGGATAAATATTCCTAACTGTCTGGTGGGGGTGAAAAGATCATCCTTTTTCCAAGCAGTGGAAATAAAAGAGTAAAGAGAGCTCCTTGCACTGAAGCTGGGTGTAATCAGGGCTCTTAGTGATGGTTAGGGTCTTTTAGGGTGACAACTGTCAACTATCTCAGGGGTAACTGGACAAATTCTGGATGCCTCTGGGGAGACACAGTCCTTGAAACCTGAAGCACCACTGGGCGGTGGTAAGGGAAGAAGTAGCAGAAGTCCCCAACTTCAGAAGCCCCTGGATAGATCTGAATCCCCAGGATGTGACATCTTTCTCCTGTTGTGAGGGACTAATTTTTGAATGCCACCTTTCAAATCAGGTCCACTGATGTCCTACAGAGAAGTCATTTGGATTCCTACCACAAGGGGCCCTCTGAGGTGCAGGAGGCTTGCGCAGAGTGGCAATGAGGGAGGGACGGTGCTGCAGGAACCTGTGGACAACTTGGTGAGACTGTGGAAGGACCACTGCAAAGCCAGGCCGCCAGAAGCAAGGCTTAAGGTTTGTGATTATATTAGGTTCCTTTTTCACCTCAAAAAAGAAAACTGTATATACAGCATTGTTCAAGTCATTGTCCTTCTCCCATAGTGTCATTATCTTTTTGTGCATTTCATCGCTCTCTTTTTTTTTTCTTATAACACTGCTCATTCTCCCCTCCAGGATGATTGGATCACTCAAGCCCTGTCACTTGCTACAAATCACCCAGAATTAGTGATCTGAAATGATCATTTTATTCTGCTCACAGATTTGGTGGGCCAGGGTTTGAACAGGGTGTGACAGGGACTGCTTTTCTGTGCTCCACAATGTCTGGAGCCTCAGCTGGGGCTCCAGTGGGGGATAATTTAAGGCTATGGGGCTTGGACTGTCAGGAGTTGCATCCATTCACAAGTCTGGCAGGTGGGCTGGCTGTTGGCTGGGACCTCGGTGTGCTGTGAGCCAGATCCACACATGGCCACTCACATGCTTGAGCTTCTTCGCAGCATAGCACCTTCAGGGTGGTCTTACTCATGGATTGGGGTTCAGGGCCCAAGTGCACGTGTTCCAGGGAACAAGATGGAAGCTGTGAGGCCTTTTTTCACTCAGCTTTGGAAGTCATGAAGCTTCACTTTGGCTGCATTCACTGTATGACGACCAAGTCAGAAGCCCACCCAGATTCAAGGGGAGGGTTGATAGACCTTCCTCTCCTTGGAAAGAGTGCATATTTTAAGATATATTTAAAAGTCTTTACAATAGACTGTTACCAAACCCGAACTAGGGCCCTCCATCATCATTTTCCCTGAGAAGCTCCTTCCTCTTGGCTTCTCAGAGGCTAGGATGCTCTGGAGGTGACCGTAGGGAAGTTGCTCAAATGCTTCTTCGTTCTTGGCCCTAGTTTAAAGGTGACAGAAATACTGTGGGAAACCCTCCTTCCTTTGGTTCTTGCCCCAGTCCTTGACCCTCCCCTGCTAGCTTGGCGCTAGGAACTTGCTTAATAAATGATTATTGAGTAAATTAACCTTGGCTTGCACGTGCTCTAGATGACTAATGGGGTCTGATTCATCTTGAGGCATCAGAGGATTTGGGGGGATTTGACCCATAGAAATCCCTGTCTGTTACCAGAGGGAAGGCAGTGTATGTTTGAGGGTGGGAGCTGGGGGATGGGTGAGTTGATGGCTGCCCTTGTGCATGTGCATTTGGAGGAAAACGGGGGTATGTGGGATAGTCCTGTGGTATGGTATGGTATTGTTCGTGGGCTGGGGCCAGCAGCACTTGCTGCCCTGACTTCTGCTAAGCTGCCCCTGCTTCCTTACCTCCTTTATTTGGAAACTTCCTTAATTTTCTTATTTGGAAGCAATCCCTTCAAGTATCAGGCTCCTATTCAAGTTTCCAGGGGGCTCAGACCACTGGTGCTTCCTCTTTGTCCCTGCAAAGTGTTTGAATAAATCACCAGAACTTCTCTGGGTAAGTTTGACCTCACTTGAAAAGACCTATTTATAATAAAGTAGTGTGTGTGTGGCGGGGGGGAGGGCGGTCTAGGCTTTTAGGGCCCTGTGTTAGTGGGAGAAATTACAAGAGTAACTATGCTAATCAATCAATTAACCTAGCTAGAAATGCTGGACTTCCAGCAAACTTTAGGAATGATCTGCTATGTGTTTCTCATTGAACAAAAATACAAACAAACAAAAAAGAAAACAAAGACTTCAGATTTCTTTCTTGCAATAGGGATCTGCTGGTTGGGACAAATATATTCATGAAAAAGGGGGCTGCAAACTGACTACAGAGGTCTTCCTTGCTCTAAAATGAACTTGCTATTTTATTTTTGCTTTCTTTTTCCTCATTCCCTGTGCAAGCTGTGGCCCATTAATTCCCCATGCCTGTGTGTCATATTGTACTAGGCCTTGACATATGTTACCTCTTAAGCTGATCAACATCCCAATGGGAGATAGAGCGTTATTGCCAATATACAGATGAGAAGATGGAGGCCCAGACAAGTGAATTATGCTGCCTAGAACACACCGCTGATAAGTGGATGAACTAGATCATTTATTCATTCAATTAAGCTATAGAAAGAAAAAAGTAAATTTCTTTTCTGGTCGACAAGAAATTCACAGTCTAGGAGAGGAAGACAGCAAACACCTATACAACCATGTACTAATGGATAGACAATAGGTTAAGCACCAAGAAGGCTGTCTAATGCAACTGCAGATGGTCAGGGAAGACTTTCTGGAGGAGGTGATGTTGGAGCTGAGTGCTAAGGATAAGGAGAAGTTAGCTCAGTGAAGGGAAACTTTGGAGTGGGGCAGAGTATTCCAGAATGAGTAGACAGCATGAGAAAAGCATGGAATTAAAACAAAACAGCAAGTTTTTGAACTACAAGCAGTCTGTCCAACTGTGGTTGGTTCAATGGGTTTATCTGACTTCAAACTCAAGCACTCTTCCCACTGTGCTTGGTCTCCTCAGCTAGCTCATTTTGAAGGGCATGGCATGTATTTTGCCATGGGGGTTTTGAATGCTTGGTTTTTACTCTTCAATAAAAAGTGTTATGAAATTAACAGACTGTGGGAGGTGTTTCCTGGAACTTCTACATTGCGACTTCTCTGGGGAGCTTAAAGAGGATGAGAGGATGGCGGTGCCAAAGGCCACTAACTAACTAAAGGAAAGTCAATCCCCTCCCCCGACACCCTCCACCCCACTGCTTCATGACTGTCCCCAAGGCATTTTGGAAGAAGTAGGCCAGAGGTCACCAGGAAACAATGGCTCCTGGGTTCACTGCCACGAAGCAAGTTGTGATGAATCAGAATGAAGCAACCGTTACATACACCAACAGGTCCAGTTGGCAGCAGATAAAGATATTACCTCAGTGAAAGACCAGGCTGGAAATACGTGAGGTCTAACTGTGCTGAAGATCTGCACCCTTCTTTTTTTTTTTTTTTTTTTCTTTTTTGGTGGTGGGAGTGGGGTGGTAGGGAAGGAAGTAGGGAGACATATGATACATGTATGAAATAAACTGACCCTTTTCCTACAGGAAACTCCCAAAGGTGTCCTCACCATTTGACTTTTTGATCTCCTTCCTTAAATAGGTCTTCTTATGGGGTCACTTGTAGAGAAGCAGCAGATGCCCTTGGGCCTTATAAGGAAATATCTTATCCCACAACCCAGGCCTAATGCAAATAGGTAGATTTTTGGTCCTGCTGTGAGTTCTATAGGACACAAAATTGTGACCACGTACATTCAGAGAAGCTTTGTAAGAAAAACACCTTTTCTGGTAGGGGACCTTGATTCATAGTATTAGGAGCTGGAAATAACCTTTGTCATTCTATAGGTCAGGAAACTGTGTTGAAGATAAAAGAGAAGTGATTTGCCAAAAATAAGCCTCGAATTAGACATGGAACTGGGATAAAATCCAGACACTGGGATCAAACCTTGTGCTCCTTCCTCACATTGGCCTGTCCCCACACTGCTGGTCTAACCATTGTCGCAAAGCATAAAGTCTGTTCAACTATCTTTTAATTGAATATTGCTATGTATTAAAAGAAGCCATTTAGAAACCCTATTTTCGTGGGATTTGTAACTTCAGTGCCCATCACATTATCTAAGACAGAATTATCACTGAAAATGTCCCTCTGATATTTCTGCCCTTGACTATGCAAATGGAGACACTGCAGGGCACTCAGATTTGGTGGATTATTTTCATCTGAATGGGACCTCACGTTTAACAGGTCTTCCTGTCCATTATCTTGACTGGCCACTGTTCAAATACAGCTATACTTTGGGGGTTATTTTTTGCATTCATAATTCTTGACAGGAAAATCCTCTCATATAAGCTTTACTTTATTTCTTTGTTTCAACAGATTACCTTGCGTGTCTAATAGAGCAACAAGTCACGTCCCGTGGCTCTAGGCTTTCTATTTCACAGCATACCAAACTCCACCACAAGACTTTGCCTCCGACCTCACCCAAGTTAAGGGTGGAGGTGGGGTAGCTCTTTGCCCGCTGGGGAGGTGAAATGGGTAAGTTCTTTCTTGATTTCAACAGGTTCCCCAGAGTGGTAGCATGCGATCCTGCTATTTAATTGATTCATTCAGTATACAAAAGACGTTTCTTGGGGATAATTTAGGTCAGTGGGATCCAACCTTTTTTAGTATGGAGAGCACATTTTAATCTTAAAATTTATAGACCTGCAGACAAAGATACTTAACACATTAGGAATGCATTGAGAGAGCAAATGCTTAATATTAGAGGCTATCACCTTTAAAGGCATTTGAATGCCATTAATCACAACCTTATGTATATAACATCCCAAGTCTGAGTTATTGCTTTCACTCTGTGTTTCTGCAGCTCTCTGTGCCTGTCTTCACCAATGGTCTGGAAACTCCACAAAGGCAGAGTTGTTCTGGCTTGTTCATTATCTATTGTATACTCAGCACCTAGCACAGTTCCTGGCACAAATGTACCTTATGACTCTGTAGAATGAATAAATAAATACATCAGAATGTATACGAGTCACGCTATTTAGCCAATGTGTAGGTACTGATTCATGCAAATACGGTGTTTCCATAGGATCCTAAGGCTTATGGACTGGAAGCCATGGATGTGGATTTACACCCTCGTGTCTAATCTTTTGTTCTATTTACTCCATAGGCTGCTTAATGTGCAGTAGACCACAAACACTGGTCTCTGGGTTTAGAGACAAATGATAACTAAGGGTGGGAGCCCATGCCAGCAGACCTTTTGAAGTCCTCTCCAAAGCGGAAAGTCCATGATGAGGACAGAACGTGCAGCTAAAGAAACTGCAACTTCCCAACGCCCACAGAGACCGGGAGGTCGATGACAGTTTCCCTCAAGAGTCAACATTTGTAAGAACAAATTCTAAGCTAATCTCTAGGAGCCTCTAGGCATTCTAGTTGTTATTTCAACCCCAAGCAGGCTTGCAAAGGTACTTTGCCTATTTCCTCTGTCAACCTCTTTGTGTGGGGTGTTGATGACTGAAGTGACACACAGTACATATTCTTTGTCTTGCAAGACTTTGGCTGGGGGTGGAGATGAGCAGGGAAATAGAGGAGTTAAAAGAAAGCATGCTTGGTTTAAAATATGTATATGTGTGCATGTCTGACAGAGTGTGTGCATTAATATTTAAATACTGACATCTCCCTTTTCTCTTTAGACAACAGCTTATTCTCTTGATTCTCCCTGCTCCTTTCCATACTTTCCAAACAAAGAGAGAGTGATATTCCAGGTGTGAACAAATCAGGGAGGTTTACTGCTTAAAATTCAGAAATTCATAGCCTGAGGAAATAAGTAAAAGAGAGGAGGGGAGAGAGCAAGAGAGATGAAAAACAGACTCTTCGCCACCTGCTATTTAGTGATTAGCTCCCAGATAAGAAAGGCAAAGATGGCATTCCAGGAGATCAGAACTTGCCCAGACGGAACTCAAAGGAAAGGAAGGCTTGGAGAATAGGGCAGCCAAAAGTTGGAGGGGAAGCTGGGCTGCTGAAAGCACCATCCATCAATTTTCTCTCCAAGCCCCTCCATTTCATGCAGCTCTTTAAATCCCTGATTTTACCCTCTTTTCATTCACCCCTAACTCATGTGCTTTGATTTATAGAAAAGAGTCTTGTGCAGACTAGCTCTGCCACTAACTGTGGGACCCTGGGCTAATCATTTACCTTCTTACAGGTCTAGTGAATGTTATCTCTTGAGTTTAAGTAACTTAATCCAAAACGTAGGAAAAGAAGTCAACAATAACAACCAAGCAAACAAACAAAAATCCCCCAATGCTGGGCAGGAAAAGTCTAGGTGAGTTTGTAGGCAAGCAGGCTGTCTTCCAGTTCTTACTTGCATGCACACCATGCTGTTTGACTAAACCACATGAAAAACAAGTACTTATTTATTCCCTCACCAAGGAGCAGGGCTGCTCAGTTAGGGTGTTTTTCTTTCTCAGTAGGAAGGGGTGAAAATGATTTCCGCACTGCCTCACCTTCAGCACCTAGCACCTATGGCCACAAACGTGACCCAGGTTCTAAGCAGGGGGCGAGGCGGGGCAAGGATGCTGTGTTCTTGTCTGAGTGAATGGCCTCTTTCCACATTAGCCTTTCCAGCTCCCTTTCTTGTCCTTGACAACAGCTATGTGTTCAATTTTTCCAGCAGGGTGAGGTCAGCACACTGGCTTTTAGCTTCTAGAGCAGGTAAGAGCCATCAAGCCCTGACAGATACAAGATCAAGTTACTAATTCACCCTGATTTTCATTTCACACTGCTCCCATAAAAAATAAATGTGGAACCATAAACAATTATGCTACGGTAGAAAATAAACACTCTGGTGACTAAAAACTGGAAATCACTAGCTTTGAAAGGTCTCCAAAAACATAGCCCCAGATGTCATGCAGACTCCAACCAAACACGGGCTGTAAAAATCAAACTGCGGACATTGCCCTGTAAAGTGTTCACAGATGTAACAGCAGAGGAAATTCTTGCAGCCTGGAAAAGCGAGACTTCAGCTTTTCTCCTTTCTTTCTGTCTTATTTGGGGGTGGGGAAGTTGTTCATCAAACTGTTCATTTCGATATGTAATTTGCTTCAAAGGCTTTCTGACTTAATTTATTTTCTCACCAACCTAAATCCAATTCAGAAAACATTTATTGAAACCCAGACAATCTACTTTTGGTTGATGAGTGCTAATAGGTGCAATGTTACCCCTGTCAACTTATAAGATTACATACTGAGCTTGGATCTAAACAGGAAAAAAGAAATTAAACTGGGGTTTGAATTTGTTTCCTTCTAAATTCCCTGCCATAGTTGGATTTGTATAGTGTTTAATGGGAGACAAAATGCATTGTGAACATTACTTTATTAAAAAAATTTTTTTTTAAAGTTGGAAGATGTTCACATCTTATTGTCAGGTGTACCTCTGATGCAGAGGAGATATATCTGTATGAAATAAATAAATAATGTCAAAAAGTCTCTGTGTTTGCAGCATTTTTTGCCAGCTCTTGAGCTAAATAAATATTTCCCATGAAAAAATGACATATATGGTTGTTTGGGGGCTCTGTTTTCCCCAATAGACCAACCTCTCTGATTGCTTGGGTTCCGTGGATAGGGGGATTCCCCTGAGAAACTTAAAAACATCATGTCATGTTTAGTTTGAGAGCTCTTGTTGGGGTATCCAATAGGAAGGAGGCAACGGGAGTATTTGACTATATGTGTGAGAGTGTGTGTGCATGTGTGGGTGCATCTGTGACTCCCCGTGTGCATATATATATTGCCAGCAACAATGCGTCCCTATGGGACTAAAATTCCACACCAGCGTTTTAAATAAATCAATTTGGTCAAAATGGTTGGCCCAATATTACCTACCCTGCCCTTGATTTGTAGTTAACTAAGAGAATGTGGTCAGTAATGTTAATATTCTAGACCTCACTTGTTTGTGGGGTCCATATCAAATATCACCTCTTTTTTCCCTCTGGGTGCAGACTACTCTGCTTGTCTGTAAGGGACAGCCAGAGTTGAACTGGTTTTCAGTTCATTCACTTGCTTATATGATAGGGATAACCAGTACCAACTCTGTACCGGTCAGTCTTCTAGGTGCTGGAGGTACTGCAGAGAATTAGACAGAGACAGTCAGTCCCTAACCTCATGGGGCTTACATTCTGGTATAAGGAGACAGCCAATAACATCAATAAGTACCATTGTCTCGGGCCATGATAATTACCGTGGTGGCTGAAAAATAAGGAGATAGAACTGGAAAGCATTGTGCTAAGTGAAATAAGCCAGGCGGTGAAAAGACAGATATCACAGGACAAGAACCTGATCAACGAAACAAGCAAACAAGCAAAATATAACCAAAGACAGTGAAATCGAGAACGGGTTGACAGTGACCAGAGGGGAGAGGGGAAGGAATTTCAGGGGAAAAGGGTGACGGGTTTGCAGGAACAAGTATAAAGGAAACATGGACAATAACAAGGAGGGGGTGGAAATGGGAGGGAGGTGGGGAGGGCTGGGAGGTGGCCTGAGATGGGGGAAAAGCAGAAAACTGTACTTGAACAACAATTGAAATAAAAATTAAAAAAAATAAAACCAAGGAGATATGATAGTTGATGGGTATGTGTGGAGGAGGCACTATCTGGACAGGGATATCAGAGAAACGCTCTCTGCGAAGACAGTGCGTGAAGACAGCCAGGTGGAGGCAGGTAGCACACAGGGAGGAGCGTTGCATGCAGAAGCAGTGAAGGTACAGCACCTCGGCAGGACAAGTTCGGTTTGTTCAAGCGAGCAATCCCTGCACTGCATTCTTCCAAAGGGTATTTTTGGACCCATTTGCGAAGCAGGCGGGAAGCTGTACTCTGGTAGGGGACAGATGTGAAGATTTGGGATACTCCATTCAGGGAAACGGAAGCGTTGCTTTGCTGAGAGAGGGAGGACTTGCTAGAGAAGCTGGGAAACTTCAGAAACCTAGCCCCACTTTTGAGGCAGTCCCTTCCCCTCTCAGACTTCCATTTCTCTCTGAAATAAGAATGTTAGATTGAGAGATCTCCATTCCCTTTCAGCACAGACAGTTGCTAAACCCTCCAAGAACAAAAGCTGAAATTGCGTTTTCTTCTCTGAGAATATCCTGTTAATATGGACTCACTCACTGGGAGTTCAAAGTCAAGCTCTGGGTAAAAACAAGCATATAAACTAGTTACACCTGACCAATTCCTCCTAGAGTGGAAAGGAGTCATGTTCAGACACTAGACATCCTTTTTTTAAAAAAAAAGTTATTTAAGAGAGAGAAAAATTGAGGAAGGTAGGGGGAGAGAGAGAGAAACATCAAAGTGAGAGAGAAATATGGATCAGTTGCCTCGAATGGGGACTGAACAGGCAACCTAGGTATGTGTCCTGACCAGGGATGGAACCTGCAAAACTTTGATGTATGGGATGATGCTCCAACCAACTGAGTCACCTGGCCAGGGCAATACTTGATATCCTTTAATTCCTTGATTTGATCTGCATTATGACTTTAGCCAGTAGGGAGCCCATACAACAGACAAGCAATAGAGAGACTTCTTTGGCCAGAACACTTCTATAGGCCAGATCTCCCAGTGCATGCTGAGATGAGGCATCCTGTCCATATGCAACTGCATGAGAAAGGGCAGATCTGACAACAGAGAAAGATCAGACACGGATTCCAGGTTTTTAACCTTCAATAAAATATGATCTTAAAGGCAACCCTTTACTGCAATTGTTTTTCCTGCTAACATGGACGCAGTCCTTTTAAAATCCTGCTCTAATGAGCAGGGAATCCCATGGCTACTTCTTCCTCTTTGGGGCTGTTTCATAGTGTTCTGTAAGTTCAGGGTAAGTAACATCCCAGAGCCCTATAAAGGTATCAGATGAGGGGATATCATTTATCTGTGTGTTTCAAACATTCTTACTTCATGGAAGAAGGTATCTTGAGAGACACATCATGAATCAAATGTAATTCTTGACCTCAAAGAACCTCCTCAATATAGCCCCATAAGCAGATACCTAACACTAACATAGGTCAGCAAAAAATGAAGTGATGGATATAATGAAGAGGGTGTGGTGGATGAGCTGACAATTGGAATCAGTTCTCGGGGATAATTAGGATTTCAAGGTAAGAGACAGGGGCACAGAAGGACATTCCTGGCCAAGGGAACAGAATGAGTAAAAGCAGAGCAGAGAAATTCCAGGAAGAACATTAATTTATTTGGACTTCAAGGTGAGGGACCCTGAAAAGTTAAAATTTAAGTTCCAAAGCTTAGCACAAAGGAAGCCAGAGCTCTGTCCCTTTAGAATGCAGGTATTTTGAGCCCTGGCATTTCCAGTTCCTTTTCCAGAAGAAGCACAGAACTCTCCTTCCCTCCTCTTCTCCCCTAAACACCTACCACATACACAAGGAACCTGAAAGGAGGGCAGGGCTGGTTTTCTGTAACTCAACTGGCATCATTTGTGATCACAGAGATATTTTAAAATTCCAATGCATTTTGGCATTCTTACGATTTGCTTCAGAATCAACTTTAGTCTCAGGGTTCTTCGTTATTCCTTGGTTCTGGTTTTAAAATGCCACCTTTGCCTCCCCTTCCTCCATCCAGATGTGCTTCATCTCAGACACAAGACTTTGGAAACTTCCCTATTCCTCTTTGATTTCATTCTCCAGATCTACAAAGACAGTCACCTGTCTGTATTTCCACTCACCAATCTTCATCGTTCAGATGTCTCTGAGAAACAAGACCACCTACTTCCCTGTAGCCATCCTGGTTATTGGCCCCTCACCATGGCTTTGTTCCGGCTTAATTCTATTTTGTCATCTTCTTCAATATTACTTCTAGCTCATTGTGCGCCAAACAATGGGTTTATATTTACTCTTGACACATATTTGATGATCACCCAGAAATTTACCAGCTAGTTATTTTCTGGCCTACTTAGTCTGTGTTCTCCACATTCCTCTTCCTTCTCTTAACAGTGGTGATGTTGCTGGAGTTATCTTTTATTATCATACTCTTGCCTACTTGGTAATAATAACAATATAACGAGGAGTAACTTTTGTCATGCGGTGCTTTTATAGAAGGCTATCGCCTCCTTAATGCTCAAGGCAACCTGTGGAAAAAAATTATTCCCATTTTATAAATGAGGAAACTGAGGGCTAGGGAGATGAAGTGAGTTGTCTGAGGTCACTCTGGTAGTAAAAAACAGGAAGGGCTCAAATTCAGGAGTTTTGAGTGGAGCTGGTAGTTCTCGGGCTATTCCAACTATTCTTCTCAGGGACCTTCCAAACCAGAGGTTCTCAAACACCAGTGGGGTTAACAAGTTACTAGGGGCCTTGTCTAAAATGCAGAATCTCCCCTTCTTCCCCATACCCATTCTGATTCTGATGTGGTAGACCCCTAGAATTTGTATCAGTAACACGGACTGCTGATGTATCGATGCAGGAGCTTGGGGTGAGAAATTCTGAGCAAAGTGGAGAAGCTGCAGCCTAATAGATTCAACATATGCCCTTCTTTTCATTTGCCCTTTATTGTATGCAAATTTAAGCTTGTTCAGTGAAAGATCGTTTGTATTCTGCTTTAGTTCTTTTAAAATATCATTTTAATCTTATTTTAAATGACTGCATTTCTGAAAAAGACCATTTTATCCCAAAGAGAATTTCATTCCTGATCGTTTCAGATAGGTGTCTTATTTTAATTCTCCTTTCCTGTCTTTTAATATGACATCATAATCCTCTTTACATCTCGATTTTGTGCTATATTGGTGTTTTTTTTTTTAGTGGAACATTGTCAGCACTGACATTAATGATGGAATTGTCAGAACTGTATGCTAAATGAGAATAAAATTCAAATAAGGGCCCAAATGGAAAAATATGTCTATAAATAATTTTTAAAATCTCTCTCTCTTTTGGCAGTTTTTTTTCCCTTTTAGCAAAGAAAATGTTGATTTATATGAGTATCTTATGGAATGCCTTTTACTATTTTATGTACCATCTAAAGAAATATTCAGCTAAATTCTGCTTGTCAGAACACCGATAGAAGTCAAACCACAGGGTAAAAAAAAAATGAGTCCAGCTTTGATTTCCTTATGTAAATGTTTTCTCTAGGTATGTCCATCATGCCAAATTTAATGTTTCTAATAACCACTCCAGACCCATCTAATTCAATTTAATCCTTCCTGGTCAAAAAATGCAAAACAACTATTTGAAAGAAAGAGGATAGCTCTATTCTACCACTAAAGGAAATGAGAAAGGCATTAAAGATATGAGCCCTCAGATGGAGCTTCTGTATTGATCTCATCTCCCCTTAGTTTGATCTTGTGCACATTACACAGAGTGAGATTAGGTAGGAAAACATGCACTTTTGAGGCTCAAAGAAACAAACAAATCATCTGTAGTCATCCCCTCTTTGGCAGGATATTCCTTTTTCTTGGGATCAATGCAAAGGTTTGGGCTCAGGTCTCTTAAGACTTCAGGTCATTGACTCAGCCATGTTTTTTCACAAGCTATGGCTTTGCCATCTTGCCTACTGAGATAAGAGTGAATATTTTGCATAAATATATTTTTCTAAGAAACAAAATATAAACTCTCTCTTTACAGATTTAGTTCTGTCTTGAGAAAACTAGACACTGTGTTTTGGACAATGAATTTCAAACATCTGTACAGTCTAACAGAAGAAATCCTTTGGTCATTCACACTCCCACTTATACTGATTCTCTCTTTTCACCCCCTAGCAGGCTTAAACCATCTTACAGATATTTGTGGGGCAGATTCTTCCCACCCTTCCCCTTTGTTGGCTCCACCCATAATGAACTGATGTAGTAGCTTGTATATTTGTGTCTCCTGGGGAATAGAATTCTTCAAGCCAAGGCAGGAAGTTTAGTGGCATTAACGAAAGCTCTTAGTGTGTGGGCTTGATTCTGGGAGCCCAGAGGGGCAGAAGATGTGCTCTCCCTCCTCTATTCGAAATGATTATGCTCTAGTTAGAGGTGATGGACCTAACAATAAAAATAGCTCTTCTTTATTGAACACTTGCTTTGTGCCACCCACTGAGCTAAATCATTTTCCAAATGTAATAAATTTTTGGCCTCACAACAGCCCAATGTGTTAGGTGCTGTATTCCATTTTACAGATGGGGAAATTCAGGCTCTTAGTTGCTTCAGTCCATGATAAGGATGTGTCAGAGTTGACATCTGAACCCTTATCTTTTGGACATCAAAGCCTCTTCACTGTGTATATGCTACCCTGACTGAAAATATAAATAATAGTCGATAACTGAGGACCAGGAAAGGTCAATGGAAAAAGAAATTGATCTCCAAGGTCAGAGGGATTAGAAACTAGAAGGTTTTATCCATTCCAGTGTGGCAGAGCCTTCTCTTTTAATGACTTACTCTTATAGGAGAAATTCTCCAGAAGGATGCTGTTGACAGCCTTCAATGCATCATAAATAATGTCCCAGGTGCTCCAACCCCCTTTCAGTCACCATCCTCTAGAGAAGTACAGTATTAACCCACTCTCCACTGACATTCTTTCTCATTCCCTGTCCCCATGTTGAACTCAGTGTCATTCGATGATGGCTTTGTAAGTGCTCTTAGATATTTTTGGTAGGCAATTTTTAGCTCAAATGAGGGTCACCTCCACAGAGCCAGGATCTGTTGCTTCTATGTAGTTAGTATCTAACAATTCTGCAAACATTTTTTGTTTGATTTTTTTTTTTTTTTTTGGTGGGAGAGAAAGACCACCTAAATTGCAGGTTCCTTGAAGGTTGCTGGGGCTGGTTGTATGATTTTTGTTTTGTTTTGTTTTCTCCTTGGTCCCTCACCAAATAGGGTCCAGGACATGTGCTCATATAGATTTGATGAACTAAATCAAATACAGAACTAATTTTCCAAAGCTCTGTGATGGGGAAATACAGATGATCCTCAGATAAGTTACATTTTAGTGAGGGAAGGCTTGAGTGCCGGGATCCATTAAAATAAGTATACATATAACGCTAAGACAAAGCAGAAAAAGATAAAGTATCATAACAAGAATACAAAGTACCAGGGCACTTCAGAGATTGGCGATATCTACTTATCTAAATTAGGGGTATCAGAGGGCTTTAGGTGCCCACTAAACTGATCGCAGCTCTTACACTTGGCACCTGGGAGATGCTAGTTGTTGTTCCTGATAGTGGTGGCAGAAGGTACAACATGGGCAAACTTTTTACTTTATACTTTCCTAGTATGAATGAATGTTTTTATAGTACATTCATTCTTCTTGCAGGAAAAATAAAAAATGAAAGGACTTCATAATGAAGACAGCATGAGACTGGGTTTGGAAAGCTCTGTGGGTGGGCTGAAGGGTGGGAAGAAGGATTCCAGGCTGAGGACAGAGCGTCCAGGACAAGCACAGAGGCAGGGAAACATTGAGAAGGTTCAGGGAGCCAGAAGTAGAAAGGTTTGACTGGAGGGCTGGACATAGGCAGGGGCAAAGAGGGCAGCAGATAAGATCAGAAGGAAAAGTTAGGATCATGTTGCGAGGGTCAGAGAGGCTAGCACTGAATTCATTTGGCCAAGGAAGCCCCTGGAGTCTTCTGAGTTGTGCAGAGCTTGGTCATGGCTGGGCTTTGGAGGGATCATTTCGGACTCTGTTTGGGACTCAGACATGCACTGAAAGAGTCTTTCGTGACCCTACTGGCCTGGAACTCCCAAATGCCATGGGCTGATCTCTGTTCCATATGCCAGCCCATCCAGTGTGATGGCCCAAAGGAGTGTCTATTTCTGTCTATTTCTCCCAAGAAATATGGCTAGAAGAGAGGGAATATAGTAGGCATCTTCACAGCGCCCCTCAAAACACCCCTAGGTCCTTCTCTCTTTCACTGGTCATGGAAGGTCAAGGTGGACATAGAGATTTCCTCAGTTTTATTTGTTATTCTTCATTTTAAGAAAATAAATCTTTCTTAATACTTACATTCTTGGCCTCTCCTCCTTATTCCTCTCTTTTTCATGTATGTCTCAAATATTAAAAAAATAGATATCTACTCACATACTCAGCATTTTCACTCACTCACTGCACCTCTTTCCCTGCCACCTCGGTTGCATTGGGAGCAATGAGAGCAAAAACTTGATTTCTTTGAAATATTTGATTACTGTTGTAGTCAGTAGGTGACTTTTCATCTGTCAGCATTCTCTACCAGCCACCTCCTGTGGCTCTAATCATCTCCTATCATTTCAGTCTGTTTCATGCTGTCCAGTCTGAAGGTCCCCTCCTCCTCCCCTTGCTTTTGATTTTAATTTCCTTTGAGTCTGAAATGAAAACCCATTACCTGTTGCTTGAGCCTGGCCCCTTCACTGATGAACTTGTTTTTTATATTTCAGAATATTTCAAAGTGCTTGGTTGAGTGGTCAGTTTGTTTTGTCAAAATGAGGACCCCAAAAGGATATGTCTCTATTGCTGAATAACACTCTGAAGGTGTTGGTGAGGGTTAATTTCATGTGTCCAAGAGGCTAGACCGTGATGACCAGGTGTTTGGTCAAACACATCTGGATGTTTCCATGAAGATATTTTTTAGATGAGTTTAACATTTCAACACTGGTGGACTGTGGATAAAGTGAATTACCATGCATAATGTGGGAGGCCCTTATCCAATCTGTTGAGTACTTTAAGAGAAAGGCTGACCTCTTCTGAGAAAGAGCGAATTCTCCAGGCAGTGGCGGACTGCCTTTGGACTTAAGTAGCAATATTGTCTCTTCTCTGGATTTCCAACTTGCAGGCCTACTGTGCAGATTTTAGACTTCCCAGTCTGTACAATGGTATGAGTCAATTCCTTAAAATATCTGTCTATCTACCTACCTACCTACCTACCTACCTACCTACCTACAAACCTACCTACCTATCTAACCATCTATTTATGCATACACACATATCCTATTGGTTATATTTCTCTGGAGAACCCTGACTAACTCAGTCTTCACATTCATATTCCTCCAGCAAGATTACTTATTGCATAGGTGCAAGATGCAAATATTACAGCCCTTTTCAAAACTGACAATACCCTCTGTCCATCTCCTCCATGTATTTCTCCTGTATGAAAATCTACACACACACACACACACACACACACAGACACACACACAACCACTGCAGAGTCACTTCCTGCCACACCATATTTCTTGCTAGTGAGTACAGGACTCTAAAGTGGATTTTTTGTCTTCTCTCCTGGTCTGAAGATTCTCCTAAGCAACCACAGTTTGGTTGAACCACTGCTGTCTGGAGAGAGGTTCAGGTGTTCCTTCACTATTTGGACGGACACCCCAACTAACCTCTCTACCCCTGATCGTGCAGGGACCCTGGACAGACTCATCCTCTAGCTACCTGATATGTTTGCCAAGTAACTCCTTCTTAAAATGGAGGGTAGCTTGGAAGTCTTGCACACCTGTCAGACTGCTAAGCCTGCCTGTCCAAACAAACCTACTCTTCTGTGACTTTATTCCCCTGACATGTTGCTACATGTGTTTCTCCCACTCAGGCTTAGGGCTCAAGTATGTCTGAGAAATTGAACGGCAGCAAGTTTTCCTGCCAAACCAATAGCAAACATCCCTGGAAACCAGGAAAGGGAGAGCCTTATTATGAAGAGTTCTGTCCTGACTTTTATGTAGATTTTCCGCCAGAGGATTCCAGAAACTTACACTGGATACAGAAGCCCTCAAGACCCTTTAAATGCTCAACAGTAATCTATGCCACAGTCAAAGGCACAATTCCAACAGAGAAAAAATGTGTGTGAATTTACAGGGGTCCCTCATGCTGGCTCTCCTCCAGTTGACTGTATGCCCTTGAAGAGACGTAACATATTATGTTGAAAGAGCACAGGACTGGGATTCTGAAAACCTGGCTGCTGGTTACAACTCCCACACAATCTAGTTCAGTCTTGGGAAAGTCACTTAATCTCTCTGAGCCTCTCTGCTATAAGATGGGATTCCATTCACTCACCCACATTTCCATGTATGCATGCATCTATCCATTCATCCAACTCAACATTTAGTAAATGTGCAGCTTGCTAGGTTCTGGGCATACAAAGATGAGCAAGACACAGCTTTCCCGCTGAGTGTCCCTCTCCTGCCTGACAGCATTGCAGAGAATGCCGCAGTGTTAATAAATATGGAGGTGCTTGAGAGAGTGCAGAGCTAGTCATACAGCTGTAACTTATTTTCGAGCAACAGCTTCGGGAACCTCAATTTCCCCTCCACTAAAGTGGGAACCCCAGATGTTCCAAAGGGAGTCAGTGGAGAAACAAGCACAGAGTTAGTGAACTGGCTCCTAGCTGCAGCTGGATCACAGATGGAGCACCAGGTGGTGAATGTGGACCCATTCTAGGAGCCTCATTCTGTGAATATGTACTGAGAAGCACCTTAAAACTCTCCGTCCTCAGGGCTCCTGCCCAAGCTCACGATCTAATGGGACCCACAGGTGACAGACTTCTATCCTCATGACTGGGAGATGCTGCTGTCAGCCTGGAGAAAAATTTCAATATTTTATTGAAAACATTTTGCAGCGGGAACTTTTTTTTCCACTGCCAGCATAATTTAAGTATGATTTAACCGTTTCTTTCATTTACGTGTTAAATTATGCCTCTCCATCACTTTCCCTTTGGATTTTCCCGCCTTTTGGTCCTACAACCTCCCATTTTTTATTAATGCCCCATAATACATGATTGAGTCAGGCAGAAAGCCGCCATTTCACAATGATTTAGGAGGCTCCTGGCAGTGAAACAACATGAAAAGGAGCATATGTTCTGAGAGTCTCCCCTGTACTTGTCTTCTTGGAACAGAGCTAGGCAGTTCTTAGCCATCACCTATATGGGTCCTCCCTTTCCCTCCCCATCTCACCCCCTGGCCATTTTCCTGCCCTGAGCAAATTCAAAATGCTTGGCTTAAAATGATGGGTGAGTCACAGCTCATGTTTTTTTCCAAGTGCCAACTGCTAGAATGAGCATGAGCCTCAAGCTGTGTTTAACTCAAAGAGACACTAGGATGTAATTTGGTTTTCCCTCCAAGGGAGGAGCCCCATGTGGGATTAGGACAGGTAGGTTGGGCCATTTCTGGACCTTTATCACAGTTTGATACCTGCAGGCACTTGTGAGTGGCCTATTCATTCACTTCCCTGATCCAAGTTTTCTTTCCCTCCTCTCTTCCTCTGTGCTGTGGACTAGGCTAGGCTGTGTTTGGTGGGTGACACATGGAAGTTTTACTGGTGACAGGGGCAGAATGCCACCTGGAGAAGTACAGTGACCAACCTAGTTGAAAAGTGGCAAAACCAGAATTAGAGCCAAGCTTTTTATTGACTGTAAACTTTTTTTAAAATTTATTTTTAGAGAGAGGGGAAGGGAAGGAGAAAGAGAGGAAGAGAAACATCATGTGTGGTTGCCTCTCACGTGGCCCCCACTGGGGACCTGGCCTGCAACCCAGGCATGTGCCCTGACTGGGAATCGAACCAGCGACCCTTTGGTTCGCAGGCTGACACTCAATCCACTGAGCCACACCAGCCAGGGCTTGACTCTAAACTTTTAGTGAGGTTTGCTAGTATGTAATCTTTGGGAGATAACATATTCGAGTTCTCAGCATAATGCCTGGCATTTAATGCATTTGCCTTCCTTTACTAAGGACTTCACAGGAGGGGCAGTGTATATGGACATGGGCTTTCACTTACTGACTTGGCAAGCGTGGATGGGCTGCATTGCCTCCCTGAACCCCAGTTTTCTCAGCTGTAAAATCAGAATGGGTTTGGTAGTCTTTGGGATAATTTCCTGCAGTGGCTTTGTTCCTTAGTCTGCCTTAGTTGAGGACATGAGGGACTTGGAGCCTGTTTGGGGATTCCAGTGTGTGGGGAATGAGTTACCCAAAATGGAGTAAGGAAGTCATGTCAAACTCAGAGTACTTGGGGCTTTATGCTTGTTGCGTTGGGTGATGGTTAATGACGGCAAGAGAATTTATTCTACTTCGTAGCAGTTCACCTGTTTCTCTTCTCCAGGTCCTAGTTGCCACTTGGCATTTACTGTACTGTGTCCCCACTGATTTCCTTTGCAGTGCCTGGAGGACAATGGTTGCCCTAAAGGTTGGGCATGTTTGCTATTCCTCCTTCCTCCTTGAGTACGCGCACCTTGTTCACCCCTCCGGACGGCAGCAAGAGGCTTGAAGACCACCCCCTGCGGATATGTTCTGACTCTCCCCTGGGCCCCAGGCAGCCACTCCCCACCTGGTGGTCTAGAATTAAAGCCCAAGAGCAGGAGAGGAGATCCGAGAGAAAACCACTACTGGAACAGCAATCCTGCTCCATCTGCCATGATGTCACCCTGTGCTTCCTTGCAGAGGGCGGCAAACGGAGTAACTGAGTCCAGAGACTGGAGCTTGGGGTCGCTCTGTCATCCCAAGTTCTCTTCCATGCAGCAGCCTGACTGGGCGGTGATTTCTGCAATCCCTCTGCATTTCTGAAGTGCCCCAGGTTTGCAATGACAGGCTTCATTCCTCCCCAAGTTTTCATTCCTGTGGTGCCGAGGCTGGGAAACTTCAGAGGGCCAGGCGGCTCTGTAACTACCATCAATTTGGAATCTGCCTAAACCTTGACTAATGTATTCCTTGCATTATTAAACACAGATTAAATATATATGGATATTTAAACGTAATGTGTTATTTTCCTAAATCTGGCTTTACTTGATATTCCTTTGACTTATGCCTTTTCATTGCTCATAATTGTCTGAGGGATCATGAATTACAGACAGGAAAGGGCTGGAGCTCCCTCGGCACCAAAGAGCTTGCCGTCCCATTACATTTTCCCAAGAGATGCGGCAGCACTTCTCCTGCCCAGAAAATTACTGCTGGTTTTTCACATGGAAATATTTTTTCTTCCTAGAGAGAGCTTATTCCTTACCAGTGATTCAAAGGCTAAGGCAGCCAGAGCCTGGCAGACTTGTGGGTTTGTTTCTGTTCCGGGAGAAAGTTTGTGTCCAGAGCAAGTAATTGAATAACAAACTCAGACAGTGTCTGGGTTTCAAGCTGGTGGCACCTTCATGCATTTGCCGTCAGCAGTACAGCCAGTCAGTTGTCCTCGGTGGGTGCTTGCAGGGCCCCAGGGAACTCTGGTTGGTTTTTGTTTTTAATAATCCAGTTTATTTGAAAGTTCTTGCTCAATGCTCCAGTCTAATGAGAGGGAAAATGAAACCATCAGTGAAAGTGGTGTGTTTGAAGCAGAGGCTACCTAAATCGCTCCATGCCTGCAAGCCCCAGTTCCTCTTCTGTGTGGGGTGGGAAGGGATGCTGGTCTTGATTAGCCCCAAGGTCTCTGCAGGCTCTGACCTCCCATATTTCTCTGTATTTCCGAGAAACCAGAAGGGAAAATACAGATACTGTTCTCAGTTTCCACTTAGCTGTGCAGACATTTTTCTTGCTCCCCCTAAAATATGGCCCCTCTTTGGGTTTTGCTTGAAGATTTTCCACCTGACGCCAAGCAGTCACTTGGTCAGGAGAGTCTGCCTCTGTGTCCTGTGTTAGTTAGATTACAAGCCATTGGTGTTCTGGGATCAGTTTGTGTTAGCAAGCAAGAGCTGATTGTGCTCATTTCCTCCCAGCTCCTCATGTTGGCACCTTATCATCATCAATTGTGGTAGTATTTACATCCTACCCCCACCAGGGGAACAGGTTGTTCAAATTTGTAAGTGCACCCCTGCTATAAGCTCCCTGAGGGCATGGATCAATTCCTACGGCTCTCCCTATATTACTAGACATGTATGGGAGTTTACTGCAAGTTTTTAAAGGTGAGCACCGAAGACGTCAAGTCACAGATCTTTCCTGGTTTGACTATAAATAAGTTTCAATCTCAGTGAAGTGTCACACACAGTCTACCGACCTGGCCTCCTCCCTCTAGGATCTGATTATTGGTGTTATGTTTTCTCAGTGGGAAGTGATGCTTATTCCCACCACCTATGCCTGTCTGCATAGATTCTCCCTCTCCTGAGTGTGCTGACCACACCTCCCTGAATTAGGAATCAAAGGGGCTATTTAAGGAAGAAAGTTCGATTTCCATTTTGCCCTGGACCCAAGGCAATTACTGGTAATCTCCCTCTTTTGACAGGAGAGTTACCAGAGCGAGGTAACCTAAGCCTTGTCCAAGAGGAATGAAAAAGGAGTAGATGTTGGGATTATTGGTGAGGAAGAGAGACACTGGTCTGGACTGACTCCAGCAGGCAGGCCCCTTCTCAGCCGGACTCATGAAAACCCCAAGAAGAAAAGGAAAACACCACGTTCCACGTACACCATGTACAGTGCTCACCATGTTCATCACACAATCAGCAGCTCTTGAACCCTAATTTTTCTTGTGCCTGACTTGGGAGTTCTCAACAACAGCTTGACCATGGTGGTCCCTGCTAAGTGCCTCGTCTAAAGCCTGAAACGTAATAGGCATTCAATGCACATTTATTGAATTAGTGGATACTTTTATTTGACATCCATGGCTTACAAGGTTTGGAAAATGAACATGGCTGTGGTTGGGGGGTGGGGAAGGTGGCAAGGGGATTTGTCCTCTTCCTGAACCCTGCCTTATTCTTTATGCTTCAGTCAACATGGTAACCAGGCCCCTCAAAGGAGGTAATTTTCAAGATGTGAGGATACAAACATGAGAAAGAAAGGCTGGGGTAGGAGGAAGGCTGGGCCTTTGTGCATGGCCGCTTCTAACTTTAAGGGGCCTTTCAACAACCAAAAAAACGTCTGCAGCCCAGGTAAGCAGGGAGTTAAGGACTGAGGAGAATGGAATTTTCCTTGTGGTCGTACAGACTTGTTTTAACCACAGGAATGAACACAAGATTTGACTTGTTCCCTTAGCTATTGTCTGGAACTCTTTTCCCTCCAGCCTCTGGCAGCTGGAGCTTTTAATGTGACATTTTTCTAAGTATTATGATTGCTCTCTGGCCTTCTCTTTGTAGTTTTTTTTTTGCTCCCCCCTTTCATTCGCTCACCCCACCCCCCATACCAGCCTCCGAATGCTCTCCAATAAGCAAGTACTCTCCTCTCAGCCACCTAGCCAGGGGAAGACATCTGGGGATGGTTTATTTACTTTATAAAGATGTGTGTCTCCTCTCCTTCCTGAACCCCACCCTGCAACTCCTCCTTGAAACCACAAACCACCACTCTTCCCACTGCCCAAGTCCCAGAGCAGAACGCAGGATGCTAAACTCAATTCATCTACTGGTTGAGCTGATTTAGCAAGTGTTTCCAAGAACCTCATCAACAGAGAAAGGATAGCACACTTTTTCTCAATTAAGTGTTGTTGCCAGGACCCATTTAGTTACAAGTGTCTCTTGCATTTAGTTACAAGTCTCACTGAGCCTTAGTTAGAGGTCTTATTTCATGAGTCTTGCTCTAGATTTTTCCAGTCTGTGTATGACCCCCTCTGAGGCTTCTACCCAATCCCAACCTGTCTCCATTCATTCATCTTTAACTGAAGGGGAGCTCAGAGAAGTCACCCCCAAACAGATCGACAAATTGGGGATGGGGGGATAGATTATTTCACGGATCCTCTTCCTTGATTGCCTTGATATTTTCATGGCATCAATTTCATCTTTTTGCCTGGTGTCTGAGCTCTCCCTGCATCCAGGGATGACAAATAGCAAGAGAAAAGTCAGCAAGCCTTGGAACCTCCAGCAAGCCGAAAGCTTGGGGCTCACCTTCTCTCTGCCAGTATTGCAGTGGAAAAGCATTCCTGCAGACAATTATGTTTTTTATTTTGTTTTAAAGCAGCATTAGGGAGATTGAAACAGATCTTTTCAAAGCATTCCCCTTTGATGAGGTGCAAAGAGGTTAAACAAAAAGCCAAACTTTGGTTTCAAATATAAGACACCTTTATTCTAATTATAATTATAATGATCCAGTGTGTTAGGGATTTAATTATTTGGAATTAGAATTTAAAAAAAGACATCCTGTAATTACCATTGAACTTATCTTGAGGCATAAATCTAATAATTAAATACTTTCAGATTTTACCCAGTAAGTAATTAAAATTTAAAAAAATACTGTGGCTTCTTCTCCACCTTTGTAAGGAAAGTTCTAAAATTATCAATGGATTTCAGTGAAAAGATCTGAATATTATTGAGTTGAAACACAATCTTAACGAAATTATAATTTCAGTTATTTATGGTTCCCTCCCCTAGTGATCAGGGCGTTTGAGCAGGTGAGAAATGACAGAGTTAGGATTTGGATCTGAATGAAAAATATTTCCTTCAAGAAAGATAGCTCCCTGAGCTCAAGCTTCATTTTTATTGTCAGTAAGAAAAGGGAAGCAAGTACTATGCAACTTTTATGAGAACTAAGTTCTGTTTTCTGATCAGTTTTGGCAAAAAATAACAGTCCATATGCTTTCCGCTCCTGGAAATGAAGCTGGGAGTGAGGTTTGGCAGGGGCAGATGACTGTAAAATCCAAGGGAAGGTCTTGGTGGAGGGCATGCTCTAGGGAATTTAGTTCCTTTCCTGGGACTAGGCCCCAAGCGTGGACAAACCAGATGCGTCAGCTCCCAGTGGGGAAGGGCAAGAGCTGGCTAGTGAGGGGAAAATGCCTGCTTAGATGCCACAGTCTCTTGAAGCTGAGATCTCAGCGTGCTGCCCGCACTCACCCCCTGCTTCCACACTGGGAACCAACACAATGACATGGGCATTGTCAGAAGGGCAGATCAGAAAGGAGAAGGAATGAGAACTCAGACCATCTCAGGAATCAGCAGCCTAGCTCATCTAACCAGGCTGTCTCTTCTTACGTTTTCAAACCTCTTTGACATTCCATCACTAGCGAGTCCCTTGGAAAGTGCTGCTTCCCTGGGCATGAATGGTGACCACCACAGGCAAGCAATACCTGAGAGCTTGGACTCAACAGAGGGAAATCTGGAATTGATTCAGGGAGAAGGGAAAGCTCCAGGGAAGGTGGGAGAGTGCCTATCAAGAACAGCAATGACAGTTATAGCACATAGACGCTTTACCTTGCTTTCCTTACTTACCCTTTATACTGACCCTGCTGGGTAAGTAGTCATCTGAGCTGAAGAAAAGGTACTAACCCAGGAGGTTAAGCAATTAGTCCTTGTGTTCTCAACACTGATGTCAGATTTTCTATTAATCACTGTAGTATAATATGTAGCAGGGGTCTTAGACTGGGTAGACTTCCAGGATCACCCATAGAGCTTCAAAAAATAAACATGTTTGGATCTTACCCTAACTACACTGACGACTCACTAGATGCAGGCCAACAAAGAAGTTAGAGTTTGATTTTTGGAGCTGGGCAAACTGGGTTTGTTTAGTAGCTCTTACTAAACCTTAGCAAATAATTAAAGCTCACTGAATCTTAATCCCTCATCTGTGAAATGGGTATAATTAATGTACTTATATCTATGGTTATGAGAAAGAGATAGTACATATAAAATACTTAGCACAGTGACTGGCAACCGATATGTGTTTAATAAGTTAAAGCTAATAACAATTGTTTTGTGTAAGAACCTTGAAAAATGATTATAACTTAAATGAGGGGAATCTCAGAGAATATTTTAGATTAAGGGAAAATATAGTATGCAGATGTGATATTGCTTTGTTCTGGTCTTATCTGCTGTTTCTATTCCTTAAACTGTAGACATCATTTATGGTTCTGTTCTTGGTGCCCTATTATTCCTATATTCTATCTTTGGGCATCTCATACATTCATACAATCTTTATTATGTCCTTGATGTGGATAAACCTTAATGCTTTCTCGTTGGTGTTAATCATTTTCTTAACCTCCATTCTCCTGCTTCTAACTCCGAATGGGTGGTTCTTCCTGGGCTCTCCAGCCTGGCATGTCAAAAAGTGTTCCTCTAAGGGTTTCTGTTTCCCTCAATGGGCCCACCATACTCTAAGTCACTGAGACTAAGTCCTCTTGGATATATCCATTCCCTTTTTCATATCCAGTCAAATTGCAATTTAGATCCATTTTATGGATCTAAGAATTAAGATTTAATGGCTCCAGAATTAAGGCCATTCTTTTCAATATAGATTATTATATTGTGTTCTCAACTGGCTGATGAACCCCTTCTAAACTGTACTGTATACAATTACCAAGTTGATTTTTCTAAAGATAATTCTAATGATACCAGTCCATGCTCAGAAAACTTCATTTCTGAAGCTTTAAAACTAAAAAAATAGCCCAATTTGTTAGATCATTCTCTCAATAGGCCAAGGTTGTTGGTTCGATCTTCAGTCAGGACATATATAAGAGTTGACCAGTGAATGCATAAAAAGTAGAACAACAAATTGATGCTTCTCTCTTTTGTTCTCCCTTCCTCTCTCTAAAATCAATAAATAAAAATAAAAACTAAAGAAATAAAAAACAATAAAAGAATATATTTTTAAATGGCTCTGGTGGGACCTGCTATTTTTTCTTCTCATAGTCCGCCTTTCCCTCCATTGTCTTTGGCTCGCCGAGTTTGCTCCGTCAGACCTGTTCTTCCCACAAGCATTACTTGGTAGACTTTTACCCCTTCTTCAAGAAGCCTGATGTCCCTTCCAGTTACTTTTTCTGATCATTTCATGTTGACAAGACCTCAATTTTCTCTGTACCGCCGAAGCATTCTGTATGCCTTTTATGATAGTGATATTGTCTTGTGTTATGGTTTTAACCAATTGATATCACCACCTGGAAGCCAGATATCTGCTCATATTCATCTCATGGGTGATCTTTTTTAATCTGCAAAGCAACATCCTTATGAAGGTTCATATACTTTCATCTTAGAGATGAAGATCCTGAGGCTCAAAACTGTTAAGTCCCTATTCCGAAGGTTCCAATGGACCAAGTGATTAGGTGGAAGAATCAGTTCAAACCCAAGTCCATTTGGTTCCAAAGCCACTATACAATACTGATGGGCCAATGGAGCTGAAGGGAGGAAGAAGGAGGAAGGACAGGAGGGTTTGAAATATGTTGATGAAGGCTTTAAATTAGAGGCAAATACTGAGTTGGGCCTTGGTAATTACGACTTCACTAGGTGGGTGCAGAGGAAAGCATGCTGGGCAGAGGGAACAGCATAAAGAGAGGCATGAAAGTAGGTCCTCAATCACTGCTTGTTGGGCAAATGAACTAAAAGACAGGTGTGGTCTGCTTTCCTCCTTCAATGAGGAAGATTGTTAGCAATGGGCCTTTGTCCTCAGTGGATTCTCCACTCCCACGTACTTTTGTAGATGTAGGGAGAGGGGAAGGCTGTTTTGTATTCTCTCTGTTCAGTGGCAAGTACTGGTACTAAGATTTTCAGGAAAATAGAAGTACTTTCATCTAAATCTTTAGGTTTGCAGAGCACAGGGAAACCTGTCTGGCTGGTAAGTAGAGCCCCTCCATGCCAGCTTAGGTTTCCTGCTCCCACCTGCACACAAACTCAGCAGGAAACACTGGCTGAATGGGCCTCAGCTATCCCTCCAGGTAAGGTCAGAACCAAGAAAAATTTCCCCTGAGAGGTGAGTTCATGGGTCTTTTGTGGTAATTCTTTAAGATCTACTTCCTGAAGCCCTTCACTCTGATTCCCCTTGGCTGTAGCCTAGAGCAACACAGCCAGAGCCAAGAGTTCCACAGTCTCCAAGCCCAGCTCATGAAATTTATGCCCACACCTTAGCAGTCCAAAGAGCAGGGGAAGTAAGTGACAAGGAAAATTAGATTAAATTGCTCCACCATGACCAGTAAGGGCTGGGTCATACTTATGTCAACTGAATAGAAAGAGGCGGTAGGTAGAAAGAGGGTAGGTTGCCTCCCTCTGAAAGCTCTTCACTTGGCTTGAAAATCACAATGAACTAAGAGCTCGGGTATAACCCCGATTGGAGACACTGCTGCCAAGTCTTTGGACACAGCCGCGTGACAGGTCCGTCATTTAGAGCCTGGTGTCGGCCCCACAGGGAGCAGCATCTTTGTGTTTCAAGTGGCTGCCTGACAGAATTCTTTTAGCTAATGCCACTAACATTTTAGGCAAAACAATCATGATGGATTGGCAACCCCACTGGAAAATATTTATATATTAGGGTGGGTGAGGCCTGTGATACCACAATACCATGATACTAAGCATGAGACCAAAGGCAGACACAATAAATAAAAACGCTGATGGACCCTGGCTCATGTGGCTCAGTGGATTGAGCGCAGGCCTGAGAACCAAAGGGTCACCAGTTCGATTCCCAGTCAGAGCACATGCTTGGGTTGTGGGCCAGGTCCCCAGTAGGGAGCGTGTGAGAGGCAACCACACATTGTTGATGTTTCTCTTGCTCTCTTTCCCCTGTCTAAAAATCAAATCAAATACAATCTTAAAAAAATAAAAACACTGATAGATATAACTACAAAAGTGAAACCTCTGTATAATAAAAACTGAATTAAAAAACAACAAACTGAGAAAATTATTTGTGGCAAATATGACATAGGTTAACAAAAGATTGATGAACACTTATTAAAAAACTACAAGCACTTTAACAAAGAAAAAAGACATAATGAAAGAACTGTAAGTGTTATAGAAAATAAATCTATAAAAAGTTTAATCTTACTTGTTGTGAAAGGACTATGAATTGAACCAATTATGAGATTTCAACAGATAAAAGTCTGATGCTGGCCAGGGTTTGGGGTAGGAGCGTAAAGATCTGCTCTGCAGGGGAGTTTGACTGGCACTGATTTCCTGCAGGGCACTTTCGCCAAATGCATTTCAAACCTTAAAAGTAGCCGTAGCCATTACGTTTCTGGGACTTACCCTTGGAATATATCAGGCAAGTATACAAATATGCATTAACAAAAAGGTTACGACGTAATTATCAGTATGTACAGAAGACTGGAAATGACCTACGTGTTCAAAAACCATCAGGCAGTATCAGAACACTGGACAGTCGTTCAAGTGCTGGCGGTCAGAGTTGCAGCTGGTGCCGTGGGAGGTGGTTGCATTGCACGCTGGCGTGGGAAAAGTGCACTGGAGACTATTTAGTAGGTCTTCTAAAGAACAAAATAGACATATTTTAAAAGTGGTTGTGTTCTCCATTTTCTAATGTTAAACTTTTCTGTAAATTTAATTTTTTCTATAATGAACAGAGATGATTTGTGTTAAAAGAAATGACACCTATGGAAGGCAAAATAAACCCCCCTCCTCAAAATGTTCATGTCCTAATTCCCAAAACACGTGAGACATTACGTGGCAGAGGGGGCTTTGCAGGTGTGGTTAAGTTAAGGATTCGGAGACGGAAAGATTGTCCTGGATTATCTGGGTGGGCCCAGTGTAATCATCATGGTTCCTGTTAGGCGGAGGCAGGATGGTGAGAGTCATAAAGACCTGAAGGTGCTATGTGGTTGGTTTTGAAGACGGGGGAAGAGACCAGGAGCCAAGGGATACAGGAGGCTTCCAGAAACTGGAGACAAGGAAACAAATTCTCCCTTGGAGCTTCTGGGAGGAATATGGCCCGGCTGATGCTGCTTTTATCAGCCCAGTGAGACTTCTGACCTCCAGAGCTGTGAGTCAATTCATTTGTGTTGTTTGAAGCCACAAAGTTTGTGGTCATCTGTGACAGCAGCCCTAGGGAACGAGTGTAATCTGTAAAACTACTGCCCACAGTCTGGCCCAGCTAGGTGAAGGGTGATATGATGCGGTGTGGAAGAGGTTTTGGTTTAGGGACAATCCTCCTCAGGCCACAGTTGAAGATGGGAAAAGTGTAATTATGTGCAGACTGCCTTCCCTGGTTTCACCCGTGCTTCGGCACCAAAGAGTTAGCTGACCCTGCCAACCAGAGACACAGTCCAGGGGGAGGAGCAGGGGGTTGATGTTTGCATATTGTGTCTGCTGCAGGAGCTGCGTGAGGGGATTTAACATATATCTCAAGTCATTGAAAGTCTCTTCACCCTCAGGAGGGCTTCAGAAACTCACTCCATTTTGGCTACTTGCATGTTAAACCCATCACTGTGGGAAGGCATGGGATTTACTTGGTAATTGCATCAGGCAGCACACCTGACCAAGGGTTCTTTTTGTTACTTAAACAATGAAATCTGAGTACTAATGTGTGGTAGATCCTGGCCACGATGTGCCTATGATTTTTCTGGATAAATTCAGCAGACCAAGACTCTGGCTTTACATGGGAATAACAAAAGGACTAATACTTGTAATGCACAGGCTGTCAGAGGTGACCAGATCCAATATTCCTGTTTTCTCTTCTTTGCTATTCCTCTGTTTTCATGCCTGTCCACAGTAGCAGGTGCTAAGTGCACTGAGCCCAGAGCCTAGAAACTTTACACATATTTCCGATTTAGAGTAATTCTTAAGAGCACCCCTTCTCCCCAAAAGCTCCCACACTTGATCCATAATTCAAAAAGAAAATTGCAAAATCAAAACAAATGTTTAACTAAATTCTACAAAATATAACATGTCAACCCCCTCAAAAACAACTGAACTCGTCTTAATTATAGGTTTGATGAAATAAATATGTGGGATGTGGGCACATTTTAACATCTTTGAGGTGGTGTAGGATGTGACCTCTAAAATAAGCTTGCCAGGGACCTGTGAACACTTTGCACCATCCTTCTCTGCAGCTTTGGGATGCTCCCACCCCTGCAGAGCCCGAGACGTTCACCCACCTTCTTCGGCAGCACCTCCTGGGCCTGCTCTCTGAACACTGGGTGGCAGCACGGATCTTCCTAAGCTTTCTCCAGAGTTGAACGTGAGCCTGAGTGATTCCACCTTAAGAAGGCGCACACACAGAACCAATGAGAAAGTGCAGTAATTCTTGGATGTGGCTAATCTTTATAATTCACCTGATTGCAGATACAAGTGACAGTTGTGGTAGGAGTGATGTACTCTCATTCACCGAGTCACCAGGATGCTATTTTGAATCTTCCCGAGATGAGAAAAAGGGTTACAGTTGCCCCCAGGGCCTTGCCTTGTAATTTTTATCAGTCTTGATCTGTGAGTTCCCCCAGGCAGCGCGTGTGCACGTGTGCCTGTGTGTTTGCATGTATGTGTGTGTGTATGTGATGAGCAGGCCCATGATGGGATGTAAGGCTTCTGAGGACCACATGGCCCATTTTCCTACTACTGGACTATATTTCCAGATTTGCCCCTTAGTCTAAGACTCTTGCCTTGTCACTTTTGTTTTGGAGTCTCTGGAGCAGGGACAGCTTCATGGACATACAACTTGTATGGCTGAATGGGACCTAGTGTTCAGAAGGTCTCTGTCTTTGGTTTAATCCTCTGCTATCGCTGTCTCAAAATTCTTAGTAAGTTTTGAACATGGGCCCCAAACATTAAGTAGGCAGTCCTTCTATGGAGAAGTATGGACAGAGACAGATTTCTCTCTAAGACTTGATGTCATTCTTTCTCAGCCTCATTTGACTTAGTCTTTGGCTTGACTAAGAATTGAGAACGCTAAAAAGCAGGAGCCTTTTGAGATATAACTGGGTGCCAGTTGGGAGTCTGCCACTCACCACCTGTGTGACCTGGAGCACCTTTGTTAATCCCTGCAAGGTCTTCTCACGTGTTAGAAGGCCGCGACTCTCCTTACTTTAAAAGGTGTGGTGAGTATTTAGTGCTAGGATATATAAAAAACGGCTTGGCACATTGCAGACATTCAAAAAACATGGCTTGTGCCCTAGTCCCCATCACTCCTGGAAGCCAGCATCAATTCTTTCCATGTCATCTTCCTTGCCAAGAATAACCTGCTGTAGCTGGAGTTCCAGCTTGCGTTTGTCAATGGAGCAGGTATAAGTTAAATGTTCCATCCACAACCCAGCTCCCTGCGAGTTGAAAGCAATTTCTCACTGTGTTCAGGACTCGGTTCTGAGGAAGAGATGTATGGCCAACCGTGGCTATGACTTCTGCACCGCAGGAAAAACTGGCTTTACAGAGCCACCTACTGTTTGGGGAGCCGCTGAAGGGAGCTTCTGACTAAAATGCCATCCTCAACGAATCTCCCCTGTACTAGTCAGCTTACAAATATGTTGTATGTTTACAAGGCCTTTTTCTCCAAGGATCTGTGGACACTTGGCCAACAACCATTATTCTCAGGCTCCTGCCTCATGTCAGATAACTGCCATGGACACATTTGTCTCCCCACCTGGATGGGGAGGTGGGAGGCTCTGGGTCCTAGACCACCTCTGCTCAGGACTTTTGTGTGGTTTGGAACAACTATTTTTGGGTCTCAGTTACTTCAGGTGTCTGTTGAGGTTCATAATTTCTTTTTGATCACAGAAACAGCTCCCAAGTGGAAATAGTCTTTAAAAAGTAGAAATAACTTCACAATGTGAGAGACTGCAATGTTACATTTTGACAGTTAAGTTCAAGTACTGTAATCCAGTACTATACCAAACAATATGTTTGTAGGCATCGAAATTTCCAGCTCCCAAAACCGAGGTGAGGTGTCCAAGAGGCACATGGGGAATTTCTTAGAACACTGAGATGTAATGGGCTTTATAACAATGTTCTACCAGCAGTCCTTCTGCCCATAGCTGCAGAGTCCTGAGCAGATACCTTAGGCTCATAGTACTCCCCCTGGACCTCTTCACAACTTCCTTCATCATCTGTACATCACAGTGAGTTTCCCCTCTTCTGAGTTTTTATAACTTCCTACTTCCGTGGCAATGAGGTCAGGCTAACTTGGGTTGCCACTTGCAACTGGAGACATGGCCCTGTCATCTCATCTTGACGGTGAGCTCCCTGAGGGAGAGTGTGGGGTCAAGTAGACATTTGCCACCTGATACGCAGCATGGTGCTTTGCACTAGTAAGTCCTGGGTAATTCTTGTCAGTACTAGAGAGGATGGCTGAGTTTGTCTGCCACTTCCAATTTTTTAGGCTCTACAAATGCCCAGAAGTTGGATGAGAACAAAACCTTTTGGTAGCGACTCTGTGTGCTTGGAGCTAAAGTCTCCCATCCAGGAATGTCTTTCCTGCATCAGGGTGATGCAAACTTTGCCTTTACTCTGCAAGGTGAAAATGCAGTCACTTCTGATGATTTAATTAGTCATGTAAAAGATTTTTGGTGACTTGTGTAGGTAAGTTTACCAAAATTATACCCCTATAAAAGCCCAAATGCTATTATACTATTAAAAAAATCAGAAGGCTATTTGATAGGAGAATTGAGAGAATAAGGATGCAGTTATGAAGTACCTGGATCTTGTTGGTGTTAAAATAAATGCCAGGTAAGATTCAGACTGCTTTGTCATTATAATTCATACTGCTAACTATATCTACAGTTTTTTCCATATTCTTGTACATTTGTATTGTTCTTAAAATTTTTTAGTTTATGTTTCCCTACTAGCTTGCACAGTCCTTTCTATAGACGTCACACAAGGAATGATCCTGGCATTGTATATGACTGATTGTTAAAGATTGATACCATCTCATTTAATAAGAGGAGATAACAACCAAGTGATAAACTTGGTGTGAAAGTTATAGAACAGTAGGGACTACACCTCAAGCTATCTGTCCCTGACTAACCAATCTGTTGTAATAGTTAAAGCTAGAGTCTTTTTTTCTCTTTCTTTTCTTTTCTCTTCTTTCCTTTCTTTTCTTTTCTCTTCTTTTCTCTTTTCTTTAACTTGGCTGCTGAAGGTGGCCAGGAATCTCATGGCATTAAATGGCCTCTGAGGCAAAAGGCCAATTTCTTCTAGTCCCAAATCATGAACTCCCTTTGGTATTATAACTCTAATTCCTCATCCAAATTGTCTTCCTTCCTGGCAGAAGAAGGCTGACCCTTAACCTGTTTCATAGCTCTGAATATGTCATTGGAACCTTTCACTGGGGCTGGGGAGGAATGATCACTCTTTGTTTTAAGCTGCGGTTTTCTGAAAACTATAAAGCTAATCATCTCTAGAAGCAGCTTAACTTCACTCCCCAGCTTTGAACAATCTCCTTCTGGTGGCAAAAGGGAGTCACAGTAAATCACTCAGTCCATTCCCTTGTCTCTGGGCTGTATTATGTATTAAAAGTCCCAGAAAGGTGGAGGCATAGCAATCCTTATGCTTGATAGCACTTTAGTGTTTACCAAGTGTCTTATAGATGTCATTTCATTTCATGCTTTCCCCCAAATATTTCAAATTGGTTATTACTATCTCCATTTTACAAAGCCAAGTGAAGGTCAGAGAGGTGGTTACTTGCTGAGAGTCACACTGCTGGTAAATGCCAATGCCTGGACGTGGACCTGTCAAATGTCCTTTCTGCAGCATTACTGCCCCAAGTTATCTGGTACATTTAGGTTTTCTGCAAGGGATTTCTACCGTCTCCTTCCAGGTCTGAAAGCCTTTGGAGGTAACTATTATCCATTCCTCCTGCACCCAAACCTACATCCTTTGTTTTTTATTTTCTGACCTAATGCAAATAAGTGGGTTCTTGTTCTTTAAGAAAGTCCTAAGGTTTATAAGAGCTGTCCATCTAGTCCACCTTCCAAAGGCTGACTACACTAAGCTTCTTCAGCTTCCTTCACTGGTCTGAGAGTTAACCAGTTCTGCCACTGGACAAGTCATTTATCTGACATAAATTTTTCTTATCTGTAATAAAGGGAAAATGTCACATATCTCACAGGGTTATTGTCAGGATTAACTCATGAAATACATATAAAGTGTGCATGTGAGATGCACGGCAAATCAATACATTTACAATTTCCCCCCTTCCTACCTCTCTTTGACCTTCTTCTCTGGCTTTTTCATTGTCCTGGTAGATCCCCAGAGAGAGGGCATGCTCCCCATTTGTGGGCATAGATTGGTAGCCTGGCACTTTCCTGAGAAAGAGATTCTCCTTTTGATAACTTTCCTGAGAAAGAGATTCTCCTTTTGATAACTCCGCCTAAACAAATCATGGAGAGAATCCTAGAAATACTTGAGGGGCATATTAGAGGTAAGCAGTCTCTCTGCTGACTCAATGCCTTTTCTTCTTGTATTATCCATGTGCACCAATTACAGGCCTAAAACATAGCCAGGAGGCGCCACCTAACAGCATTTGATTTATTAGTTTTATTAAACACAGATGCCTTTAATGTGGAGTTGTTTGTAGCCTGTGCTGCATTTCTAGCTACTTTATCGCATCTATTGGCCAATGTATGAGTTATCTTCAAAGGACACGGCTTTTGCTTTTTATCACACTTTCTCTTCAACTACCAAGGAAGAGGTCACTTGGGAGACACATCCTTTCATGGTAAGAAAGTAGCCTCATAGATCAAACTCGCATTTGTTCTGGAATGGCGAAGCAGCCAGGCCGGGCCTGGAGTAGAGGCTGGCATTGCTCAGAAATCCTCATCAATCACCCAGCAAATGGCACTCATGGGTAAAGGCTTGGCTGGGAGATGAGTCCGGGGGAATGGAGAGAGTGGGGGAGGGGATGTGTGCAGTGGGTAGTGAATCTGCTTTGAGGCCAGAGAAGGTTTAAAATCTTGCATTTGGTAATTATGGCCTCACCTGAGAGGCTTAACCTTGAGGGGCGGTGTTGGTGAAGGAGAGTTTGCTTGGTGGGAGGGCCACAGGTCTTTGTCTCATCCTGGTAGTTTATGTTTGTATTGTGCCAGTTCAAAAAAAGCCTTTCTCTGACTTTTATCGATGTTCGTTCTTCCATCTCTCCCTATTGTGTTTAAACTGCATGAAAATGCTGCCCCTGTGTTTATTCATCGCTGACTTTCACCCAGCACACAGCACACAGCACACAGGTCAGGTGGTCAGAAAATGTTTATGAGATGAAGTCCAATGGCCTTTTTTTTTTTTTTTTTTTTGCTTGTTTGTATTTCTGAGATTATTTTCTTTCATTTCTGTCTGACCTAGCAGACTCAGGAAGAGGATTCTGAGGGTGACGGCAGCTGATAGTAGCTTTTGAGTTTCAGGCAACAGCCTGGTATTTGGAAAGCATAACTGAGCAGGGGAGAGAGTCAAGAGACTCGGCTTCCCCAGGGCAGGCTTGAGTTCTCACTCTGAGTGAGCTTGGGAAAGTTACTTAACCTCTCTGGACCTTAGTTTCCTCACCCAGGAAATGGGGATAATAACAGTACCTACTTTATAGGGTCATGGTGCAAATTAAATAAGTACTATTGCTTTATTTTGTATTTAAGTGGCAGGCTAAAAAGTAGAGTCCCTTCTGCTAAGCCATGTCACCAAACCAAAACTTCATAACTAACCTAACTGCCGTTTCAAACTCTCTCAGGAGTGGAATCTTAAACTGATCAGCCTGGAATTTCCAGATCAATACTAGTGAGATAATCTGCTTGATAAGACCCCTGCCTTCCCCCAGGGAAAAGTGTCCCTGACTGAAATAATCCACTCTTACTTCTACCCTCTTTCTGCCTAGAGAAAATTTCCATTTTGTACAACTCATCTTGTCTCGTTGTTAAATGGGATACCACCAGATTCATGAATCATTTAATAAAGCCAGTTAGATTTATATTTACTCAGTTGAGTTTTCTTCTTTAACAGTGTATTTAAAACCTTATAATAGTGTCTGGCTTTAGTGAATGCCATCTGTGCATGTTGCTGTTATTATTACTACCACCACTGTCTGTACTAGCAGTGTGTTGTATGGCACTCAACTCCTTTCCAGCTGTGATATCTGTGACTTGATGAGTCCAGAGGGAATACAAAGGTGTAAGCAATGGGATGACAAGGGAGGCAAGAGAAGGCAGAGCCTGTGTGGGGGTGGCCTGAAGCTGAGTCTATCATTGGTGCTGGGCTCTGAGCCAGAGTGCATGTGAGTTCATGACATCACCTGGGGGACACTTGTCCAGGTGGTTGCTTTTCCCCTGTGCTGGATGCTGAGGTGAATAGGCTGAGTCCTATGATACACTTTGCATATAAATTTTCCCAGCCTATAAAAGTCTAAGCTCATAAATACTGGAAAAAATTTCAACCCTCTGAAACCGGCAGTGAACCTCAAAAATGAGAGTCAAGGTGGGAGCTTCTATCCCAGGAATGTTCTAGAAAGTCACAAATCTGGAGGCTGAGGCTTAAACTTGTGGCTAGAATTATTCAGGTTTTATTATTCCAAACAGACTTCTACCTTGAGGGGAGAATGGAGCGGCAACTGATGAGTGGGCTTAGCTGTCATTTTTGGCCTTCAGCATATTCTGTCATCAAATACTTAATACTTTGGTAAATATGATGCGTTGGATTAGGTCACGGGGGCAGGTGGGGTTGACGAAGCTTCTTGCTTCAAGCAACAGCTGTCATTGGGATGGATGGACTCTCAGAGAAATAGCAGAACTTGATACCTGCCACAGAGTTGTGGAATGCAGCCCCAGGAGAAACACCTACCAAGGAGAGAAGCATTTGCAACTTTTGTGGGGTGGGGCAGGAATGGAGTAATTTATTGCTGATAGAGGAATGTTTTCCTTCCATCAAAAATAGAATTTATTGTCTGTATAACATGTGGTATACTCAGACTGGAAGAGCTACATGTTGTTAGACATGTTTGGCTGGTGCATCCGCCCCAGACACCAGAATTATTTTAAGAATCAAAATAAACACTTTTCTTTAAAATGAATGCATACTAGTGTAAAAAAATTCATGCACGGAAACATAGGAAACTTAAAATCTTTTATAATCTATCAAAGATCACCAATGAGCATTTTGTCATAATTCTATGTATTGTTTGTACTTTTTAAACATGGTTCAAAGTGGTACACACACTTTTTAATTCTAACTTTTGAGTTTAACGGTTAAGCATAAGCACTTCCATGTTATTAGAAAGGTTCATAAAATGTGATGAGGTTATACGGTTCTGTTTGTTTCTGTACTAGCATTTATTAACCGTAATAATGTTGGCAAGCACTTCATGTCACTTCTGTGTTGCAGATACTGTTCCAAGTTTTTTACATACACTAACTCATTTAATCCCAAAACAACACTATAACTGACACTGTTAACATCCCCTATTTTACACATGAAGAAATTGAGAGGTTAAGTTGAGAGAGGTCACTCAGCTGTTCAGTGATGGGGCCAAGAATTGAACACAGGCAATGGTGGAGCGGCTAGTCCTAGTTTCTCTATGTTACTCAGCCTCTCTGCCACTGTAGCCCTCCAGATTAGAGCTTTTCTGAAGGAGGTGCCCTCTTGTTCTGACACGTGAGACCTTGGGCACTGGACGCAGGCAGGCTCTCGAGGGTGAGTCAGGCTGGTGGCGTGGCCGCTTGGCCATTCGAGAGACAGAATTCTGGGAACAAACCGATCATTGGTGACAGTCAGAATTAGAACTCCATTTTCAGACTCTTTCCTACTTTATCTTTCTTTCTACTACTTTGTGTGAAAAGACACACAAATATTTTGAATAAGAAAAGAATGAAATCTTTTAAAAGATGAATGTCTGTGATGAGGCTTTTGTGAGTTCTATAGCTTATTACTCGTGGTTTATTATTTTCTCCCAATTTTTATATCTATGTATTGGCTTACCAGGAAGTGAGTTTTTTTTTTTTTTAGTTTTTTTTTTTTTTCAGTATTGGAAGGACATTTGCACCCTGTTCTTTGCGATGGATGATGGGAGCAGGAAGACTTACTGACTGGGGAGACTGGATGAAGAGCAGGGACAAGCGTGGCTCAACTCCTCCCCACACCCCGCCGGGCCTTCTCACCACGAAGTCTCACCTTTCCTTCTGCTCCTTCCCCCCTGAAAGAAGGTCTAGACTGTTGGGACCTTGATTCCTTCAGGCTCTGTTGGAAGTGTGGCAGACCAGGTCCTCTGGGAGGCCAGCAGGGTTAGGTCTGCTCTTGGGACCCCATCTCCCTCATCCGAACCCTAGGGACTAAGTATGACAGAAAGCAGTCAGAAGCCTGATTCTGAAGGTCTGAGGTTCTGCAGCCCACATCCACCAACAGATACTTTTATATGGTATTTGGATCTCCTTGAAATTATAATGCTATTTCTCAATTGGTTTAGAATCTGTAGGGAGAGAGAGATGTATGATTAAAACTCCTTTTAAAACTCAACCTTGGTTTTTGTGTACTGGAGACAAAAAGTATTAATGTGAGAATCACATTTCTCCCCACAGCCCTAAACTCTTAGGAAACACAATTTGCCACGCCCAGCTTCTCCTCATCTACCATTCTCTATGAGGAATTCTACCTGGAGGAGCAAATTACCGAATCTCTCTGAGGCTCAGTTCTTGGACTTCAGTGACACAGAATTCCAACAGTGTGCAGCAAGGATGGGGGAGTTGCATAGAAAAGAACTGAAAAAGAGGTGGAAGAATAGGGGGAGAAGAAGGAAAGCTAGGAATTTATGCAAATAGCCACAGGGCTCTTCATGGAAACATTCGCATCACCTGGGAGTCCCAGGGATGTCTGTGGTCACATGGAGAAAGAAGCGCAGAAACACTCTTCTGCTATTGGCCTTGAACAGGCTAAGAGTCTGGGAAACACAGCTAAGCTTTTACTTTCATTCACCCTCTTTACACAGTGTCAGAGAAATCTGACATCTCGATGGGTAGGAGAGAGAAACTTTCAGATAGGTGTCAGATGCACAGCAAAAAGTTTTGAAGCATTTTGGCAGGAACCCTGTCAGCAGTTACATCTGTGTTCCTGGTGTCAGGTCTGTGATACTTGGAATCTAGTCCTCGGCAGATGGACCATTTGCCACGTGTCTGCTTTTCTTGGCTCCTGTTTTCCAACAGCCCTCGCTAACTTGGATCAGGCTATTAACACATCTGACTCCTATGCATTCAGCACTTTGCACACATATGCGTCCTCACACACACAGCTTTCTGGTGATCAGTATAAGGACATGAACAGGTAGAGGAATGAGGTCCTTATTCTCTAACTTCGTATGGGGTCCTTCTGCCCACATAAAGTGGGCTTGGCTCTGCACTGGAGCGACTGACACAGATTCTCTGTCCGGCTCTCACTGTTATGCAGGCAGTCAACAGTGCATCTGGGGGAAATTTGGGGAGACAATATAAACCAGAGATGTATACCCTGATCTATAGGAGCTGGATGTCACAGGTGGAATTGAGGAGTAAGAAAGGAGGATCATGGAAAGGCCTTGAGTCGACCATGTCCAAAGCCACAGGCAACAAATCCAAATACAGATGGTATATACTGGCTGTGAGGGGGATCTTACTGGTGGAAAGTACGTTTATTTCTAAAGAGTTAATGGCTTGGTTAATGTTAATGTGAGCAAAGACACATGTGTGTAAATTAAATTTCCATAGGATCTTTCCAATCAGCCAGCCCTGACAGCAGGTTCCACGGGTCTCTTTGGTTACTTCACAGAGGGACTAGGTCCTAGAGTGTCTGGGTCAAACCTGGCTTCAAAAGGTCATCCTCTTAACAGACCAGGTGCACAACTAATATGTCTCTATTGGGATTGGGTAATTATTGAGACTCTGCTCATATGGCCGTAGGCAAGTACCCAGTTGTTTTATGCTACCAGTTCTGTATGAAGAAACAACACAAAATTGAATAGAAGGGTAAACCTTACTCACTGGTTTCTAGGTTCCCGATGTTATGGCTTGAGTGAGTACCCACTGGCAGCACAATTTGAGAGGGAGGGCTCAACTCTCACGAGTGCCTGCTGAAGGCAGTTGCAGGAAAATCAGTTCCTGTGTAGCATGGTCTTAGAATTCCATTTCTACCCCGGAGGCTCGGGTCAGAGGAGAAGCATTAAACTTCATCCTCTGCTCTTTGCTCCACAGAGGAGTTACAGGATAGATGTGCTTTTAAAACAGGAAAATAAAAACGTGGAATAAAGAGGGATTGGGAGAATTTAACTTAGACTGTGTGAACCGTCTAGTGGAGAATTTCAGATTCTAAAATAGAGGGGAGTTTATGCTTTGCTTAAGTTTGGGGGAAGAAGTATTGCCTCCTGGGTTTCTAAAAAGAGAAAAAGAAAAAGTCGCAGAATTTCACAAGCTGACTTTACATCAACATTTGGAGTTGTGAGAATGAGTCAGACAAACAGAAAGCAAATGTTCCTAGAAAAGCAGAGGGGCTGAAAATGGATCTGCAAAGTGTTTTGGCAGTTTGGGATTTTGGAATATTATTAGCAGCCTCCCACCCCAAATACCACCAGATAATTCACTGGCTGTATTTGGCTGATATGTTTGCCTCTGAGACAAGTGATTTTGAAGCCTTTCGTAAGACACACATTTCCCTTCAAATGCTATTTATTTATTTGAAGTATAAATCAGATAGAGTTTAGTTCATTTGCAGAGTGATTTTGGTTTTAAATTTTTACACATGCTAGCTCCAGAATAGATGCTCCCAAGAAAGGGACCATGGTTGCAATAGACAAGCCTCATCGCCCAGCTTTAGGACAAGGACAGAGACGTGCAGGAGTCAGGAAATTCAGCGGGCTGCTCACATCAGCAGGTTATTGATTTTTCACCCCCCAGAAGATAACTTGCGATTTGGGAACCTGCGGGAACTGTATGTGCTTTAACATCTACAGTAATGCAACTTTGAGTCAACTGAGCCTGTTCAGCTTATTTTCTCCCTTATTCTACGAGTCAGGCCAATCTAAGGCCAGGTGATCAATGCTGTTCCATTAGCTGAATGGATCTCACAAAGTGCCTGATGCTAAGTACCCTAGAGCAGGAGGAAAACCCCAAGAAGATCTGAGAGGGAAGATTTCTGGTTGCACTGGGAGTGGAGTGAAAACTGAGAATGGGGTACCACAGCTTCAGGGGCAAAGCACAGGACATGAGTCTTCCACTACTAAACCTGCAGTCTTCTCCCACCGCTGCAATGGGACACTGTTGACTCAATCAGGCCATCTAGTGGTGCAGCACAGCCATCACCACTAACTAGCATGCTTCAGGGGTGGGCCTGGGTGGGTGCGGGGGAAGGGGAACTTTTAGCAACTCACCTGTTTTCCCTGTTTAATTTTCTCTCTTCCTCCCACCCTATTTCCTACCCTCTCCAATTTCCTTTAGGAAACTGAGACCACTGTCTCCACTTCTTCTCAGCTCCTTGGCCCTGTCCATCTGAGGTTTTGGACCTATATAGATTTCTCTTTTCTGTTTGGAAGTCACACATTATTGCTATCTACACGTTGTCACCAAAACCAATTTGTGCAAACTAACAGGCTTATCAGTGCTGCTGAAATGAGATTAAAACTGCTTCCAATGAGACAGATAAAAACCAGATGAATGAAGCTCTCTAATAAGACATTAAAGATAATGACAAGAATGATTAACTAGCATGATATATTGAGCAGTTATGAGGATTTGGGTGCCCAGGATCAGTAAACTAATAAAAAAAGAATCCACCTCTAATTCCCTTTAGTCAGTGAAATATAATCACATCAACGTTATAATGTTTTGTTTATTATTTATTTGTGAGAGCAATAGCACACTTCTCCTCCAAATTGCTAAAAGCTTATTAGTGCGAGAGAGAGAGACAGAGAGAGAGAGAGAGCAAGTGAGCTTTGGGGGGAGAACTCTTCTCATTTCAACTCTTTAAGAATAAAAAGGACTGCTTAATACTCTGCTTGCGTTTACACACCTATTATGCAGACACGCTCTCATTTCTGTTTCATCTTGGAGAGTGGCCTATTCATAGCCAGACTGTTTTACATTATACAATCAGTTCGTCAATTATTGCACGATCAAGTCACATCAAGACAATCTGAAAATTACATCTCTACCGAGTAATATCGCAGGGGCTGGCTGCGGTGGAAACTGTAGACCTCTCAGTTGCAGGGATCCCCTCTGGCCATGCTTTTGCTGTGTTTACCTTCCTGCCTTGTTGGGTTTCAGTTCATGAAGGAAGGAACATGAGGGAGAGGGAGTCATAAATTATTTATTTAGAATTTTTTGAATCCTACTATGTGACAGGCCCAGTGCTAGGCTCTAGGGAGACAGCTGAAGAAGGGCTTGGCTCTGTCCTCAGGGAGCCCATAGTGTAGAGGGGGGCAAGGGGACAGGAAGGCAAGACAGCAAAGCCATGTGAGAAGTGACTCTATAGCTAATGCATGGCACCATGGATCCCTGGAGGGGAAGTAACTCTGAAGAAGCTAGTGGGAGCCCTTTGATTTAGATATATAAGGAAGATTGGGTTTTGCTAGAGAGAGAATTAGAGTAGGGCAGAGATGAATTATGTGCACCAGCAACCATGCTGAAGCCTGCTGTGTGGTGAGAATAAATGCGTGGTGGGGAATGGCAGTCTGGCAAAGGATCCTGGGACGGTCAAGAGGGACCCAATATTCCATGCTGGGCTTTGCACATTTTATCCTAAGAGCTGAGGTGATGCATCAATATATTGTAAGAGCAGCTGTATAGTGAAGACTGTATAACTTTGGGAGGCTATGGAGAATGAGTTAAAGGCCGAAGAGAAATGAGTCAAGCAAACTCTGCTAGTCATGACACAGTGAGCAAAACGCGGACAGGATAACGACAGGTATGCATTTGTACCTGAACATAGCTACTAACCAGACCTGTGATCTCGGGCAAAATTGCCACTTAAATCACAAATTTCTCATCTGTAAATCAAAGATAGCAGTATCTACTTCCTGAGGTTACTGGTAAGATCAGAAATAATACAGAATAAGGTCTGGGTATCCAGCACGTGATAAGCACATACATAACACACTCAGTAATAATAATTTTCATTAAGCACTGCTGGGGGGTGAAGAAGGGGTTGGTGGTTGTGGTGGTGGGGTGTGTTTTACTGTTAGGAAATTTAATGAATAAAATAATACAAAATTATCACATGTTGAGAAGAGAAGGGAATATAGAAAAAATACATATTCAGATGGATATGTTAGTTCTGTCATTGGTATACTTTGCTGAATGAAATTGTACAGATCAGACATTCTTGCAGTATTTTGGAGACCCTGTAGGTACAAATAACACTCACTTCACCCATTTCACAGGGTAACTGTGAGGACTCAAAATTAATTGTGCAATTTCTTAATTACCTACTATCAGTTCTGTGAGGACAGAAACAAGTTCACTGCTTCATCCCTAATATCTAGAACTAATATCTAATATCTAATATCTAGAACTCAGCAAAATAAATATGCATTGAATAAGTAGATAAATTAGATATGAATGATTGCAAAGAACTGTGGAAATATTAATTTGATTAGTAGTCAATAGGGTCAAAATATCCAGTTTCAGTATTTCTCTCCATTTCCCTCACAGGCTAAAATTTTGCTCATGAATTTAACAAAAATTTTTGAGTTCCTCTAAATATCCTTGGCTTCTCTGTACCACGTACATGAAATGAGGTGACTAATACAAACTCGGCCTTGCCCTGAGCACACAGTCTAGTAAAATTTGGGCAACAGGATCCCCTGAAGACTGTCAAAGGTGTAGGCTCGTTTCCCCCTTCCGACTGCACCCAACTATCATTCCAGTTGAGATCTGAATGATGGATAAACATGAAAGATGCAAAGTAGGAGACTGTGAAAAACTGAAGCAGGCTGTTTCCGGGGTCACATACATTGCTTTTTGCTGCTGACTCCATTACTTCCTAGATATGAAAGTTTGGGCTGCCTCCTTCAGACTCTCTAGAGTGAAATTTCCTCATTTTCATTTTTAAAAATTTTTTATTTTTTGTTTCTTCATTTTTAAAATAAGTATTTTCAATAGGAATTAGTAAAGTTAGGCATGCAAGTCATTTGGTGCACAGTAGGCTCTTAATATTTTTTTCTTTGTAGGCACAATTGATAGCTATGGAAAGATCATTGTTTTTCACAGGACTTAAAGCTTTTATATCCATAGTTGCTCCTCCTGTCTCCACAATGTGTCAGAGAAGATAGTCAATTAATTCAACTTTATTCAGAAGGTAGGAGAATCAACTTTAAGTCCCTCTAACAGCTTGTGAAAATTCTCATCTTTTCTGATGGTTTATTAATATGAAGCAAGTACAGATTCAGAAATTTACACATTTGCAGATAGGGCAGTCCTCTTAAAAACCGGCAGATAAGAGATGCTATAATGAAGAGAAAACTCTAAAAACAGTATGTTAAAAAAAACCAACCTCACTGTTTAAGATACCAAATTTAAAAGTTGAAAATGTTTAAGTCCATTATTTTTATACTCACTGTTAAATTTTATAAATATGTTTTAAAAACCATTATATCTGAACTTAATAGAAATTTTAAATGTATCTTTTTTTGGTGTCATTTTTAAGTTCTCAGTCAAGATTTTCTCTTCACTTAAGCCAACCCCATACCTGCTATCTTATCTGTTTCCTTGCCCATCTACAGAAAAGGTAGATTTTCATTAAAGTTTAAGATGCTTATGAATTTTAATTTTTCTAACCAACATATTTGATTCAAAGACCACAGTTAGAAAGACTTAAAAACATTTCTATAGTCTAAAACTGAGTCCACTTAAAAAATACACTCATTTTTACAAAAACCTGCATGGTTCCAAAATGAACATTTTTATGAAGTAGGCTCTTGCTCCTGACAGTACTATTTTTAGTTGAGGAAATACCGCCAGTATTAAGGTATCTGGTAAGCTCTGAGTAAATTCTGCTGAATGGAAAATTTCTTCATTTCATTTTTAATATGTAAATGTATAAATATTTTATGCCAAATATTTTACACGTACTATCTTTTTTGCCTCCATTTCCTCAAAAAATAATTTTTCAAAACCAAACTTATAAATAACTTATCTGCAGTATTTGAGGCTATCTCAATATGGGTCCATTCCAGTAGAGAATGTAAGTTTATTCACGAAAATTTTAAAAGTGCATGATTAAAAGATCTTCTTCAAAGATAAAGATATTCCAAAGTATAATTGTAGAATTTCAAAGTTAAATATTTTATGCTTTTCAGCTCTTTTCCTTTAGTTTATTCATTTTTTTCCTTTGCTTTTATGGGATTACATTTTGTTGTCTTTCTGGTTTCAAGATTTTCTTCCAGTAATTACAATTTGCTGCTATATATTTCAAAAGCTGAAGTTGTCTGGTGTTCCATTAGTTGAATATTTTGATTAAAGATTTGTAACTTCTTTCAAGTAAAATGCAACCTGGGGGTTCAATATAATAAGGTTCAATGTCATTGTAGAATGGTCTATAAAATGTTCTTAAAAAACTAAAACATAATGAACACACAATACAATATACAGGTGATGTGTTATAGAATTGTACGACTGAAACTTGTATAGTTTTATTAACCAATGTCCCCCCAATAAGTTCAATTAAAAAACAAGCAAACAAACAACAACAAAAAATCATGTACAAATGAATAACAGAAAATATGTGTTTAAGCTAGGATACTACTACATTTTGGCTGAATGTTTCTATTTATTTTACATATCACTCCTTTACTATATTTGTATATTTTTATCTCATACAATAGTAACACTATTTAAAGTGAATATATACAGAAAAAAATACTAACAGCTTTTTCTGCAGTGCCAGGTGTATATTGATTAATTCAATAAATCTCCAAGGACCTTTGTGCATCTAGTGAAAAGCTCATAACTATTTGTACTTTAGTTAATGTTCAGTTTATTAAAATTATGTATCTGAACATAAAAATTAAACACATTTCTAAAATCTTCTGGTGACAGTTAAAAAGGAAAAGTATGCACTGCCATATTGAAACATTTTAAAATAAATTTAACATAAATATTTTCACAAAAGTTTTTACTTTAGCTGGCTTTAAATACAGGATGGAGCGAAAGTAAGTTTACAGTTATTCATATGGGAAATAATAAGATAATTAAAAAATAATACTATGAGAATAAACTGTTTTGTGTATTCACAACTATAAACCGACTTTTGCTCCACCCTGTAGAGCTTCTATTTTGACAGGTAGACTATCAAAGCTTGTCGGACATGCTCATGAATAGTACAACGCACTACAACCAATGCCAACTAGAGTTTGCTGCAGCAGGTTTCTTAATGTAATGAGACCATTGTTTTTACTACACTATTGAGCTCCACTAAAATTTGTATCATATTATCTCTGTATATAAAAGTGACTTTATCTTTAAGGTTGAGCTTTTTAATCTAGATTTATAATAGTATTTACAATGATGTTAAATACTTTATCAATGTGGAATAAGCTTCTAAAAGTCTGCCTTTGATTTCATAAACTGGATTTAAACAAAATACATTATTGGAATTAACTGGTTTTCTGTTTAAAGAATCTCCTGACAGTAATGTAAACTGGGGACGATCTAACTCTGAATAAAGTTCTCTAGCTGATGGAGCCAGTGTTTTGAATAGCCATCGCTTTACTTTCACAGTTACATGGGAAAACTTGGAATCAATAATGAAATTAATTTAGAAAAATATTCATTTGATCCAAATAAAAAGTCATGCTTTCCAGTATTGTGAATGAACCTTCTGCATCTGTACTCTCTAAATCGACATCTTTGGGAATAGTCTTCTTAAATTAACACTAGCTTTTGAAATAGATGCTGAGGCTTCTTCACAATATTTGTTTTGTGGTGATAACAGGTAGATGATAGATGTAACCTCAAAACTTGTGCTTACTATTTCATTAAATGTGCACCTTTTTTGAGATAATTACTTTGAAAAGGACAAGAGAAAACAAAGTTTAATCAATAAACACATACTTGTAGATGTGCATCATACAATATCCAAAAGTAAAAACTACTGAGCAAATGTGATCTATGTAAGGCAGTACAGTCTGTATTTCCTTCACATATTTTGCATATTTCAAAGCCATAATTCTTGATGATTCCCACTGATCCTGACAGCTTCACGCAACTCACAGGCTCTGGCATTGGTTGTCCACGGTCCGGGTCACAGCACAACTGGCTGCAGGTACACACAGTGGCCAGCAGGGGCAGCAACACAAAACACTTCCATCACAGCCAGAGAGGAGTTAGCTGTCCCTACCCACCTATTCTGAGCCCACTTCTTTTTGTCAGGGAGTGCATGCTGTCCTTGAAAGGAAGGTGTTAGTAGCATATGTCTCAAAAGGGAAAGAAAAAGTAGGTTGGATTACCACCCGCCACCTTCCAGTTTTAACCATATGCTAATCAGAACTCCATGTACTACATGCTGTTAGACAAGGCCTTGGCAGATGATAGAGATACAAAGTGGCAAACTCACCTTAGTATATCTTAATGCTTTATTTAAAAAATGAAAAATCTAGGGTACATGTTAAACTGCAAGATCTGGCACAACAGATATAAACTGGGAGTGTTCCAACAAAGTAAGGTGTATGGTCACCCTAACAATAGCAATTATTTTTTATTGTTGAAGTTTAATTATTAATCAGTGTTAGTGAATAAATAGTTACAAATTTAAAGACATATTTTATCTACTGAAATGAAAAGTTAACAAAAAAGTGCAAGTATTAGATTAGTTATGGTTGAATTTAGTGGTACTCAGCTTTTTTGTGTTCAAAATAGGGGTCTGAGTACTGAACAAATGAGCAATAATTTTGAGGCAGGATTGTTACAGGATGCAGGGTCTCCCGATGTCTATTAAGTCATCCACAGCTACAGCCCTATTCCTTTGGTTGCCCTTCGGCTCTGTGCTACTTTCTGAGCTTGATTGTTTACCGCCTTGGCTATACTTGTGTTCCCTTAAAAACTCAGAAGGCAACGTTCTTACACTTTGCTGTAAATGTGCAATCTTTCTTTGGTGCCTGCTTGATGTGTGCTAGGGCTTTTCCCTGTCATTCTCCTTCAGCTGATCTCACATCTTGCTTCACTGATGGCAAGGCTCCATCTGACATGCATCTTCATGATATCATGTATACCCATTGTAGCAAAAGCAATTTTTATGAACAAAATGTTATTTTATGAACTCACTGATATACAGTGAGAAGAGCCTGTAATTTGGTCTCAACTGATTGGAGCAATTCCAGCTCCCATTCCCCTGTCTCCTTGGTCCCATCTAAAGCAAATTTACATCTTGGCATAAGACTTCTACACATCCAGAAAAGATCTTGCTTTTCTTAGATGTCCACATCACCTGCAGAGGTAAAGTAAGTAGGTAGAGCTGTCCTTATGATAGTTACAGCAATAAAGACTTTCTTGATTCCTGCTAATTCATAATCTCAGAGTTTGGTATCCATGTATTATTGTAGGTAGCAGAAGTTTTGGAAAAGTTCTCCATACCCTTATTTTTTTTTAAGTATACTGTACCAAGGTACTATAGGAGTGAACATGTAAATTTTTCATTCAACTTTCAACCTTTGTTTGCTAAGTCACATCAAACTAGTGTATAGCCAAGGGCAACCAATGTATTGTCATAGTTCTGCCACTTCATTGAATTCATTCAATTCAATTCATTCATTCATTATTAAATATTAAATGCATATTGATTGCATATCTAACTCCTGGCAACCACTAATATGTTCTTCATTTCTAAGCTTTGTCTTTTCAAAAATCTTATACAAGTAGAGTCATGCAGTCTGGAACATTTTTTCTTTTTAAAAATTCAGTTATTTCCTGGAGGTTCATTGTGGCTGTGTGTGCCAATAATTCATTCCTTTTTATTGCTAAGTAGTGTTCCATGGTATGGATGTACCCGAGTGTGTTCAATCATTCATTCAGTGAAAGACATCTGGGTTATTTCCAGACTTTAGCTATCACTTATAAAGCTGTTATTAACAATATATATGGTTTCACTTATTTTGTGAACATAAATTATGTTCCCTGGGATAAATACCTGAGTGCAATTGCTGTGTCATATGGTAATTGTATGTTTAGTTTTTATAACAACCTGCCAAACTGTTTTATAGGGTGTCTATACCATTTTACAGCAACGTATGAGGAATCCAGTTTCTCCACCACTTGCCAGCATTTGCTGTTGTCACAAATTTTTATTTTGGTCATTCTTTCTTTTTTCTCTTGTTTCTCAATTGGTTTTACATGTGAGAAATCTTCATTTCCATTTTTAACTATTCTTACCATATCTTTAAGAAAATGACAATGGAGGGTGTATAAGCAAATTGGACCTAGAAGTATAAAAAACATTTCTGTATTAGTCTTGAGCCTATAACAAGCTTGCAAAACATGAATAATATAGGCATGAGCCATGAAAGGTCATTGATAATGATAAATATGGAGTTTCATATAATTTAATACTCTATGCCCTGTGGGAATGCCTTCTTTTAGAAAGAATAGCCCCTGAGTTTTGATTTGCATTGATGATGGGTGTTGCTGAATATCTTTTCATGTACTTGTTGGTCATCTGCACATTTTCTTGGAAAAATGTCTCTTCAGATCCTCTGCTCATTTTTAAATCAGATTTTTTTTACTATTCAGTTGTGAGTTCTTTATATATTTTGGATATGAATCTCTCACCAGATATATGATTTGCAAATATTTCCCCCATTCATTAGGTTGTCTTTTCATTTTGTTGATGGCTTTCTTTGCTGTGCAGAGCTCTTTGGTTTGATAAAGACTCACTTGTTGATTTTTATTTTATTTTTTGCTTTTGCTTTTGTTGTCAAACCCAAAAATCACCATCAAGACCCATATCAAGGAGCTTCCCACTTATATTTTCTTCCATAATTTGCTGGTTTCAGATCTTGCATTCAAGTTCTTAATTGATTTTGAGTTAGTTTTTGTGTATGGTATAAGATAGTGGTCCAGATTCATTCTTTTGCATGTGGCTGTCCAGTTTTCCCAGCACCATTTTTAAAGAAACTGTCCTTTCACCATTGTATATTCTTGGTTTCTCTGTCATAAATCAACTGATCACCTAGGCATGGTTTTATTTATTTCTGGGCTCTCGATTCTGTTCCATTGAACTGTCTGTTTTTATGCTAACATTATGCTGCTTTTATCACTCTGGTCAAGTAACAAAATTTGAAATCCATAGGCCTCTAGATTTATGCCAAACCTACTGGTTCCGGACAAGCAAATAGGCCTTTTTGACAGAAAGACTGGGGGCATGTGTCATTCAGCTGTCTGTGTCCTGGGGGTGGTAGCTTGCCAAGGACTATCTCTTCAATAGTTACAGTCCCCTCAGACCCAGGGATAAAATCCTCTTGGCCACCGGAGACAGGCAGTCAAGGGGCGCTCCCTGGGTGGCAACCGTAGACTGGTGTAACAGGTGAGGGTGTGGGGCCAGGTGGGTGCTTGGAGCAGCAGGGAAACTAGAGTGTACGGGTTTCTGGCTACTTTGCTGTGCATCTGAAACTAGTGCAGAATAGTATCAAATGTAAACTACAGTTGGAAAAAAAAGACAACAATAAAAAAAAATAAAAAGCTCTTTCAGAGAAGTACTAGCACTCTGGAGCACAGCAGGAGGATAGTGCCCCGGGGAGGTGCTCTGAGGTCTTCTGAAGTCTCTGGAAAGGATTCCAGGCAGCCCCCAGATGTGTTTAATCAGCAGCCTGACCCTCAGGCTGTAGCCATGATCAGAAGCCCATGGTCCTTTCCCAGAAAGACTGAGCTTCTGGGCCAGTTGCCTCTGGCTGTGCCCTGAAGGTGGTGGCTGCTTAAGAACTCTTTCTCCTCTGGTGACAGTCCTGTGGGACCCTGAGAGAAAGCCTCACTGGCCACCAGAGTCAGGCCATGAAGAGGTGTCACTGAGCAGCAGCAAAAACCTGGGCAGCAGACGTGTGTCAAATCTCCCATCCAGGAGATACTGGTATTTCAGAGAATGGCAGGAAAAAAAAAGATGGAGCCCCAGAAGACAGCAAGGTGGAGAGGAAGTGTGAAGACAGTGCCCACCAGTCTTCATCCCAGGGAGCATAAAGTAAGCCCCAAATGTGTGCCACACCAGATGCATGTCCCTCAGGCTGAAGCTCCACTGACTGGCCAGCGGGTCCCACTCACACCAAGTCCCAGGTCCTTTGCTCCCCAAGGAGCAGCTCAGGTTGGAGTTTTCTCCAGATCATGGGCAGTGCTGGAGTGGGGTTTGTGGTGAGATTGTGTCCCAGCTTCTTCTGGTGGTTCCCATGTGGGTCTTCTCTCACTGGCCCAATTCGATGGAGTTCAGGTGCCTTCAGCTGATTTTTAGGTCCCCCCGCCCCCCAGAAGAAGTTGTTCCCTGTGTACCTGTAGATGTGGTGTGAGGTGAACTCAGGATACTCTTAGCTCATCATCCTGAACTAGGGCCCCTCTCAGTACATTGACTTTTAACCCCTACACTTGTCTGCACAAGGATGCAAAAAAGCTATTGTAAGCTCCAAGCATCACTCTGCACACAGCTGTATATGAAGCACAAAAGCAGGCTTCTCCTCCTGCAAAACTGTTGAATATTTTTATAAACTGATAAATATTTCTGATGGTGATTCAGGACAAAGAAGCTCAGATGCATAGGATCCCAAGGGTTTGGAGTGGAGTTGCAGCTCTGAGACTGACAATGAAGTGACTGACTGTGAGCTTGCTCCTTCCAGAATGATCCAGATCCTTGCCTCCTGGCAACGCTCACTCCAGTGGTCCTGCCTCTTCCTGCCATCTTCAGGGGTGGGAGAGTGGTGTGTGGAAGAGAAAATCTTGTTGATGGAGGAGATGGGACACTCTGGTTTTGCCCCTTCTTTTGCAGCTGAATTTTAAAAGGAAAGTTAAATTGATTAAATGAATAGGACTTTGCTCCTTTCCTTACAAATCAGGCATTTACTGTAGAAACACTTACTGGGCACTAAACAGTTACCACTTGGCATATTTATGTTTACATGAAAGGTGGTGTGGCTGGAGGTTCTAAGTGATTGTGGAGTCAGACAGACTTGTGTTCAAGTCCAGTTCCACTAATTATTCACTATAACTAAGTTAGTAATTGACTAGCCAGGGACGTTTTTGAACATTGGTGTACTTGGTTGTAAAATGGGGCTAACATTTTCCTCATAGAAGAATAAATAAAATAACCCATACTAAGCACTTAGTATACTACCAGGCACATAGTCCATAAATAGTAGCTTTCATTAGTAGTTCACGTACTCTCTCCCCACTAAACTGTTCCTTGAGGGGATGGTCTATTGTCTTTAATCTTTGTATCCTGAGGCATGGAGCCTTGAACATACTACACAGAAATTAATTGTTAATTGATTCTCTAAGATTATGCTGACATAGCTTAAGGAAAAATATAGACAATTATCCATTTAACCTGGGAAATTCCGTCTCCCGAATGAAATTTTTGTTGTGTTCTAATTTGGTTTGTGCCCTAATTAACACTTAAATAATGGCCACATATGCATACATAATTTTTGAAGACTGGTATTGGTGCTTTTGTTTCCTATCCCATACAAACAAATCCATTTGTTTTAATTCAGTAATCCAGAATCTACTTTTCCATTCTTTGCTTACATAGTCTTGGGGAGTGAGGGTAAGAGCCAAATTCCCCTTAAGGGGTCAGAGTTCTCCAGTTGGCTGCCATCTTTACTGAATTGCATGGGTAACGTACCAGTTCCTCACCTCACTCTGTGGATGCGGGCCAATCTGGACTGCCTGGAATGTATTAATGAAGAGCTCAAAAGTCAGTCCATCACCTTGACAGTCACGTACATCTACAAAGCAGGCAACACGTAGAAAAACACATCTGAATGATGGGCTTCATTTTTCACTTTCCAGCTGGACCTTAATTTGCATGTCACATAGAGAGGGGCTCTCGGGATTTGCAAAGCAGCAGTCGATGCTGCGGCTGATATGCTCAGCCCTCAGGGGAGTGGCATAGAAGGTGAGTGGCAGGAAGGGAGCTTTCTTGGGAGTTCCTTGGCCTCTTCTACCTGCCAATCGCAGCAGCAATGTGGCTTTGGCCACCCACACCCAGCAAGGCTTAATGGCCACATGCTGACTTAAATACACAGTCCCAGAAAAGTCATTAAGATTCTAAGCTCAGCTGTGTCATCCCAGTTGCTATAGCAATGCCGGAAAATATATTTTGTGTCCAATGGTTATTTCTCCACACTAATGAAATGGACATTTTTCTTCAGTGAATTGAATCAAAACTAATTGAGTAGTAATCAGCACAGACCCTGAAGTTCAGGGAAATGTAGTCTGACTAGTGCTTTGTAGAAATGCAGAAACCATTAACTATCTTCAAATGAGATTTTTTTTAATTAGTGGAATCTTAGCAACCTATTACAGGCGGGTGTGTTATCACACAAAAAGCTCCTCACTTGTTTAGTGCTGGGAGGAGAAATTTATTTTTAATTAATTCAAGGGCTGGCAGGATTCTATGATTTGTTGTGTCCTTTCCCCCAACAAATATCCCAGACTGATGTGTGCTCTGAGACAGACTTTAAAGGATATATGTGTAAATCATAATTTGGATTCTCTGATGTTTTCAGGAAGGATTTTTATTTTTTTGCTGAGACCAACTCTTCCTGAAGTCCATTGAACAGTGGAGATGAAGAAGTGATTTGTTTTTGTTTGTTTTGAGCTGTATCTTAGAGCTAAATCTGTTTACTCTAAATTTCACCATAAGAAGCTAACACAGAGAAAATCAGGGACCATAGGGTCATGATGTTTGTTCTCTGATAAATCTACAAATGCTTCTTTGATTAATCTAATATTTTTTGCCTTAGTTGGAATTGTAGGTATAAACAAAAATACAGGCACAAACTAATACCCTGTCTCTCTGTTAATATTCCCCTCTATGGACATAATATTGTGTATTATTACAAGCAGATCTTTATCTCCTTTGGATATGGGCCTAACTCACAGCAAAAAGGCATTAGCTTATGTACAATTCACGTCACTGTGATAGACTAGTACATCTGCTTGTTAGGTATGATGCACCAGTGGGCTGGGGATGGCTAGGTGAGTTCCCGAACTCAGATGTCTTGATTTCATTATTTTTGAGTCCACTAAGTTCACTTTGTCCTCTGAGGTTTCTCAATGCCACTGGGCCTTGGGGAACAGGAGCATCAATCCTTCTTTCCCTCTGTTAGATATTCAGCAGAGAGGCAGGTTCCTGAGGTTGGCATGGACAGCCCCAAGAAGGTTATCTTTTTGAAGTTGGTATCAGAGCCAGGTGAAGGCAGGTGGGGTTTGAGAAAGTGCACCCCAACATTTGGCAAGTGGATAAACAGATGAGTCATTTCCTTGGGACTTGAAGTCTAATGCTTTCAACCAGCACTAAATTCACCTTAAAAATTGATTATGCCATAATTTTTAAGAACAGCCAGACCTGATGGCACATGATAGCATTTCCTTGAGGTGAGATAAAGCTGCCTGGAATCAGTCTCTCAGCTGGTTGGCAGGAGGAGGTGGGGAGGAAGTAGCAGCCAAGGAAAGGAAACAGGGACTCATCTCCATGCACACCTGCGTCTTTTTAGTCTATGGATCTAAAGTTGGAGAAGATGCTCTTAGGTCACCATAGCAACTCTAGGGCATTGCAGTGGGATTAGGGGGTTGAAAGGCAGGGAATACCAAGTCTGGAGGAGTTAGGAGCCGTAGAAAGAGGATGGGCCTTTGCTAGAAATAAACACAATAAGGTGCCGCGGCAATAGAGGAGAGTGGATTTATGGTTTATGACATTCCTAAAATATCTTTATTTAATAATGAAAACTTCATTATCCAGGCCTGGGCTGAAGTGTTGCTGTGGGCCCTCTGAGGATCCCAGCAAAGATCTTTCATTTTGACAGAAGTTCTAAATTACAACATTAGTGTTCTAACCGAGAGGCTGTTATTGCCTATTTGGTCTGTCCAGGGAAATGAGACACACATTGCTGGAGAGTGGGTTATTGAAATATAATAGCTTGGAATATTAAAAATGGGGGCTGGGTTGGGGGCATGTCTCTCTCACCCCCTCTCCTCACCCCATGAGCTAGGGGTAAATTAAGTGATGAACCTGAAATGTTTACCAATGTTTCATTATTTTTCAGGGAAAAAATGGTAATTCATCTTTATTATGGCCAAAGCCATTATTACTTTTCACATCATTAAGAAACCAACATGAGGAGACCCCTAAAGCTAATTTTCGGACCAACCGTATGAACCTATTACACCTTTATTTTCATCTCAGGTGCTTCTGTCTCCTTTCCAGCCACGCAGCCTGACCTCCAAAAAAGTGTTTGGTCTTCAGATGTTTCAAAGACAATTAGGTCTAACTGGCTCCCGGTGTTTGACTAATGGTCAGAACGGATAGGTCTCCAGATCACAGTTCAATTTCCGCTCCTTCTGGCGGGGCTGGAAAATGGCTTTGCTGGGCGAGTGGAACCAGAAGAGGGCCATGGGAGTGAACCAAGGGCGCTTTGCTCTCCTTCCCTTCACTCCCTGCTTCGTCCTCCTTATCTCTCACCCTCACCAACACAAACACACTCACCTTCACTTTCCGACAACTGTCTTTGAGGCCAGTCTCACAAACGGGAAGGCAGTGCCTACGTAATGTAACGATAAAAGGGTGAGCTTACTATGTGCTAGGCACTTGTTAAATGCTTGCAAAGTCTTAGCTCATTTAACTTTACTCATGATTTACTTTCAATTGAAGAAGCTAGAGTCATGGAGATTAAGTAACTGAGCCAAGACCACCCAGTTACGACCTTGTAGTACTGGGCCTTGAACCCAAGACTTCTCACTCAAAAGCCCAGACATGGTAGTCTTGACGCTATACTGTGTTGCCTCTCATACATGGCAATGATAAAGGTTTTCTCCTGCCAAATTACCCCCACTCATCAAGCCTTTCCTTAAGATGAGCCTGCTATCAATCACTTCTTTGCTTTAAGAAAGAGGTTGGACATTCTTTTGTTAAAACAGAAACTCATTCCCTGTGGATAGAGTGGCAAGTTTGCTCCATAGCTTTGGTCAGTGATGATGCACCACCTTTTTGGTATGGATAATAATGCACAGCAGTTTAGTTTTGCTATAAACACTAAATGAGATATAACACCTAGCTATGGTACTAGACAGGGTCATATCTTTACACGTCAGCTATTACAATTATTTGGAAGGATGTTCACCAGTCAGCATGTAACTACAGAAACCTTAACAATTAGCAGATAGCAAGATCCCAGTTAGGTCAGTGGAGAAGGAGATCAAGGCAGTCCCGTGGCATGGGGCGCAGCTGGGGAGAGTGGGCCTCGGGGAAGCACTGCAGAAGGCATGCTGGGCCAGCAAAGCCATGGGCAGAAGGGGTGCACGTGTGTGTGCACAGGCACATGTCTGTGTGCTTGCATGCTCTTGTACACACGTGCAAGGTGGGCATGGATTATGGGGAGGAAGGGAGCTATAGCAGGTGAGCAGAAGAAAGGTAGTGGCCTCTGACAACCGTAAAAGGGCCCACCGAACACAAAACTTTTTCTTTATTCAGGGCAGGCCCTACATGTCTAATCCAATGGTTTCCAAACCTGCCTAAAGTTCAGAAAGAAGACAAGAATCTTCCCATGCACTGCTCAGGACAGATTTAGTACATCTGTGGTAGCACCCGGGCATTTATACTTTTTAAACAGCTTTCTGAGTGATGTTCACTGAGCGTTCAGACGTTGAGTGAATGCTCTGACCCTACTATGGCTTTTCCACTCCACACACTGTGCTCTCCCTTCCTCCCTATAAAACTGCACCTGTTTATCTCCTACTCACCCACAGCTCTCGGCCGAGCATCCCCTCCCCAGGTCCCCTTCCCTGACTTTGTCCGCCTCAGGGTCCTTTGTTATGCAATCTACAGAGCTGAGCTCTGCTCTTTCAGAGAACTCATCTCAAGTTGTAAGTATATCCTCAGAAGGTGAAACTTATGAAGGTGAAGCAGGACCTGTGTTTGCTTCATACAACAACAGTCCCTCCCTAGCACCTAGAACAGACCAGAACATGATTGGCAATTAACCATGTATATAATGTGTTTTCTTTGTCTTAGGCTGGGTTCCTTAGATCAGCAGGTTTCAAGTGTGCCACAGAGTTTCTACAACATGCAATATCTGACTATTTAGTCAGGGGTACTGACCTCTTTTCCTTTACATTGTCAAATATAAAAATGACAACAGCCAACATAGCAAGAGCCACTTGGTGTAAATGAATGAAAATTATACCTATTTTTGTCAGACTAGCAAAAATATAATATAATATAATTTATTTTGGGGGGTTCTGAAGAATTTTAGTAATTAGTTTATGTTTGCTATTAGGTGAAAAATGTTGAAAATGGCTGCCCTAGACATTAGGGACAACTAAGGGACTTAACAGCTCTTTGTTGGGGAGTGTATATATTCCAAGGGAAACAACAGAAGGACTAAAGGGAACGGAGGCAGTGCAGGAGGAAGAGCAAACACAAGGAGAAGCGCTGCTGAACTGGCCACAACTTTATAAAAGTGCAGCTGATTGCTTGGTTTATGGTAGGCCTTCCAGAAGGCCTTACACATTACTGTGTCTATGGGGGGAGCAAAGCAGGGAGGCCTTACCTGCCTTTCGTCAGTCAAAATTCAATTCATGAGGCATGACTTCCGTGGACTTCTTTTTTTTTTTTTTTTTTAGGATTTTATCTATTTACTTTTAGAGAGCGGAAGGGAGGAAGAAAGGGAGGGAGAAAAACATCATCGTGTGGTTGCCTCTCAAGCACCCTCTACTGGGGACCTGGCCTGCAACCCAGGTTTGTGCCCTGACTGGGAATCGAAGCAGCGGCCCTTTGGTTCACAGGCCAGCACCAAGTCCACCGTGCCACAACAGCCAGAGCCCCTGCATTTCTTGGCCCTGTGGGCCCAGGAGCTCAGTCATGCCTGCATGAAGGGTTTCTCAATGTGTTGCAGTGACAGTGGCTGCAAGAGCCGCTGGGGTCTATGACTGTGGTTAGAGCACAAGCTTTGCTGTGGTCGTGTTGGCTGCAAAATGAGGCCAAGATGGAGATTTGGTATCTTGCATTAACTGAGTCCAGTTCAATATTAGGTGAATAAATGGATCCAGTTCATTCCTGTGCTGCAGTCAGGCTGAGTCTGCAAGTGAACCGCCCAGGCTAAAGACCGTCAAGAACACAAAGATGATGACCATTATGATGTTGCTGATGACTGGGATAGGAAATGCTTCATCGTCTCCATAAAGTGCCATACAGGGAGCTTTGTAGAACATTCACATGCACAGAAAACAGCCTAGCCACTCAGAAAAATTTAAGGCAAGCTAATTCATTCCCAGCATCGCTATCCTAACTGGGCCCTCATCGCTTTCACCCTGATCACCCAAAGAACTTCCTAAACTGGTCTCACTTCTTCCACCTCTTCTCTCTGTTTCATCCCTCTACCTCTTGATCTTCCTAAAATACTGTTGTCACCATGTCAGTCCTTTGCTTCCTTTCTCACATTACATGAAAAGCCTCTACCTGTCAGCCAAGACCCTTCACCCTCAGACCCACCCTCCCTATTCAACTTGATTCTCAAGGATGTCCTCCTGAGTGGGATGGCTTCCTTCTTGTCCCACAAACATGCTTTTGTTCACTCCAAAGGTCACACCCCTTTGTTATGCCAGTTTCTCTCTAGAATGCAACCAAGCTGTCTCTTTATCTCCTTTACAATCCTTTTTATTCTTCAAGATCCATCTCAAGTTTCGTTTCCACCATAAATTTTTCTGTTATGTGTTGAATTGTGCCCCTCCAACACATATTGAAGTTTTAACCTCTGGTACTTGTGAATGTGATCTTATTTGAAAATAGAGTCTTTGCTGATAATCAAGTTATGAAGAGATTGTTAAGATGGCCCCTGGTCAATATTACTGGTGTCCTTATAAAAAGGGGAAATTAGGAGACAGATACGCACACAAGGAGAATGCCATGTGAACAGGAAGGCAGAGATCGGGATGATGCACCTACAAGTCATGGGGTGTCAAAGATTGAATTAAACCACCAGAAGTAAGGGGAGAGGCAAGGAAAAGATTCTTTTCCACAGTCCTCCGAAGGACTTAATCTTGCTAACAACTTGATCTGGGACTAGTAGCCTCCAGAACTGTGAAACAATAAATTTCTACTAGTTAAATCACCCACATGTGATACTTCGTCAGAATAACAACAAACTGCTGCATTTTCTTAGAGTTAGCTTATATTGCTCTCCTCATTGAACTTTCCTAAAGAACCAGTCTTTACTTCACAACTTAGCATTTAAATATATCCTTGCTTGTATGGTGACTATTATATTAATGTGCATCGGTCTTATTTCCAATTAGACTGCAAGATCTGTAAAACAAGGGGCCATGGCTGATACATTTGAATGCTGCGTGTTTCCTGCTACAGAACTGGCACGTAGTAATTGCTCAGTCTCTTCCTCTGTCAGACTGGGCCAGGTGAGAGGAAGGCCTGGTAACACAAATGTTATTTTTATCTTCAGTTGCAGTATGTGGGGCCAGTGGATAAATATAACATGGGAAGTCATGTCCCAAGTTAGTACAACAGCCAGCTCCAAACTGAGCTGCCATCTACTTTCAGCAAGAGCCAAGATATTTAGTTCAATTGGTGCTGAGTCCAGGGTACAGGTCAGTGCCTCTTGTCCTCTCAGACAAGTACCTAAGGCTAAGCACGAGCTTCCTTTGGCAGCTATTTAACTCCTTCCCAAGCTACATTCAGGGCACTGGCAGGCATATTTCAAAGGGGCAGAAAGAAGATCAGTACTAAATATTGCTGTGTTGCCCGTTCTCAGATAGAGAGCAGCAAGACTTGCTTTATGAATGGGGCAGATGGGCTGGGTTGGCTCAAAACTCCTGGTCTCAGACTAGTGCTATTCACAATAAGCATGCTGGGTGTTAGCCAGACAAGAGCAACCTGTATTTTATTCTGAAATTCTCTTGCTTCCATATCTTTGAAAGGTTCTCAGGGGGATTAATAATCAATTGAAAGACATTTTAAGACCTAATTTCTTAGAGATCTAGACCAGATATATCTTCCAAGAGATTTTTACATCAGGATACCTGGTCAAGGAATATGTATCTATATCTGTGGACAGCCTCTTTTCTTGATGGCCATATCAGTGGGGCCAAGCAAGAGGCTGAAAAGTGAAGCAAAAAAAAAAAACCAATACAATTTAAGGGTCTGTGATCTGGAATGGATTCTTGTTGACTATCATGTGCCAGACACTAGGCTTGTCATGAGAATATACAAGTGATTTAAGTAGGACATTGCAGCTGGCTCAGACAGTTCTTCACTTCTGATGACTGTGTCTGACGTAGGGGCTGACCTTGAGAACCAGACCAATGGGACCATTGTCCCTATTCAAACATGGTCTGAGTGAAATGCACCCTGATGACTCCCTTACGAGAGCAGCTTCTGCAGAGCAAGAATTGCCTCACTTCCTCAGCTCAGGCCCTCCTGTGTCCTACATGTGCTCCTCTCCAGCCTGCGCCAAGAAAAATGCTTTCCTTTCTTCTTTCAATGATGTCTCCTGACCCAGAAGAAATGGCTCTGCCTCCTAAAGACCATGTAACTTGAGTTTCAAACTCACCGTAGAGCTGGGCATTTGACCCTGGCTAGCTCTGGATATTGGGCACGGTGGGCCTGTCCAGTCCTGAGGCAGTTTGCTGGGAGAAGCACTAACCGGGCTGCTGCCAATGACAAGGAGAAGAATCCTCACAAGAACTGAAAGCACAGCCTAAAACATGTGGCTTGTCACTGAAAATGGCACTTGACCATAGCTGACACCGAGGTGAGCACTGAGACTTCATGGGAAAAGAGGGGCCAGCCACACAGGAAGCATGATTCCAACCACCATAATCTTCAGAAATGAGTAACTTCTGCTTGCCCCGAACCATCTAGATAAGATAGCATATACCAAATTATTTGCAGGAAATTAAACATATTTTTTTAAGGAATCATCAAAAGGAGGAGAGTATCAGTGGTAAGGAGAATTTTTAGAGGTTATGAGAATGGCTGAAGCTTGAGTTATGCTTTTCCAGTTACATGTTCAAATTCTGCCTTGGCCACTGGTCTTTCTCCAAAAAGTTATACAGACAGAGGTGGGGGATATAGGGCTTTTGGTCATGATGGCTGGTCTTTCCTCTGAAGCCCAATTAGAGAAAAGTCTTGTGACCTCTCATCCCCTAGGAATCACAGATTTCCCAACGGCCATTCATTCAGCTTCTTAAATTTTCTTGTAAACTAGGAAGTTGAAAGTTGATTGAGGGCTGGATTTTCCACCCTCTCTTGGGGAAAGGGACTATTAATCACTAAGTTGGGTTCTTCAAGCATTTATAATGTTGTACAACCTGGTAAATCTTTGCAATCCTTGGACTCCATAACAGCGTGGAGCTTGTTCTTATTGCAGTTCTTTGGCCATGAAAGCTGTGTCCACTTTGCAGTGAAGAGTTTGGGTGCGTCACTCTAACTGACAGGTAGAGTAGAAAGGCATTATCGTTTGGGTGGATCTGGCACAAACAACTTTATAAAGCTAAGAATCATGTACCTTTGGGGGAGGGCTACATTTGGGTTAACACAAAGGTGTACCTGAAAATCTGAATTTCTAAGAGCAAGCCTGATAAGATGGATCTGTCTTTGGAATTTGGTTCTTATCTCTCCTTTCAGATGGGATGAAATATATTAAGCTGTTAACACTTCCCTTAAAGGTTTCCATGATAGTTAAGTAAAATGAGAGTATAAAACCAGGGTTGGCACCTACACAGCCCCGGAAGGAAGAGTCTTCATAAAAAGTGCACCCAAGCACCTCTTTTGTTCTGTTCTATTAAAAATACCCAGTATGACATTTGGCACAGTGTAGATAATCAGTAACCAGAGTCCCGCTTTCTTCCATCTCAGTTAATGAAATTGATTTGAGCCATTTATACCCTTTCCTCTGTTCTGGACCCCAGACCCCATCAATGTTTCCCATTCTCCTCTAGATCTCAAAGTCCTGCCCAGCATCAGTCCATGTGTGGATGGAGAGAGTGAGATCTTTGGGTCTTTCGAACAAGCCCAAGGAATTGCACAGTTAAAATGAGCTCAAGAATGCCATTCATCTTGTGCCTTTGGCAGGATGAGGAGCCAGGTGGCAGATTCAGCCACAGCTCCAGAGGCAACTGCAATTTTAAAGGAAATGTTGAGAGTATGTTTTAGGTCCTTAAGACGTATTTTGTTTGGGAAGGCAGGTTTTTCAAGCATTCCTTTTTGATTTCCATTAGATTGAGCTCCTCACTTGAAGTGACTTAGGAGAGACAGACTGCCTGTGTTTAAATCTGGGCTTGTCACTCTCCATGTGACCTTGAACATGTTGTATGACCTATGTCTTGATTTCCTCATCTATCAGATGGTGATAATATGGTGTCTATTTTATAGAGGATGTGAGAAATATGTATAAAGTACTGGCACAGTACACACAGTAAGCTCTCAGTAACTGTTATTCAGCAACATTATTATCGCAGTGACCACATGGAAGAGGAAGGCTATCACTCAACTACAGAAATTCTCTTGTACAGCAATCTATTGTTTTATACACACTTGTTATGGGTAGGGAAGGTAATTTTGCTTCACAGAAGAATGCAGCACAAGAGAATTTTAAACAGCATAGCTTCCACTACACTTAAAATATGACTCATTTCTCCAACCTAATTTACACCCTTTATTTAGAAATACACCTTTGTAAACAGCGCATACCTGCAATATACTCGTATTAATAGCATCCTCTGTAGAAACTCAAGTTGAAAAAGAGAAAGACATTGAAGGAACTAATATGAACAGAGTACCAAGCATGTGCTCCGGAAATATATTATACGTTATTTTATCGATTCTTCTAAAGAGTCATATAGAGTCTACTCTTGTGCCCCTTTTATAGATGAGGACATAAAAACTAAAAGAAGTAAAAATTTTCCAAGGTCAAAAAACCGGTAGGTGGAAAAGCTGTTATTTGAATCTCTGCCTACTGTCATTTTATTAGAGCACGGAACTCTCGACAGGAGTCATCTTTATTCCTTTTCAGAATCCTTTCTTGTCTCCCCCAGTAGCCCCCTTCCCATTAACCAATCCTGCTCTCCTTGAACTCTCACTTAAGGACCCTCCACATTTCTCAGAGAAGAAAAATGAGCCTCATTGGCTCAAGAACACATTCTTCTGGGGTGTGGGAGAGCATGATGCACAAGAGGAAGCAGGGATACAATACTGTAATGCAGCTTAATTAAATTAGCTCAAGATAATGGTAGATTCTGAAATGGGAACACATTCATTAATGCTGTTATTATTATCAAGGACACAAATGGCCCATTGAGGATTGATGAGAAAATAAACTGTCCATATGCTGTGAACCATAAGAAAACAATTGATAGGAAAAGCCTCAACGAGGAACATTGGATGGGATTGATAATGCATACTCCACGATAAAACACACACACATAGTAAAGGGATGTATGCTTGGCATCTGGTTAATCAATGAACTGTGAAGGAACTGAGGCAATAAAGTGAGCAGGTTCCACATTAATATTATAATATGATATGTTTATAAGATGGGAACATTCAAAAGTGATTCCAGCAGCAATGTATAGGAACTATTTTAATTGAGTTTGTGTTCTGCAACAGAAACACAGGCTTCATCCATCACTCGAAGAAGGGGGGTCATAGGAAAAGAAAATTTCAGCCTTGTTTGTCCCTATAAGTGACCTTTGATTTTTATTAGGTGCAACAATGCATTATTTAGCTATTGACTGTTAAGCCGGGGAGGATGTTTAGGAAGACACAAGCCTTGTCTGCCCTATACCCAGAGGATGTTAAAATAAAATATGCATATCGTAATGCCTTCCTGAAGCCATAAACCTGGTTTGGTTCACCGGGGATCCATCTCTGCCTGCATGATCTATGGTGTTATGGACAGAGGAGAGCTGGATGCAGCCAATTATACCCATGGAGCAAATCCCAAGAAGAAGAGAGGTAATACAGGTTCAAGAAATGATTTGCTGCTGAAAGGGCTCCATTAGCCCAGGAAAGAGGTTAGAAGGAAAAGGCTCATAGCATAAGGATGCAGACATATGCCAGAGAATGTCGTGAAGGGCTGCCAAGGATGAAACAAAGGGGGAACTCCCCACCTGGAAAATGTTCCTTCTGACAGCAATCTGTTCCAGGTGAAATCAAATGGTTTGCACAAATGTGTTGGGAATCATAAATGTTTTGTGTGTTTGGGATGTGAAATTATTCAATGATCAGGCCTTATGCATAGCCTGTGGATGGCTTATGAGTAGTGACATTTGGATCTTGATAGGGCACCCTGGATTTGCTCTCAGGCCCACATATTTAAAATGGAGATATTCTCTCCAAGCCTGTTCAAGGGAATAGAGCAGCATCCTCCCCCAAAAGCCACTACACTCTGCTGTCAATCTCTCAGATATCTTGGAAAAGTAACCCAACACCAGACTTCTCTGTTAGCCTCTTCTGGTGGCCTTAACTAGGTTGAGGGTTGTGGGAAATGCCCTGAGGGTATTTTATTTCATATTTCTAGGGATGAGGAGGGGACTTTTTCTGTACATCCCTGGAGTAAGCAATAAGGGGAAACATTTCTAGTCCCTCCGTCACCCCTTTATTTGCACTTCATGGTGGAATATTTATCTGACTGACAAAAGTGAGGTCTTCCTCTTCTTTTTCCTTCCCTCTTCTCTCTCCTTCCTTTCATTTTCCTTCTCCCTTTCTATCTGTTTTCCAGTAGCACACATTCCATCTAACTTTATTCCCATGAGGTCAGCATCCAGAGCCGGGATTGTCCCTTGTCATTGACACAGTCTCCATTGTTCCTCAGAGACCTCAATACATTATATGCATCCCTCTTTCCAGAATCTCCACTCTCTCCCTCTCTGATGGTTTCTTACTCCCACTTTATTTACAGACTCAGTCATAAGACAGCAATAACAACAACTGCCTTCCCCAGACTGCACATTTCCGTCCTTGTCACCTAATCACTTCCTTCCCTTGCACTGAAGCTCCAAGAAAACTAACTTGCTCCAATGTGATCTTGTGTACTTCCAGCCCCCAGCTCCAGTTCTGCCCTCTGCAATGAGCCTCTGTCTCCACCACAGCAAACTGCTTTCTCAAGGTCACAAGTGACCCCTTATTTCTAATTCTATGGAGATCTTACTTTAACTCTTACATGAATTTGTTCCTGTTGATTGAATCCTTTTTCTCTTCCAAATTCTGTCCTTCTGGAGTGTCTCTGACATGATGCTTTCCTGTTCTTCATGTTTCACTGGACATTTCTCTTTTTGGCCTTCTTTGCTGACTCCTCTTCCTCATTGTCTCCTAAATATTTGTGTTTTCAGGTTTCTGTCTTAGTCCTCCTTTCATGCAAGTCTCTCATGAATTTAACTATATAATACTTAAATGCTAATGATATCTCATCATTGCCACCTTCTGGTCATGGGACCTCATACCTGGACCTCTGAGACTTCTCCCTGTCTTCACACTGTTCCCTCCAATCCATTCTTGTTCTTGCAGCCAAAGATAGCTCTTTAAAAATAGAACACTGATTATGTTGATCCAGCCTTTAAGTTTCTCCAGTGGTTCCCCATTGTGTTTGTGTACCAAACACATTTGCTGGCTGACCCTTAATGACCACTAATTGAGTTGTATATTCATATGCCAAGCAGTGTTGGGGCACCTATTCTGTGCCAGACCCCATGCTGAGTTCTGGGAATACAACAGTGACCTAGATAGGCTCAATCTTCTGCTTCTAGGGCTTATTTATAGTTAGTGGTGGAGGTAGTTAAATCGGTAATTACAGCAAAGTGTGATAAGTTCTAAGGTAGAAGCACAAGTTACCATGGGAGCAGATAGCAGAGACTATCTAGACTGCAAGAGCAGGGAAGGCGCCCCAAGGTAACAATATTCAAGCTGGAAAATAAAAAAGAAACTACTTCACAAAATCGCCCATTATTCTTGCAAAGAGCAATGCTGCCTCTTCAGCATCATATCACGTCCCCTTCCTCTCACCTCTTACCCCCCAGCCCTGAGGAAATACTGGGAGGTTCCTGAAAAGGCCATGCTCTCTCATGTCTTTGAGCCTTTTTGTTATAGTGTATCCTTTTCACAAGTCCATTCCTATCCATCCTTTAAAACTATTTTCATCAGGAAGCTTCCAGAAGGCAGCATGGTTGGTAGTTAGTGCTGTAGCCTAGTAGACCAAGATTCAGTCTGATTCTGCCCCTGAGTTGTTAATCCTTAGCTGAGTTATTTTACTTTTCTGATACTCATTTTTTAACTTGCAAAATGGGGATCATAACAGTACTTACTATTGAAATTTGAAGGGACCCAATAAATGGTAGCCCTCCCTTTGCACACAAGATTTAAACAAACTGGAAAACATGACAGAATAATAAAGCAGATGAGACCCTGAACATCCCTTCTATTAGTGATTAAGCGGGTATTAAAGAACATGCTTACTGTATTTTATTGATTCTAAGATGTACTTTCTGTTCACATTTAACATCTCTGAGTTAAGGGTGCATTTCATAATCCACAGCATCTTACAGTTGCTGCTGGCTAGCCGGCAGTCATGACATAGTTGTTAGTGCCTACATGCACGCAAACTTAGGTTAATTTTGGCAGCAAGAACAGGTCACTGCACCTCTTGTTTCTGTCAATAAACTATTAAGGATCATTTAAGGAAGGAATATAAGTCCTCGTGTTGCCTAAAATCCTTCCATTGATACTATCTGGAAGGTAAAATGGAAACATTAAAATGTACAGAATGGATGTCTGCAGCTTGGAAGATAATCCCAAAACAATATGAGTTTAGTGTTATATCTTGATGGCAAAGAAGAGAATGCTATTTTGTAAATTAAGTATATAGATAACTTTGAGTCAAAATGTGATTCAAAACACTCAGACTCTGAATGTAATTTTTTTATATTTAAATATGCTATTGATTATGCTATTATGGTTGTCCCAAAATTTTCCCCCTTTGCCATTCTCTGTCTGGTACTCCCCTTCCCTCCAGCAATCTCCCTTTAGGTCATATCCATGGGTTGTGCATATAAGTTCTTTGGCTTCTACATTTCCTATACTATTCTTAACATCTTGTCTATTTTGTACCTACCAAATATGCTTCTTAATCCCTGTATCTTTCCTCCATTCTCCCTCTTCCCCATCCCCACTGATAAACCTCTAGGTGATCTCCATTTCTATGATTCTGCTCCTGCTCTAGTTGTTTGCTTAGTTTGTTTTTGTTTTTTGAGGTTCAGTTGTTGATAATCGTGAGCTCGTTGTCATCTTACCATTCATAGTTTTGATCTTCTTTTTCTTAAATAAGCCCTTTAACATTTCATATAATAAGGGTTTGGTGATGATGAATTCCTTTAGCTTTACCTTGTCTGGGAAGCATTTTATCTGCCCTGCTATTCTAAATGATAGCTTTGCTGAATAGAGTCATCTTGGATGTAGGTCCTTACCTTTCATGACTTTGAATACTTCTTTCCACCCCCTTCTTGTCTGCAAGGTTTCTTTTGAGAAATCAGCTGATAGTCTTATGGGAACTCCTTTGTAGGTAACTGTCTCCTTTTCTCTTGCTACTTTTAAGATTCTCTCTTTATCTTTAACCTTTGACATTTTAATTATGATATGTCTTGGTATGTTCCTCTTTGTGTCCAACTTCTTTGGGCCTCTCTACCTAGACTTGTATGTCTATTACCTTTGCCAAATTAGGAAAGTTTTCTTTCATTATTTTTTCAAATAAGTTTTCAATTCCTTGCTCTTCCTCTTCTCCTTCTCGCTTCCCTATGATTCGGATTTTGGCATGTTTGGAGATGTCCCAGAGTCTTCTTATTCTCTCCTCATTTTTAAAAACTTGTTTCTTTATTCTGTACTACTTGAGTGTTTATTTCTTCCTTATGCTCCAAATTGTTGATTTGAACCCTGGCTTCTTTCCGTTCACTGTAGGTTCCCTGTGTATGTTTTTTTTTTTTTTAATTTCACTTAGTGTAGCCTTCATTTCTCCCCATATGCTTTTGCCATACTCAATGGCTTCTCTGATCATCCTTATCATCTGTATTTTGAACGCTGCATCTGATAGATTGCTTATCTCCATTTTGCTTAGTTCTCTTTCTGGAGTTTTGATCTATTCTTTAATTTGGGCCATATATATATTTTTGGTCTCCTTAATTTGACAGTCTCTCAGTGTTTGTTTCTGTGTATTAGGTAGAGCTGCTTAGACTCCTTGTCTTGGCACACCTGTTATGTTATAAGGGATGGAGCCTTAGGTAATCGCCAGGGTGGGGCAACCCACTTCACTGCTTTGTGGTGTTGCATGTGGAAGAGGGGTCAGAGAGGGCACAATGATGCTTGCTCAGCTCTCACCCCATTTCCTGTAACTTCCCCCACTCCTGTATGTGCCTTCATTATTTGTTCAAGTAAGTTTTCAATTTCTTGCTCTTCTTCTTCTCTTTCTGGCACCCCTATGATTGGGATGCTGGAACGTTTAAAGTTTTCCCAGAGGTTCCTAAGCCTCTCCTCATGTTTTTTAATTCTTGTTTCTTCATTCTGTTCTGGTTGAATGTTTATTTCTTCCTTCTGCTCCAAACCATTGATTGAGTTCCAGTTTCTTTCCTGTCACTGTTGGTTCCCTGTTCATTTTCCTTTACTTTACTTTCCAAAGCCTCCACTTTTTCCTCTGTTTTGTTACCATACTCAACCATTTCTGTGAGTATCCTGATTACCAGTGTTTTGAACTGTGTATCTGATACATTGGCTATTTCTTCATCTCTTAGTTGTATTTTTTCTGGAGCCTTGATCTGTTCTTCCATTTGGACCATATACTTTTGTCGCAGTGTGCCTGTTACATAGTAAGGGATGGATCCTTATGTATTAGCCTGGGTGGGGCAACCCAGGTTGCTGCCATTGTGGTGCTGTATGTGGAGGGGGGGGGTCTGAGAGAGAACAATGTTGCTTGTTTAGCTCTCAACTGGTTTTCAGTTGCTTCCTGTGCTACCTAAAGCAAATTTGGCCCTTCTGGTGCTGATTCCAAGGTGGGTGGGTTTGTGTATGTTGTAGAACCCTGTGGGTCTCTCCAATGAACTCTCCTGTAAGGCTGGGAGTCTCTCCTACCACCTCAACCCCCACAGATTTTTTCAGTCAGAGGTTTTGAGGCTTTATTTCCCTACACTGAAACTCTGGGTCATGCAGTCTGTCTCCCCAGTTGTTCTTTTTGGTTTAGCTGCATGCCAATGTGGGACCACATACTTTGCCAGCCTCCACCTTGCCATGAGTCCTCTCCACCCCAGCTTCCCATCTCTACATGTCCTACTGGTCTGGATGAATAAATATTTCTTCTCTAACTCCTTGGTTGTCAGACTTCTATACAGTTCGATTTTCTGGCAGTTCTGTTTATTTTTTGTTCTTAAATTTGTTGTTGTCCTTCTTCTGGTTGTGCGAGGAGGCAAAGTGTATCTACCTGTGCCTCCATCTTGGCCAGAAGTCTGTTTTTTGTTTTGAAGTAGTTCTGATCCTTCGTATGGTTGTGCAAGCAGGTGTGTCTATGTACGCCTCCATCTTGGCAAGAAGTTGAAATCTGAATGTAAATTTTTTTTTAAAGATTTTATTTATTTCATTATTTATTTTTAGAGAAAGGGAAGGAGGAAGAAAGGGAAAGAAACATCAATATGTGGTTGCCTCTTGTGTGCCCCCACTGAGGACCTGGCCCAAAACCCAGGCATGTGCCCTAACTGGGAATCAAACCAGTGACCCTTTGGTTCACAGGCCAGTGCTCAATCCACTGAGCCACACTAGCCAGGGCTGAATGTAATTCTTTTAGAAATATGTTATCCAACTTATGTTCCTTTTTATGTATATAAAAAAAGAGTAATGTCATAAACACATATGTCTAAAAGAAACAATCTTATTAATAAGTACTGAAAAATTGAAAGTCATGGAAAGGAACATGTTGCTTGATTGTCCGTGGATTTTTCTTTCTCTGCGGTGCATAAAATAATGGTTCTGACTTCCAGTTGATGGTGTCTTCTATGAGATGAAATACGGTGTATCTTCAATCACGCAGGCTTCCAAATACTCCCAAATATTGACCCATAGAACTAAATTGACTTATTCATGAGGATGAGAGCTGGCTACTTTACAGTCTGTAGAGGCAGAGAAGAACTATGCTTCCTGTGGGAGCTTGCTCCCAAGAGGAGCGGAACAGAAGAAGCTGGATTATACACATCTAATTCTGTCTTCCAGACCTGCAGCTCAGATTAAGTCACTGTATCTCCCTGAGAGAGGGCAGAGTTCAGGAATGTGAGCTACATGGAGGCAACTCCACATGGAAGCACCAAAAGTAAGAAGTGTCTCCCAGCAGTTATTTCATAGGTTTGGCATGAAAATAAAATAAAATGAGTGATTTAAATATTGCCTAATTGTCTTCTAGCATTTGGTGTTGCTGATAAGATATCTGATGTCTGATTCTTATCATTTTATCAGTGACCTACTTTATTTTGTTTTTGCATTTTTTTGTAAGTTTTTATTTTTCTCCTTAGCCTTAGTATTTTCAAATTTCAAAAAGGTCTGTCTAGACATGGATTTTTATTTTTTAGTTCAATTGTTTAGAATTTTGTTTGCACTTAAAATGTGAAACTAATATGTCTGTTCATTTCTGGGAAATCATCTGTTATTTACTTGAAAATCTCCACTCCTCTATTTCTCAGCTTTAAATTTCTGGAACTCCCCTTAGTAAACGCTGGAGTTCTTGGATTGAATGCCTGTGTCTCTCATCTTTCCCATCTCTTTTTTGGTTTTTGTTTTTATAATTTTTGAGACTATTCCATGATTTAATTTCTAATAATTTCTGAATGCTTCTTTTTCATAGACTCTTGTCCTTGATTTTGTAGATGGAATATTTCCCTAAATCTTTCCAGAGACTTTTGGCCAAGGCTGGAGGAAGTCAGAGATGTGAAGGAAAATGGGTTTGATGTTGACAATTCTACTGATGTGGTCCTGAATGCTTCCCTAGGTGATATGATGGCTTCTGGTGTTACTGCATCCAGGAGCAACACATTCTGTGCAGACAGTTTCAAAAATTACTGCTTTCTGGTGCTTCCCATCTTCAGGAAAATCTGGGTAAGGAATTCCCACATACTTTTGTGGCACCACATGTTTGCCAATATCAGAACATAGATTTACTGAGTAGCTGCTGTGTGCTAGATTGTCTACATTCTTTCTTGCTTTGATCCAGCACCTAGGTCATCAGGTGCATTCAATAAATGCTTGTTGAGTGAATGATTTCACTTTAATAAATTTCAATGATTCTTAATTAATTACCTCCTTTTTATGTGCCCAGCAGAAAACAAGGCAGTGTTTGTCAAAAACAAGAATAATAAGAATAACATCAACAACAAAAAGTCACATCCAATGTCACTGTGGAATTTTAAGGTTAGTAGAGGAGTTAAACTAGGACAAAGAGCAAAACTCAAGAACAATACAAGAACGTATTCAGATAAGTGTCAGAACGCAGACATTGGACTCTAAGTGCTATCACTGCTCAGAAGTTGATGTTGTTGAATATGCATGTTTGGGGTAGGCTTCAAGGAGGAAGAGATCTTTGAAGGGACCATTCCTATCAGAGGGCCACCTGCAGCAAAGTTATAGAAAGATAGGAATATGTAGACCTGAGAATCACTGTCACTCCCTTGTTATTGTCATTCAATCAGTGCTATTTACATCACATGTCTTTCTTCCAGTCTATAGAGAGGAGAAAGCAAGTTTTAAGGCATTAAGTATGCATTGCCACTTCCTGCTTGCATCCAGTACTAAAATGAGTAGTTATCATCTGCCCAGCAGTACGGTGACCTGAGGCAGCTGTTGCTTTGTGGGGATGTGGCCATTCTTTTTTCCTCCTACTCTGTGCTCATTTCCCAGGCTGTATACAAGCCCATCAATTGCCATCTCTTCGATTTGTATTCTTATGATGCCTTGTTATTTTTTCCCTCATTGTTTTCCTTTTCTGCATAATGGCAGGTGGCAGCCACTTGGATAGGACTCAAACCACTGCTATTTCTCCTTTGCATAGATTTCTTATATTATTCCTACCAGAAGCTATTAAATGTTGCCGTTGACATTTTCTTGTTGGCCACATGACAATAACAACACTCAGTTCTCTAGCCAAACACCTGCTCAGGAAATATGTTACTGAGGAACTTGAAGACTTCCTTCTTTCTGTCATTCTTATCCTGCAGCTCTGGGAGATGTTGCCTTCCACCACAGCATGGTTTTAATGTTTACACTTCTTAGCCTGGCACTCATGGTCTTCATAGTTAGATCCATGTCTACTTTGCCAAGGCACTTCTACCTGATGTACCTTCTCCCATTTGAACAGGGATGTGTAAGGTCACAGGGCTAGGTAAGGGGTTTGTCAGGACAGAACACAGATCTCTGATCTTCAGGACAATATGCATTTCTTTTCACCATACAATCTGCTTTCAGTCTTCCTCTGCAGCCAATGGGGATTCTATAGCATGTATTGATGCTTCTTGATGAGATCCTTTAGTATATATTTGTTGGGAAGCACCCTACCTGGTATCAGAAGCTATAACCCCCACCAAGGCTAAGGCTGAGGAAAGGACCTTGGAACCGTAAGCCAGCAAGGAGACAAGCTTATCCTCCTGGCAGGAGCACCGCTTCTGTTCTTTTTACTTCACCCTGCCTGGCCCCCAATGCTTGGTCAGTTAGCCAATGACGGGTAAGAGTCCTCAAGGGGGGAACAACCTAAGACAGGCACGATCATGTGGGAGGCCCCCAAGGAAGGACTTTGGGGGCTACAGCAAAAGAGGGTGATGGACTCTCACCCCTCGGCTTTGACATAGCCTGACTCCTCATTCTGTCTGCGAGAAAATCTCATCTCTTGGTTGCCTTAGTTCCCTTACTCCACCTAAGCCTGAAACAATGACAGGGTGGTGCCGCCCTGTGCTGGAAAGGGCGGGTTCCCCGGGTGATCAGGCCTAAGAAAGAATATGTAAAATCCTGTGAAAACTGCTTTGTTTAGAATGCTCTCAATTAAATGATAAGGGTCCAAAGAGAAAGTAAGTTTGTTCCGTATAGTCTTTTATAGCTCTTTGACCCTGACTCAAAATAGGCCCTCAGACTTCCTTGTTGTCTATCATTTGATCCTTTCTTCCTGGCAATGAGTAATGAGCTTTACCTAAATTCTTATGCAAATGAACCCAACAAAAGCCTGCTGGGACAGGAAAACGGGGCGCTCTCTCCTAGGATGCTCTCCCCTGGGGAGGGTGGCCCGGTGCTCCCCACTGGAGAGAGTGGCTGCTCCATTCCTCCTTCCCCACAGGACCTGGTTGTCTTTGTGTATGTTTTTCTTGTGTGTCGATGAGCCATCTGCAGTGTTCCAAGGTCACTGCTGGTCGGTGGCTGTGACATATATTGACCAGGCCTATCAACTGATATTTTTGGGGGGAGTGATTTTATTATATTTTGAATGACCATACAATAAAACTGACTTTTTTCTTTCAGCATAGAGTCCCATGAGTTTTAACATATGCATAGATTTATGTAACTACCACAATAAACAGAATACAAAAGAGTTATGTTACCCACCCCCCACAAGAACTCCTTGGCACCATTTTTCTTACCTGAGATATAATTGGCATATAACATTGCATAAATTTAAGGTGCACTACATGATTTCATACACTCATTTACTACAATATGGTTATCACCATAGACTTCGCTAGCCCCTCTGTTATGTCACATCATTTCTTGTGGTAAAAACTTTAAGATCTAGTCTTTTAGCAACTTCCAAGTATATAATGCAGCATTGTTAACTATAATCACAATGCTGTGCATTAGATTGCCAGAATTTACTCATTTTCTAACTATAAATTTGTACTCTTTGACCAACATCTCCCCAATTCACCCATCCCTAGCCCCTGGTAACCAACCTTCTACTCCATTTCTATGAATTCAGCTCTTTTAAATTCTCAAGTAGTGCTCTGCATTCTTGAGAATTTGCCATCAACCCTATTGTCCAGAGTTGATAATTAGTCAGTAGGTTCCAAATGTTAAGATATCAAAACACCTCCATGGTGGTTAGTAAGTAACTATTACTTGGAATCCCTAAGTAACATGAACTCTAGGGAAGGAATGTTACCAGCCTCCCACAAGCAATTTCTGTTTAGATTCAACCAAGACCTCCTCTTTGTACTTTCATACCTAACTATAACTTCACAGAGGACATTTTCCTCCTTTATCATTCAATATAGGACTAGGAACCTTGTCAACATTTACTATAACTTCATTGAATGAAAGCATGAATGGGTGCATTTCTCTGATGGGCATTATAGCTACAGTTTACAATGGGGCTTATTTTGCTGTGTGTCATAAGGCTTCATGGATCTTATGAACCTCTTGAAATTATAAGCAAAGATTCTGTATATGTGAGATTTTTTGAAAGGGAGAGTCTATAGCTTCCCCCTCCCTTAAGATTTTCAAACAAGTCTGCACTCACCTACATTTGAGGGCCCCTTAAAAGAAGACCTTGAGGATGCTAAAGGTGTCTTCTTGCTCAGCTGAGACTTCATAATATTTGGTGTCTTGATACCTGAGTCTGGAAGAATGTGGATGGGGGTGCCTAGGTAGGAATAGACCACTCTCCAATGTTACTATATCTTAAAAGAAAAGACTCAATGTTTTGTTTTCTTACTAGTTAGACTCGGCACCCTTCTGCCTTAGCCTGGGCTTTGCTGATGTGGAATCCTCTTTGTGACTATTGTCCCTTGTCAGCTGGGCAGTCTACCAACTCATGCTTATTTCCCGGTCTATCTGTGTCCCTGTGATCAATGTCACTGTGCATTTTCAGGCAGGCTGCCTGCACTTGCCATTTAGATGATCTATGTTTGGCAATCAACAGAAGGCCCCCAAACACACACCTGAGTCCTTTCCTTCAGAATTACACTCAGAGGGGCACTGAGCAAAAAAGGTGCTATGTTAAGGACTTCTTGGGTTGAAAACATACTTAAGATTATCCTTTCAAGTCTTAGAATCCTCAAATCAGGCTACTCTGAACCCATGTTGCTTTTATTAAGCTAAAATATTATAGAAGTACAATATTCAAAGTGGGAATGAGGATGGAGGTCTTTGATTGTGAAGCATTTTATCAAACTGATGTAATTATAGTGCTTTTTTACTTGGGAACTAGCTTCTCCAGCACTGAAATATCATGACCTGGCATTACCCTACTTTTTCAAAGCATCAGGGAACAGTTTACTTTTAGAGCAACTAAAAACAGTATCAGCACTCCAAGTACTTCAGGAGCTGAAGTAATCACAACTTTCTTCTTATAATAATACCTATAACTGGCTAGACATTCATAAGACTTTTCACAGTCTTTGTATTTCACTGTTTGTAGGAGGGGTAGATGGGAAGATAAAAGAGAAATGAGTCAAGACTGGTAGCCAAAGCTCTCAGTAAGAGGCAGCCCTTCTATGTAACCTCCTTCCTTTTCTTCCAAGAGGAAGCTATAGGCATCATAAATTACCATCCCTGGGGAATCAGCTTGTCCCTTTAAGGCTATTAAAGTGGCCAAGATGAGCAGGATTTCCAAATGAGCTTTAAGGATTACTGTGCCAGGTGGAAGGCGGCTGCCCAAGGTGGGGAGAGAAATTGGCTTCTACTATATCGTTTTGGAGCTGTCCAGCATTAATCCCCAGGTGATTTAAGCAGAAGGAACTTTGCTTCTGCCTGATAATAGCCGGTGCTCTCAACAACAGCCCCTTATCCCCAGGTGAGGGAATGTGAAAGGTAGGAGCCTTAGACCTGGGCATGATGATAAAGGAGTGAAATAGGTAGGTGCCTGGAGAGGGAGGAACAGGTTTGGGGAATACAAGCATCATCTCAGCACCCAAACAAGGATGCTTCTGCATCTAAATCCTGGGAAAAGAGATCAGGCCTGCTCTTGTTTAGCAGAGAGACATAGCCTGGGGGCAGATGCTACTCTTCAAAGGTGGGAGCTAATTTTTCTCCTAGGATTAAAAAGATTCATGGGGTCAATGGTGCAGGCTACTCAGAGGCTGTCCTTGAAGCATCAGTCAAGCTTGGGGCCAGCAGTCCAGCCATAACCATTTGCAAATATCTATTTTAAGCTGACCCCATCCTGACTTGCTGGAGGCAGGAGATGTTACTCAAAGTGTCAGGGAAATTATTAAACTACTAGATGACAGTTTTTTAAAGTTAACTTTTAACTTAAACACATCCTTGAAATATGAGCTTTGAGATATGAGTCTTGGGATAGTTTTCTGAGAGATGGAAGCCCTAGCCAGGGCCTTCAGTTGGATGGATGAGTTACAGGCTTTACCGATTCTCACACAAACAATTGCAGTCTTCTCCCCATCCCCGCCCTTTCATCCACCTCAACTGGCCTTATCCTCCGAGGTCTCCCCACATCAGTGCCTTCTGTAGTCTACACAGCTGTCAATCTACTTTCTGTAACAGCACAATAATGAAATGCCTGTACTTAAAAACCTTCGGAGAGTCTGTTCTTATCATTAGTGCAGTCCTAATTCCTCAGCATGCCCGTTACCTTATTTATAGTCCAATTCCAACTTCATTGTCCAGCCTAATCTCCTATCACTTCCCGCCCTGTGGGTTCTACTCTAGCCACCAGAATGCACCTGCTTTACTTTACCTATGCTCTTCTTCATACCTTGGCTGGCTCTGGTTCCTCTAACCTTAATCATGCTTCCTTTTCTCTGGCAGGTGGATTCCAAAGAACCAGTTCCAATGTTAACTCACTTGAAAAATTCTCCTCTGGCCACGCCCTGCCCCATCCTTTCCTATTCAGGCAGATCTCTTTGTTTCCTCTGTTGTTCTCCCAAAGCATTTTTGATGGATTTCTGCTAGAACACTTACCCACACTACACAATTTATATTGTATTTTTTATTTACACATCTGTCTTCTCCACTGAACTAGAAGATTATTCTCATCTACTTTCTCACCCTCCCCTACCTCACCCCAGCTTTAGAACCTAGTGCAATGCCTAGCAGAGAGGTACTTAGTAAATACTTAATGGAAGAGAAATGGATGAAAGCTTGAATGAATGTAGAAAGTGGGGTGCAAACACAGAGGTTTAGAATATATAGATAGAAAGACCTATAGAAGGTCATCCAGTTCTGTGCCCCACCAGCCTCCTCCTCCAACCCTCTGCAGGCAATTTGCACTTTTACGTTTCTGTTCTATCATGTCTGGTTGCCCTCAATTGCTTTAGTCTGACATTGACCTAGCATGACAAGCAGATCAACTCCTAATATGCAAGAGCCCCAGTTTTTCTGGGATATTTGAAAGCTCCTGACAGAACTGGAGGAGAGGAAACTGTCAGCCCTCACTTGTCAGTTCCTTGAGCAGCCTGTCCAAGGCTTAATTTGCACCTTGAAATCCCCTGGGGCCATTGGAGCTCTGATTGCTGGTTTAGGCTCCTTCAATAGTTGCCCTTAGGAGATAAGTGGGGTAGAAGGGTAGAGGATAGGGAATATTATTGCATTCTTCCCATATCTCTAAAGAGCAGTGATGGTAGGGGTGTGGAAAGAGGATCACAGGCAGGAAAACAGAAAATGAGGAATGAATAGACTGGCTTTAAGTTTCATATCACTTTGGAGTACTAATGGGGAAATCGAGTGGGGAAACATTTAAAAAACTCAAAGATGAGTCTGTGTAAATAGCACCATCCAAAAAGCTGCAGAACATCCACCCACGGAGAGGCTGCGAGTGCTAAGTTCTACTCAGTGATAATAAAGGAGGCAGTTAAAAACCAGAGATCTCCCCCCATCTGCTGGGTTTCTATCACTTAATCAAAAGTGACTCCAACTACAGCAGCTGCAAAAAAATGTTCCCAGCCTTCCATTAATTTCCATACAATAACCCTCTAATGGGGGAGCTGTTCAGGGGAGGAGGGCAATCAGTCTGGCCTAATGACACACCCGGGACCTGGGGAAATGCAAACTTGGAGCAAATTCATGGCAGGTGCGACCTTGGAAAGCATTACCATTTTTCTAAGTTAATTTGTTCCCTTGATATGTTTGAAATCCATATTTGTACTTTAAAAGTATAAAATGCAAGATGATTAGAAAATATAACCAGATTTTTGTAAACCTTTCAGCAGTCGCAGGTGATGTGTGAGCCATCACCATTCTGCCTCTCCCTGCCTCTGCATCTCCATTTTGTCTCCTTTCATTCTTTGCTGTCATCTGAGAGACTGTGGAGTCTCTGCTTTGTTTACTTTTTTCACGCGTTCCCCACCCCCACCTTCCGGCCCCCATCCCCCGGCTCTGAGGGCTGGAGCCCTGTGAGACCCTGGGCAGAACCAATCCAGGAAATCCTGACTGCTGTCAAAAAGGCTGGCTCTTGGATGGAGTCCCTGACTCCTGAGGAGGAGGAGCAAGGAAACCCCAGCCCAAGATTGGTTGCTGAGAGACTGTGATGTCTTCTCTCTGTTCCTGGCTCCTCCTCCCCATGCCAGGCTTTTCTTCCCAGCTGGGTGAGTGAAGAACAATCCAGGGAAATAGAATTAAAGCCTGGCACATGGTCTTCTTTCAGTCCTGTGATTTCTCAGTTTTACTAGGTCTCTCCTGGCCTGGAAACTAGCCTCCAGACGTACATTGATGTCCTTCCTAGATGAACTTGACAATTTCCTTTTCTCTTAGGTCTTGTCTTAGGAAGTAAAAGGAAAAGTACTCTGTCCCACTGAAATGCATTCTTCCCTACCCCACCTACTTCTACAAATGCCCACTTGGAAAATAACAATATGCAGATTTCTTGTTCCCTACCTGACATCTTGCCAGAAGTTAAGTAGACTAGCTCTGTTTGTGGAACATGCAGGTCATTTCCTTCCCTCCCCTCTACCTTAGTCTGGGAAGCCCCACTCTGAAAGAACCCTTTCAGAGTCTCAGGGATTCTTCTTCCCACTTTTTCAGTCACTTCCTCATATTCCAAGAACAGAAGTACATCAGGAACTCCGATGAGCTCTTGCTGGCAGGACAATTCCAATAGCCAGAACATCACAAGTTCTTCTAGCCTTTAGAAATAAGGTGGCATTTCATTCCTTTTAATATTAGGGTTCATAGATTAATTAAAAAACTCCTGGGAAATGCATTTGCCATCACATTCAAGGATTTTCAGATACTGTAGTCAGGGACTCGGGTCTGAAGCTCATGCTGGTGCTTAAAGTTCAAGGGTTTTATGGTACTCTCTAGTACCTAGTGCTTTGGGATGCATTGCCCCTGGATCAAGTGCAGATCTTTTAGAAGTAAAAGTTGGGAGATAGTTTCTTCTGAGCATTCATTAATTAGGTCTTTGGGGTCTTTCTTCCTCAGGAAAAAGTAATTAGCAATAGTTATATATTTAGGAAGTACTCTTTTTACTACCCTGCATTTGCATAATCACTGCACCATGAGGATTTTCATATAGCAGCCAGGAGAACATCCCTTACAAACCTTCAACTCCAGAGAATGTAACTGACCAAGGACCCCAGATGATGGACTCTGAGCTCCTTCATTGCATTCATGCTGAGGCCACACCTCCCATGGGTATCTCCCAGCCACTGACTGAGGTTGGCAAGGAAACTAAAATAGACCAAGCCCTGGTTTTGGCTGGATGACTTCATAGTGACCTAAATGAACCTCGTGAGACTGCATGGTGGTGGTCTAGGACAACTTCTTCCTCCCTCCTTCCTTCAAAAGTCTCAGGCTTGCTATGTGGTCTGATGGTTTTCCAAGCCTCCTCAGCTCTCTTCTCATTTTCTCTCTAGAAAAAAATCCCCTCACTATGTTTGATCTTACCTTGGTGTCTGCTTCTCAGCGGACTGGACTATCATATGTAGTCACGGGTACCGGGGAAGTGTATCCCTGGGGAGATGAGGATTTAATTGTTTGAAGTTCTATTGTTCTCTAGGAGTTCAGATAGCATCATTCATTCAGAATTTAAAGGTAAGGCCCTGAAATATAAAACAGGGCCCAAAGGACCTGTTGAACTCCTAGATTTTCTCTTGGTTTTGGAATCTTCCATCTGTGTGCAGAATTCACTGTATTCCAGAAATGTGTTGCCTTTCAACTCCTCATCATGAGATCAGTGTATGGCATTCCCGGTAACAGGACTTGACATTTATTGTTAAACCCGCTTCTTGAATCACTCAGAGGGAGACTGTAAATGTCTCAGATGTAATTCCACATAGAGACTTAAAATGGCAATGTTATCTATTTGTACAATTATGATTCTCCTCTCCCTTTCAAGAGATTACCTTACAAGTACTGGGAAGAGGCTGCAATTTTTTTGCTGGTGAGGTGAGTTGAACAGTAAATTCAAACAAACACTGTAGGGTCATGAAAATGATATCCCGGTCCACCTTCTGGGACCAAATTTATTTAACAGAAATACTTCCTTAGATCAAGAGTTGAAATAACCTGGACAGGTTCCAGGGTTTGTAGTAGGTCTTCCATCTGGTACACTTGGATATGCACAAGTTCTAATGCTATCATTTCACTTTTTGTGTATTATACATAACCCAATTCTCATTCAAATCCTACAGAAAAAGTTTCAGTATTTTTCTAGTTCTCCTATATCTCTCTTTTAATATTCCTCTTTTTATTATCATTTGCATGAATCAAGAAATATGTAGATAGACTGGTGGTTTTCGATCTCTGTTTTTCTCTCATATCTTTTCCTGGAAAAAATAGTCAGATCTTGTTGAGAAAGGTAGTGTTTTGTTTTGTAGCAGAAGCCAATATTTGACCAGTATATTTAATCAGGGGAGTTTTATCTTTTGTACCTTCTTTCATCCTTCTGGGCAGAATGCTTCTGACATAGTTTACTTCTTTATAACGCAGAAGAGTTGAAAAACAACTCTTGTTTTCTTCTCATTATTATGTGTTTGATTTCTGCGAAAGCATAGCAACTGCTGTTCTTTATTATTTATCTAGAGGGAAGGTGTGAGATGCCATGCATTCATTTGCTCTTTCTCTCACAAATATTTGTTTAAATTTGATACAACAAATATTTATTGAGCAACTGTTATATACTAAGTGCTGGGGATGCTGGAATGCACAAAATGAATAAAACTTCTACACTCATGGAACTTATTCCTAGTTGGAGACACAGAAAAAACAAACAAACAAATAAATACACAATCAGGTGAAACCAGCAATATTTCTAATGGATTCACCATTAGAAAGACAGAGTCAGGGATGAGTGTAGGGAATTTAGATTAAGAAACATTGTACAGACAAGGAGAAGCTCGAGGGAGAAGCAGGTTTGGTGGCAGGCAGACCAGGAAGTGAATCAAGAACTTTGTTTTGGACATATTCAGTGTGAGATGCCTACAGAATATCCTGGTAGAGAATTTCAGAGGAAGTTGGATGTATATGTCTGGAGTTCAGTGTATAAATTGAGACTAACTATATATATTTAAGATGTCACTTAAGGCTTTGCGACTGGATGAAAACCTCAGAAATGTATTGATGGAGACAATAAGCATTCTAAAAACTAGATTCACCCAAGAATCAAGCAGAAGAAATAGATTCGCTAGAGGAAGCACTTACCACGTGCCAGGAACCAAGCTAAGTGGTGGAAACCCAACGAAGTAAAGACATTAGCTTTACATTCTTTGAGGACAGGAAATGCTTTACTTTCTTTGAATTCCAGAACTTAGCACAGTATCAGTCACACAGGGCTTTGTTTACCCAAAATATTGAAATGGAGGGCCTATGCCAGAGCTCAGTGATGAACCAACATTTTTCTTAATTAAATTCTGTGCGCATGGGGTCCTATTAGAAAAAAACAAAACAAATCAAAGGTCATAGTTCAGTGGGATAGGCAAGCAGGTAAAGAAACCATTACAACACAGGGCAGCTGTTTCTCAAATGGAACTTCGTACAGAATGTTTTAGGAATGTCAGAGAGGCACAGCTATTTCTGAGCAAAGCTGTCACCAGACGAGGCGATGCTTTGGTGGGGAGGAGAAGAATGGATGGGTTCTCACTAGGAATCCAAAGCTGAGAAGGGCATTCATCAAATTACGGAAGTCCAACAATTTTGTTGTACAATTTGGTATCACTGTTTCCTGGGCGGAATGAAATTCTCTACTATGAACTCCCCATACTTCTCAACTCTGACCTCATGCTTGGGTCATTCTCCACTACAGTTATGTTTATCTCTTTTAAAACCTAATTTAAGCAAAAATGTTTTTTTGTGCTTACCCAATTAAATTCCTACCTGCATTCAAGAAGCTATCAAACAATAAAATTAGCAGTAGATGTTAGCAGTCAACAACAAGCCAAGTCAAGATAAAAACATCCTAAACAGAGGTGGGAAGATGTGTTACAGCCATGCATGGGGGTGAAGAATTGGTTCTGACCGAGGATAAAGGAAGGCTGCAGGGAAGAATAACATTGAGCTGATAAGTGGGGTTTTATAGGATAAGGAGCAGAGCGTATTTCAGGCGGAGGAAATAGCGTGAGCAAGCATAACGGTAAATACAATGTTTAGTGTGGGAGGAGCAGTGAGGTGTGACCGTCAGTGTCTGGAGGGATGCTCGAGGGAGATTGGCTAAAATGCTGTTTGCAGTCAAGTCATGGAGGGCTTAGGATGCTGTGGCCGAGAGTTTGGACTTCACTCTGTAGGCAGCAGGGGTGCGCCTTCACGAAGGAGAGACTTTTGGAGCAGCCCCTCAGATATCAAATCAATGGGAGAAAATTCTTGGTAAGGTTGGGAAATTTTCTTTGAAATAAAGAGAAGGGGGAGAACATTACATCCTACCTCTACTGGAAAGGGTTTTTATAAATCAGAATCCTAACTTTTACCATTCCTTTAAGACTTGATTTTAGTACGTTAGTTTGGGGGTGTTAGCCTGACATGTTTAGTCATGTGGCTCCAAAGTACTCTTGGAGATAGTTCTATATTTCTGTATCCAAGACAGAAAGGTAAACCCTTAGCCTGGCTATGGGACTTCTGAGTAAATATGCTGGATCAACAACCTTATCTCTTCTCCTTAGTTAAGCTTCCTGAAGCAACCACAGAGAAACAAAAGAACAGAGTGACTGAGGAAATGACAACAGTGGGCAGAATGTAAATTTTACTTTTGTTCAGTTATATTTCCCTAGAATCTGGCACATGGTAGTCAAATAATTTTTGAGTGAATGAAAAGGTAAAAAAAAAAAGAATTAAAGTCTTTGGCAAGATGAAGGAATAACTGCACGTGGCAGAATGGGGGTGGTTACAAACTATGAGCCTACAGATGGGAAATAGTGATACAAGGACAGGTTGTGCTCTTTCTTTATGTCCTGCTCTCTCTCTAGGGTTGGGGTGTGTAATCCTGGTGCAGTTGTTAATGTTGTTGCAAGTTCACTCTTATCCAATTCTGTATGCTCCTTAGATCTAGGAATAGGCATGTCATGTCCTTACGGATCTGTCTGCTCTGCCCAGTTAGATATTGTCACCCTTACCCAAGAAAAATCGATTGGCTCCGGTAAAAGCTTCATATTCAGCCTCAGCCACAAAGAGAGTGAAGCAATTTCAGATTTGGTGCCTTGGAACCTGCCCCGTGGCCTTTGCTGAATGTCTGTGGAAAGCACCCTCACCTTCTTCTTCTGTGTCTTTGAATTGAAGGTGGTTGTTGCTGGTTTGTTTTTTTGTTTTGTTCTGTTTTGTTTTTAACTGTAATTTATTGGCTCTGGTCCCCAGGCCAGGCCTCTCTTTGTTCTGTGAGGCTCCTATGCGGGCTTTGGCCTGGCCACTCCTGAGCCCTGTCTGGGGCCCCTGCAGGGAGATTTGGAGGGCCAGGTGGTCTTGCAGGCCCCGCTCCTGCTGTTATTACCAGACCTCACACCCAGCCCCCCCTGGGCGAAGGGGCTGGCTCCTTCCTGTCAATAAAGTGACTGTCCTGGCAAGAACACTGCAGCTCCTGGAAGGAGCAGGTTGCTCTCAGCAGCAGCGGCAGCCCCAGGTGAAGTGACAAGTTGGGGAAGAAAGGCGTGGGATCCCACACACAGAAAGCCTTCTCCCACCACCACGTGAATCATAGGGCCAAAGCGGAAGGGAAGGGAGAGTTTGCTTCCTAGATCCCTTCCTGTACTGGGCAGTTGCAGGGCAACATTTCCCCTTTTATTTTTTATGTTTTTAAGTATTTTTTATTGATTATGCTATTACAGTTTTCACAATTATTCCCCTTGTATCCCCCCTTCGTCCAGCATCCCCCCCACCTTAGTTCATGTCCATGGGTTATACATGTAAGTTCTTTGAGTTCTTTGTTTCCTGTGCCATTTTTTATCTCTCCCCAACTATTTTATGCCTACTGATTATGCGTTTTCTTCCCTGTATCTTTTCTCTATTCCTCCCTTTCCCCTCCCCACTGAAATCCCTCCATGTGATGTCCATTTCTCTGATTCTGTTCATGTTCTAGTTGTTTGTTAAGTTTTTCTTTTCTTTTAGGTTCATTTGTTGATAGTTATGAGTTTGTTGTCATTTTATGGTTCATGTTTTTTATCTTCTTTTTCTTAGATAAGTCCCTTTAACATTTCATATAATAATGGCTTGGTGATGCTGAACTCCTTTAACTTGACCTTATCTGGGAAGCACTTTATCTGCCCTTCCATTCTAAATGAAAGCTTTGCTGGATAGAGCAATCTTGGTCCTTGGTCCTACAAGGATGTAGGTCCTTGCCTTTCCTGACTTCAAATACTTCTTTCCAGCCCCTTCTTGCCTGCAAGGTTTGTTTTGAGAAATCAGCTGGTAATCTTATGCCACTCCTTTGTAGGTAACTGTCTCCCTTCCTCTTGTTGCTTTTAGGATTCTCTCTTTATCTTTAATTTTGGGTAATTTAATGATGACGTACCTTGGTGTGTGCTTCTTTGGGTCCAACTTCTTTGGGACTCTCTGAGTTTCCTGGACTTCCTGGAAGTCTATTTCCTTCACTATATCGGGGAAGTTTTCCTTCATTATTTATTCAAATAAGTGCAGCAAAGAGGGTTGCCCTGCCCTGGTGAATACATTTTCCCTTTTATTCCTCATTTTTGTCCACCAAAGTCTTGAAAGCATGATCCTCCTATGAGAGTTACAATAGTAAAACCCAAAAGTAATGCATGTGGTTATCCATTTGTAGAAGATCCTGGAAAGATATTCTGTAAATGGCAGTTGAGTGACATATGAGGATAGTAATGGAGAGGAGGCTTTGGTGCACTGGCCTAAAGTAGAAATGACTCAAGACAGTAAAGCCTGATGGCATGAATCAGCTCCTTTCTGAAGAGACCAAAATGTGGTACTAAAGAGCGTGACCTTGGGAATACAGACCTGGCTTGCCTGCCAGCCTCGGGTGACTTTGTGTAACACACTTATCCTTTATGACAACCAGTTTCTTCATCAGCTAAATGAAGATGATTGACATGTCTTTGGGGTCATGTGCTGATTGATGAGGTGTAAAGCATTTAGCAGAGTGTGTTATACATTTAACAAGTGGGGCTGCATGGAGCTGAAAAGAGGAGAACATCGAAGTATCAAAATTTGTCATTGTTCATCTAACACATCCAGAGGACATGGACACTGAGAATGAAGGAGATGAGTGTTCAGGTATCTGGGGAGGTGAACTCGTGTGGTGCTGGCGTGGCTGTTCAGGGTTTTCTGTGGCCTTTAGGACCTATCCTTCAAGGCTCCCCACTTTCCACTCCATATCCTCATCTACACAGCACTGTGCCTGGAAGAGGGAGCTCTAAACATGGATTCCAGTAATCTGGTAACTTACCTAAGAGTATTTCCATTCTAAATGCATGAATTGTAATTTACACATTGTCTTGTGAGTTTTGTTTACATGAGCCGTCATCTAATCTTGATCTGTCTGGAGGTGAACTCAACAAGTGAGACTTTGCATAGAGTCCTAATTTTCCTACAATGTCTCCATTCTCTCCCTTCCTTTTCCAGGAATGATCTATGTCCTCATAACATTGGTTCCTCTCTGTAGATTCTCTCACCATTTACTCTGTTCTACTCCATGGCCAGTCAGACCTCTCTGATGTCCGAAGCCCCTACTGTGTGCCACATCCTCTATCACTACAGGGGCAGCAGCTGTTTTCTGGGAAAACCCATGATCCAAAGGGACACACTGAGCCCAAATGTCTGATGTCTGGTTTTCCCAGAATGCAAACCTATTTGGCCAAGGCTTCTGTACCTGCTTGCCTTAAGGGGCTAATTTATTTTGGAATTGAGGTTGTTTTCTTCAATGCTGGAAAGTGGGTGTAGCTCCTGCCTCTGGCCCTCAGAGGGGCTTCTCTCTGACTCAGAACCTGTTTGTTAATACAGCAAAAATTCGCTGCAAGCGAAATTTTCCAAAATTTCCGTTTCATGTTCCTACATGAATGAATGTGATTCTGCCAGGGGGTCTGAGATTAACTGCCTATGAAATAATAAATCTCCCAGCCTCTCTGAGGTATTGGCCATTGCCCCCGACTCCAGCCAGTTAGTTCATTTAGGCCCTATTAGAATTAGATGCAGATACTGGAATTTTATTCTTCTAATATATTTCTCAGGGGGAGTCAACTTATTATCACTCCCCCTACCCTCACCACTGCATCCAGCCTTCCACATCTTTGAACCCTAAATGTTTGTTTTCATTGAGATAGTTTCTGGCTAGTCATAAGGGTAGGTACAATATTTTACTTTCTCATTTTTCTACATTTCTGCTGCTTTTGAGATATTGTTTACTTTTCAAGGAAATTGACCCATTCAGCTGCACAGTTTGCTAAACTTTTGTAATCATATACAATTGGGTAAACCATCACTGCAATCTAGATGTAGATTCTTTACAAAGTTTTCTCTTTATGCTGCTTTTTAAAGGTGGCTAAACATCCTTGAAACACCGTCTACCTCATACTTAAAGATCCTTTACAAGGAAACATTCAAGGGGAAGTTATATTTAAAAGTTTTAATCTGAGTGACAATGTTCAAACTTCTGAGTTTGGGAGACTTCTAGGTCTAAACTTTCCATTGTATCTCTGTGATATTCTCTCAGTTAAAGGCCACATTTGTCATCTACATCTGCTGTTGATGTAGAACATTTTCACAGATGGCAGGTGTCTTGGGCAAAGACTAACCCACTGTCCTTATTCCCTTTCCAATCCTGCCAGATGCTGTTTTAACAGTTCTTGGTCAGCCTTGCAATTCATCCACTAATGTCTAGTCTTCCCCCAGCCAAAGAACTGAGTGAAGTGTCAGAGTCCTTAGCAGCTCTGGAGAAATGTGCTGTCCAAAATGTGATACAGTCTTTTCAGTTCTTTGTGAGGTCTCTCATTCCATTTGGCATTACAACTCTTCCTTCAAGCAGATGGAAGTCTTTATTCTTCCATTGTACACCAATATCTGTCCATTACAGTTAGGTGTGACCTTAGTAGAGTAATTATGTCTTAGTAGATCTCCATTTCCATCTATTCATTCAGTCATTAATCAATAAGCATCCAATGTTTGTGTATGTGGCTTTCATATGGCAGCACTGCACCTTACAGTATCATATAATTTGACCCCTAAAACAACACTGATTTTACGTCTGGGAAAACTAGGTGACTTCTCTAAGGAAACCAATGACCAGTAAAGATAGCGCCATGACTCAAATCTGATTCTTCTCCGATTGCCAAGATCGTATTCCTGCCTGAGTTCTCAGTTGGTTGTATTGTGTGTGTATAATACAGTAGTACAGATATTTAGTAAGAGTTGGCTCTATGGGTCGTAGGTTGAGTTGAGAGGTAGGGGAAAATAGAGACTTAGGAGTCATTGACGTGTGGATGGTCTTGGAAACTTTGCACGTTGATGAGGCTGATGGAATCTGAGGAGGTGATCCAACTAGAATCATAGCCCAGATTTGCTCCGGTTCTAACATTTCATGCTTCTCTGGACTCCACATGTTTAAATGGTCGCTTGTCTCTATCAGCCATTCTCCCCAATTTGACCTAAGACAAGATTGGAATTTAGCATTGGGTTCAATTGTTCTAGGAAACCAAGGCATGGAAAAGAAAACCCCCAAATATAGACATGAATGCTTTTGGAAAGTACAGATTTTGGGTCTAGTTTTTTATATATATGTATGTATATGATATATGTAATCTTATTCCATACATATGGAATGCATATATGTACATGTACATCTACATATACATGTACATATACATATATATAATCTAGCCAGAGACTTGTTTATCAGTGCTTTCTTATGGAGTCCTTTCCTAAACCTTGATCTTTCTACTTCAACACTGCCAAGCCCTGCCTCACTTCCATTTGTTAGAATTTTTGGCATTCTCCCTCTAACTTGTTCCTGTTGGAGGCCTAGATTTATCCTGTATTGGTTTTGGTTAATAAGAAGGTTCTAGTTAAAGAGTATTTCACTTTTGCAGATCCCACTTTAGAACCTTATGACCTCCTGTTTGACTTTGTAGATCCCAATTTAAACTCCTAAATTAGGCAGTTTACCCCACCTATATATATTCCATACATTCTAAGATGGCTGAAAGTTATTATCTCCAAGGAGATCCAGAGCCAGAAACATCTCCAGTCTTGGGACTGTGCTATGTACATAATTAATGTTCATCCTGAGGAGAAACTCAGTAAAACAAAAAATAGGAAATAGGTTCATATTTCTTTAAAAAGACTTGGATTAGATATTTAGAAGACCCTTTGACCCTGAAGAGGAGTGAAAGTTTTGACACAAGGGGATTGTGGCAATCCTTGTGGATATTTTTGTTTTTTAGAGAAAGGAAAACAAATCACTTTCCAAAGATAGTTTAAGTGACATCCTGCCTGGAGGAAGGGCAACGAACTAAACGACTTCTCAAGGTCTTTCTGAATGCCAGGATTTTTATAGTTTTTATAGCCACTCATCCGGAAAGTATAAACATCATCTAGGTGCAGTTTTCCAAGTAAGAATTCAAATATACTCTTTCTCCAGGTTTCAGTAACGTATTGCTGCTCCTCATTATAAACCAGAGCACCTTCTCCCAGATGCCGGAATCTTCTGTTACAGGGACAAGTAAATGTCCATTTGCCTCAGACATCTGAGAAATTCCCAGGCAACTCTGAGTTGAGAGATTCAGTACTAATTATTTGCCTGGGTGGCGCTGTATTCTCAGTACCTGGGAAAAATAACTGAGGGCTCTGTTCATTGCAGCTGCGGAAGAAGCAGTCTGTATTTGTGGTTAAGGGCTCAACATCAGGGATTGGGAGACTCCAGTCTGGGCCTGTCTCAGCCCCATGCTAGCTGTGGCACAAGCTTCTGTTCCTCCTTAGCCCTCATGGTATAGAGGATAGAGGCACAGATGTTGGAGTCTACCTGCGTCTACTACAGTAACTGAATGACCTTTTACAAGCTACTGAGACCACGGCAACTAAGTTTACAGTTTTGCCTTCCATAAAATTTTGATAACAGTGTCTACTTTATAGAAGTATGGTGAGGATTAAAGGGCATAATTGATGCATGCTGCATAGACAGTCACTGGTACAATAGTAGGTATCCTCTACCTGTTTGGTATTGTCATTGGTTTTCTTATTTGTAGAATGAGGAGATTGGGTAAAGACAGAAGATCTTTTTCAGCATTGAGAGTCTGTGAATTTAACATTGCTTTTTCTACAGTGGCATTTATTTTATTTCCTCTTCCCATCTTCTTCTGCTTGGGGTCCCCGCAACCTCCCCCAACCACAGGGCCGATTGTTATGTACCCTGCTCTACTGACTCTCCTCTCTCCATAGTACAGGGCCCTCCCATGCTGCTCCCTTCTCCACATGGTGGTCCAGTGTCTGATGAAGGATCCTGTCAGGTATACAAGTGTGCACCTTCCTCCTCCCCAGCCGTCAATCCTGTCAAGTGCTGAGCCATCTGAGAGACTGCCTGGCATTCACAAGTTCCAGAGCTGAGGATTTTTTTTCCCTTCCCTAAAACAAAGTCATCTCCAAACTTTTACATTGTAGATCATCTTGGAGCTTTATTTTCACCATCACTGAGCCGGAAAGGGGACTAAGATATCCTATATTTCCCTCCTCAAAATCAAACATCTCAAATAAAAACCCCTTTGCTTCTCATCTTTCCCATTTTCTCTCCTAGTGCTCAAATAAAAATGAGACTTTGTCTTTTGATTTTCACTTCTTTGTCAATTTTCTAGTGGCTACTAACCCAAGAGCGGTGGGGACAAGCTCCAGCAACTCCCCATGGGCGAGAATGTGATGATGGCAGCTCCGTCATCAGGCAGATGGGCAACCTGGGGGTTTTCTCAGTGCCAGTTTTGCCAGTGCCCCGGGACTAGTTTGATTAAATAGCTTTTACAACTGTGAAGTCTGTGAGGCAGTCTGGGAGCTAAACTATTCTAAATAGCGTGGGTGGGTGTAGTGTGCTCGTATGTAAGGGGGGCGAGAATGTTAGAAGCCAGTTTGAATTTTCATCTCCTCCTGGGCTTCCCTGTGCTTTCAGGATAATTTAACCCTCCAACCACTGTCAGAATGTAATCAGGCTCTGGACCCCTGGTTCTCCACATACGCTTCTATTTGCCAAGTTGTACCAAATATTGCTGAGAAAATTCAACAACGAAACCAGTAAGAAAGAAATGGTGAAAATATAACTGAGGAATAGCCTGAGGACGGGACAGGCCAAGCAAGGCGTACCCGCCCGTGGCTATTTGAGGAGCCAGAGGAGACCAGAGGCTTGGGTTCTGGTGAAACCTGGCAAAGCAACAGAAAGTCATCCAAGAACAGGACACAGGCCTTGATGCCCTTTTTTCCCCCCTATCGTAAGTTGCTAAAAACAAGTGGGGCAAGAGACTGGGAATGAGCTGGATGAATAAAATGGATAATTGATGATGTTGCCAATCTGGTGGGGTACACAGAAGAGAAACTTCACCCTGAAACTGGGTGTGTGAATACGGCGGACAGAAAGTCAACATCTTGTGCTAAATTATGGAGAATGGATTTTGTAAAATGAGTGGCAGGTCAGTCCCTGCAGTGGCCCAAGTAGGAGGTGATGGGACGACTGATGCCTTGAGGCCTCCTCCCTGGAACTGTAAGCGTAGTGTGTTTAAACTAAAACAGAATGTATGGTTTCTTCTCCCTGCACCCCCACCCCCACAAAAACAGTATAATCAGATGTCCTAATCTATAAAAAGGTGCTAATAATTTATTGTGTTGACTGTATCAACGGCAGTTGGCATTTGAATGAAGACCACATGAGAAGTATGCTTAGCCTCCAGTATGCTCTCTAATGATGCAATCTCAGGGGGTCTACTAGCTGACTGTGGGAAATATATTTGCTCTGAGGTTTCTACCTGGTGTTTCTCAAATCATAAATGTAATTAGTTATGTGGCTGTAATTATATTTCAACTGACTTTAAACATGCACACACACGTCCCTGCCTCGGGTGGGGTTCTCTTCCCATTTGCCACTGCCTGATGTGTCTGGACTGATACCACACTGGCCCCGACTGGCAAGAGTTCTTTGTTTTATTAATAAATGATTATTAAGCTTAGTTCTTCTTCCTCTTTGAATTTTTGAGATATTGATTTTTATTCTGCCTGGCTCTCCACTGAAGGAAAGAGAAATTTATTTGTCAGGTGCGGTTTATTGTTTTGTCATTTTTCTATTCTTTTGCCTTTTCCCCTCTGAATCACTTATTTACCTGTGTTTTCACTGTATTTCTATTTCTGACTTTACTTTCCTGTCCTTATTATTGTTCCTCTCTCTTTCTCCTCACTTTCTCTCTCTCTTCTCTCTTGCACACTCTCTCTCTCACACACAGAATCAGTGTTTTTGGTTGGAACTGTTTGATTTTTATACAAATAATTTTTCCTGCCATGTTCTGATGCTTAAGTGATATCACTTGATGAACTATTAAATTACAGTTACCCTATGGGAGGCAATCATTGTTCATGGTTAGAAAGGGTGTTTGTTCCTGGATCCCGAAGTTCTTCCTGTTTCTTCCTTTGCTTAGACATACACATTCCTTTTTTGCTTGACAGTTTCAGATGAGAGTTTATTGACTACTACCTTGTGATTTATTCTAATGGACAGTAACTACTTATATGCTTGAGACAGAAATCTTTGGCTAACCTTATTAGTTAGCTTGGCAATGTTAAAATGTAGACATGATCCAGATTTTGTGGGGCCTACAGCTACTATTAAAAAGTGACTTTAAATTTACAAATAAAACATCATATGCTAGGCCTTAGAAGGGACCCATGCAAGTGCAGAGCCCAGAAGCTTAAACTTCATTCCTTTCATGGTTAATTTGTTTCTACTAAAGTGGATTCCTCTTTGCAAGACCCTGAACTGTTTTGTTTCTCTAAAGTCCTATTTGCTTTGCTATAGTCCTTTACAATGCCCTCGATCGTATACTTGCACTTATACTTAAACATAGGAGAGTTGCCATTTGGCTTTTGGGCCTGTTGTTTAGGCGACCCCATGGTTGCTGTCCTGTCGTATTTGTCCCTGACTCATGATTTTGGTTCCAGCTTCTGGCACTTGAGGTCTTGCTCTTCTCTTCTGCTTATCCTTGGGTTTTATCACTTCTGACCCTTCCTTTTCCAGACTCGATGAAATTTGCCTACATTTCTGATTCAGGTAGAAATTTCCTATTGTTCTTTAAGCCCCTAGGAACCCAAATTTTACCCAAATTTCATTCCTGGAGGTAGTATCTAGATAGGCCAGATCTGGTTGTCTGGTTAGAAATGGAGGAGAGGTTTTAGACAGTTCCATCCATAAAGAGTCCAGGTCAAAACTCATATAATTTTATTAACTAATATCATCCCAATAAATTCAATAACCACCCCACTCCAAAAATAGAGTGCAGGTCAAGCCTTTGACCTGTCTCCATCAGCCTTTTCAGTCATATGCCAGCTCCTCCCACCACAATAGAGAAAAAATATCTTTTTCCTTTTAACAACTGTTACAATCTCATGTTATGTAAAGACAAAGACTTCCTGTTGTATCATTTGATAACTCGGGTGTGCCCAGGTGGCTTTGGAAGCACAGATGAAAGAAACCGAACCCACCCTAAGAATTCCAGAAGATTTCCATGAGGAGGTCACAGAAGACTAAGTCAAGTCTTCTTAGTCTTGACTAAATGCCAAGTCAACCAGCTTGAACTTTATCTTTAGGAAAAATGGAATCCCCTTGCCAGGCTGGTGTGTTTCCTTCTTTCAGAAATCTCCTGCTAGCAGCTCATGGAATATGGGTTGGGGGAAGCCATACTAGAGGTGGGGAAAAGAATCGGTCAACCACTGCAATCCAACATGAGAGACTAGGACAGTGCTGGCAGGGAGGGAGAAGTGACAAGGGAAATATTTAGAAAACAAAGTAAATAGTACTGAATGTATCAGAGCTTGAAATTTTAAGTCACAGTCACCGGCAGGACTACACAAGGTCCACATTTGTCCTGCCCATCTTGCTCTGCCTCATCTCTTTTCCAGGTAGGCCAGAAAGAAAATGGGGGAGACGTGCTTCAGGTTTTTTGTAAGATTAACTGTGTTTATTTGGCAACTTGTGTTACTAAATATAACTCATGGCAGTTCAGAGATGAGTGAAGGAAATACCACTCAGGGGGACTCGCAATCCTGATCAGCAACAGACCCAGTTCAGCTGCCATGGTTGCAAGGCTCCCACTGTCTTCCTTGCCCAGCTATTCCTCACAGGCTTGCTTTCTCTCTCAGCCTACTGATTTAAGAGGGCAGCCTCGCTTTTCACTGGTGTTTATGATGGGTGACACATGGATTCTTGAGGCAGAGAATGCTGTAATTCACAGAGCCCACAGCTTCCACTGGTTGAAGCTCAGATATATAAAGGCTGGACTAGAAACCAAGGCCTCCTAGATTCTAATCAGACAAGCCTGATTCCTCTCCTTCCAGTGGCTTTTATGACCCATCCTTGCCCGAGATGACAAAGTTCCTCATTGTCCACCGAAAGGTAAAAATACATAAGAAGCAATTCAATTTCACAGGTCATAAAGTTATATGTCCACTTCTTGCACTTCTTCTTCTTGTTTATTATGGCAGGAAACTTCTGAGTTCACCATCTATATTTTGTCAGTGGATAAAAATTGTTTTATCCTACACGTTTCTCCTACCTCCTGCCACCCTTTCTCCTCACCTTGGCCTCACTTGTATCTCATCCTATTCCTTACCTAAGAGACCCCTTAAATCAAGGCCTCCCACTTCTTGGCAAATAAAAGCAATATGCCTGCTGCTGAGACTAAGGATGCATTCCCTCTAGGTGGTGGGATTTGTGGTGGAGAGAAAGGCAGAGGAGGTAAGCAAAAGGAGGAGTAGAAGATGCTCCCTTTTCTGAGCAGCACTTAGAGCAATTATATAGTTTTTCTTTTTCTCTTTTCCCCAAGTTTCACAGACACAGATATAGTGTTCTCACCTTGAGTACAGTAAAAATCTACTTCCCCATGTTTATTGTTCCCTTTTGTCCATTAAACCTTGCGGGGAGGCATGTTTTGCAGTGTCAGCCTTGTGTACAGCCCCTTGAAGGAGCAGCCTTCTGTTTCATGTGGCCTCTTGCCCCCATGGCCATGGCTGATTGAACCAGAAATAAACTCCTGACCCGAAAAAAAGCCATCCCATGACCTGGCCTAGGGTGTACAAAACCTGGGCCAATTACATTCTTTATTTTGAGAACTTTTTTTGGATTATTTTATTATGAAAAATTTAAACATTCAGAAAAACTGAAAGAATTATACATTAACTACCTATAAACCCACCACTAGATTCTATAATTAATATTTCACTTTCTCTCATATAGCTATTCATTTAGGCATTCTTCTGGTGGTTTACTAATATATCTTATTTTTTTTAGTGCATGTCAAAGTAAGTTGCAAACATCACTGCACTATGAGACATGAATGTATAGGGATGGTTGTCAACTGGTGGAGAGCATTAAAGCTAGAAGGTCATGTAGACTGGGGGGTGAAGATGTCTGAGTCTTGGGTAGCTGGTAAGTGATAGACCCAGTTTTCACAGAGAAGGAAATGGAACAGACATGTAGCAAAAAGCAGAGACTTGTGACCACTGTGGGGCACAGAGATGCAGAGAGAAATTGCTTTGGAATTTTTTTCCAGTACTCAGTTATAATTCCCATGGGGACCCAGCTGTACTTTTCTTTACATTTCTGTGTTTTGGATACAAGATTTTGGGGTCCATGTCTTCATGCTTGAGTTAGCTCTGTATCTGGCAACCTGAAGACTCCCACTTTGAATGCCCTGTTTATTTCAGTGCATAGTCACTGAGGCTCCTACTATGGCCCAGGGGCTGTTAGGCACTCTGAAGACATGGTTGCCCTGCCTGGAGTGCCCTGATCCCATGACCTGCGTATCAACACTGCTCTTCCTTTAATGGCCCATCTCTGTGAAGCCTTCCCTGACTGGCTGAGGCCAAGGAATTAATCTCTCATTTGTGCTCTGAGGAACCTTCATACTTGCTTGCACTGTACTGACCTCAACAGCGTGGCATAGCTAACATGTATGTGTCTGAGTCCTCAGTGGACCGTGAATGACAGTGCAGGTGATGTCGTCACCTTTGTACCACCATTATCTAAAAGATTATTTGGCACATAGTAGGCCCACAATAGATGTGGCAGCACTGATGTATATTTTCTTCCTTTGGTACAAACTCTCAAGTATTCTGGACCTCTCCTGCTAGAAGCTTGCCACAACTGTGGAAGTGCATGTGATCAGATCTTCCTTCAGGACGGAGTTCCCACAGGAGGGCAGAGCTGACGGTGTCCAGCTGCAGTGTTTGGGGATCTGTCACGGTGTTCCAGCTGAGGACCTATGCTCCCCCAGCTGCTCTGGACAATGACTGAGCACAAGGCTATGTGTGTGGGTGCAGTAAGAGGATATAGCTATTTCTGCCTAACGTGGAGCAGGTCAGAACCTTCTCAGAGTGGCACTGTAGCCTGAGGCTCCTCCTACCCATTCCTCCTTCCTTCTTTCTCCCTTTTCAAGGACGATGGACCTGCACCATGGTCTGAGGACCACCCTGCTAATTCTTGCCTCCTTGCTTCATTATATTTCCTAGGTATTATCCCTAAATAAGTCTATTATATTTATATCTTGCTGTCTGCTTCTTTTAGAACCCGGCAGACACAGTTATCACTAGAATTGTAATAAACAAGTCAGGTGGTAGGATGGGGTTTGGGAACTGGATCCCTGATCACCATCTGGCTGTCCAAAAGGATCTTGGCCAGAGTGGTAGGTGCTTCACAGACAGATCTTGGGACAAAAATGGCAGTCCAGCTGATAAACTTTCACTTGGTATACCTTTGGAAAATATCCCAGTGGAAGGAATAGCCTTCCCAGTGTGGTGAACCCAGAAGCTTGAACTTCATTTCTTTCATGGTAAATTTGTTTCTACTAAAGTAGATTCCTCTTTGCAAGACCCTGAACTGTTTTGCTTCTCTAAAGTCCTGTTTGCTTTGCTATTGGTAAGGTACAGGGGAACAATGCACACAGGACAATGGAACTGGCTGGTTATTACTAAGTTGCCTTGATCCTCTACAGAGGGACAATGAGAAACAGGGTAGATAACAAAAAGCTAAAACAAAAGTCTGTGGGCCAGAGAGCGTTTCTAGTGGCTTAAAAAGGTCATTATTTCCTGCAGTGGATGATTATATACAGCTGAGGAGCAAATGTAGGTTCTGATAGTTAGGGTCACAGAGCTTCAAATACTAAATCTTCAGTAAAAGATCAGGTCAGAGTCCTTGTTGAGAAAACATTAGACCCTGAAATATGGTTACAAAGACATCTGGGTGGATGCCATGGGGACTGTCCCTCTGCAGACTTTCCAGGCCACTCAGAGCATGCAAAGGTTAACTCCTCCTCCTCACTAAGAGATAGCACTTCGGTTTTGGAAGACATTGCAGAGGACTTTCCTCCATAAGGCAACAGGAACTTCCATCAGAAGCTGCCCATACTTCCTTTGCCAGTTGCCAAGCCAGTGATTGGGGTTATATCCTAACACAACCTACCCGGGGAAGTGTTAAACCTAAGGAGGAAGGAAAGGGCCCATATCCCATAGGAGATGCAAGAATTAGCCAACATGTCCTGGCAGGCGCCAGAGGAGTACCCATGGAGGTGGATTCTGAACATCTTCAGAGGCTGGAACATGAGACTGAATGAGGCGTGTTCACTTATTTGGGGTACTCTCTCAGGATGTGGTTTTATGCCCTGGAAAAGATTTTAGGGTTTGGGAAAAACTACTACTAGAGTGAATCTTAGAAGCCTGCAGAAAACTATAGCCTAGGCTGAGCAGGACCAAAATGCCTGAGTTGCTGTAAAAGATGGTGTAGGAGTGATTTAGGAGACTCTGGCTCAGGGAAGTAAGCAGCTGGAATATATGTGTTATCAGAGGCTGGAACACGCACCAGAAGATTATGTTCCATGAGAGGGCCAAGAGGACATACTCTATTCCCAAGGCCATCCAGACTGTGCTGAAGAGGGGGGCACAGTATCACTAACACACTCAGGGGTGGCTGTCCTCTGCAGGTGAGGGCTGTCACAACACTTGGCTTATTAATGCAATGGAAATGACTGGGCTCCAAAGCAACAGAGACCAGGTTGCTGTTCTTAACCTTTCAGAAGCTGGTAAGATTAGGTGGGCAGCCAAGAGGAACTGACCTACAACAAGTCAGGGAGATTTTTACTTCTTTCTGAAATCTTTGATTTGGTGAGGAAGAGTTTTATTTTCCAACCCTGCAAGTTATGGAATATTTTAAACTTCCCACATTTCCTTTTAATTCTGTTTGTACCTAAGGCAATTCTTGCCTAAATTCACACCTTTCTTGTAGTGTCTTATTAAATACAGTCAGCAGAAGCCAATTCATATTTTCTCATTTTTCCTCAAAATTACTCACTCAACTCAACCAATTCATTAAGTATATTTTCTGTCTTTCAGGTGATCATAGGAGGCAGTTTTACCAAATATTTCACCATCATGTGGCACAGGCCCCCATTTCTTCAGCTTCACTTAATAGTTTCCTTGAGCCAGGCTCATATATTTTAGGTTTCTGCTAACATAACACAGATTTCTGTATCAGTCAGTTCTTGCTGCATAATAAACCACCCCCCAATTCAGTGGCATATAACAATAATAACCATTTATTACTTTGCTCACAGACCTGCAGGTCAGCCTGGCTGCTCTGCTTCAAACTGTGTACTTGCAGATTGGAACTGATGGCTTTTCTTCAAGCTGAAGGCCTGTGGGTCAGCCTCTGCTCCGTGTGCCACTTTTTTCTTTTTTGGAACCAGTGAGCTACCCAAGGCATGTTCTTCCCATGGCAATGGCGAAAGTCCAGGTGAATAAACCCCATGGAACAGATATAACTCAAGCCTTTTTTCACATCACATTTATTCCCCTTCCACTGGACAAATCAGGTCACATGGCCAAACCCAACCAATGACAATTGGGTGGGGCAGTATATTCTCCCACAGTGAAGGACTGGAATGAATATTTTGTGAACACTAGTCTGAACTACCATAAGTGTGCTAATTTGGGGAAGTGTTATTAGCTATCTAAGTAGAGTACTTGGATATATATATATGGATATATATGTATATATATATGGATATATATGTATGGATATATGTATATATACATACATCCATCCTCTGGATTTCAAGACAGGGGCCTAGGCTAGAGATAAAAATTTTGGAGTTACTAGCATGTAGATGCATCCAAAGCAATACCCCCAAATTAGATTGCCAAGGGAGTGTGTGAAGGTCAAGGGCAGAAGAGGTCCCCAGGCTCTCAGAGGTTAATGGAAAGGTAAATCAACAAGTGTGTCAGGAAGAAGGTGATCAGCAAGGTAAGAGGAAACCAGGAGAGCATGGGGTCTGGGAATATTTGTGGAATTTGTTTCAAAAAGTAATTAGGTAAACATTTTAAGCCTTAAATACTTATGTGATAAAAGGGGAAAATGGCTGGAAATTAATAAGAGGAATATCCAACTTAAAAATTAGAAGAGAAAAGCAACAAAAAATACACAAAGAAAAGAGCGGGAGAAAAATGATATGGTAAATCAGACATCAGTGCAACATAAAAACAAAATACATAATAAGGATTAACAACACCAAATACTTATTTTTTTTAAAGATCAATTCACTTGACACAACTATAATGAGTAACCAACTTAAAAGAGAGAAGGTCCAAGTAAGTAATACTAGAAATGGAGTAAAAGCAAAACTGCAAGTGTCACACAGATAAAAAGGATAATAAAGGAATATCATGATCAATTCTGTGCCAATAAGGTTGAAAGTGGATGAAATGAACAGAATATCCCTGAATAAGTTATTTAATCTGAGTTAAGAAGAAACAAAAGCTGATTGCTCTGCAACAATTAAAGTAATGAAGTAAATGGAGTAATGAAGTAATAAAGTAATATAGTAAAATCATCCCATAAAAATATTATTAAGCCCAGTTTTTCTGTTCTTTTATGCTAAATTGTAACATTCAAAGAAATACTTCTATGTTTACCTGAGCTGTTGCAGAATGTAGTAAAAAGAGAATACTCTTGCTCTGGCTGATGTAGCTCAGTGGATTGAGCATGGGCTGCGAACCAAAGCATCGCAGGTTCGATTCCCAGTCAGGGCACATGCCTGGGTTGTAGGCCATGACCCTCAGCAACCGCACATCTTTAAAAAAAAAAAAGAGAATACTCTTTAACTCATTTATGACATTTGCAAAATTTGATACCAATAACTGAACAACAACAATTATTATAGGTAACTATCTCTTATGAACATAAATGCAAAATTCCCAAATAAAATATTAGCAAATAATAGCTAGTAATACATTAACGACCAATTTGGGTTAGATTCTGCAATGTAAGATCAGTTTAACATTAGACTATCAATTACTATAATTCAATGGCTTAACAAATTAAAATTAAAAGTTATATGGTTATTACAATAAGCATAGAAAAATTACTTTTAGAATTCTGTACATGTTTACTAGTTTAAAAACAAATAGAAAACTAGCAAAAGTAGGAAATTTCTTTATAAGTTAAATACAATCCACAAAACACCCAAAGCAACTGTGATATTTTAGTGGTGAAATGTTGAAAAAATTGTTAATAAAATGGACAAGTCAATGGTGTTCATTCTCACCACTGAAACTCCTAGCCAGAATAGAAAGGTAAGAAAACACAATGAGAGGTAGAAGAATTAGAAAGGAAAAAATAAAAGTGTGATTTTTCACAGTTATATTATTATATATGCAGAACACCTACAATGATTTAATTTGTTAGAATAAAAAAGAATTAAACAAAGATGTTGGATATAAATTCAATATACAAAAATTAATTGCATTTCCATACCCAGCAGCAAACATTTAGAAAATGTAATTTAAAAAAGACATTATTTGTCTGGCTTCTAGTAACAGTAGAGTAGCTTGGCTGAACTAATCTTTCCTCAGGTAACAATTAGACAGTATAGAAAAATATTTTTAGAATTATCCACATTTTGGAGAAACAGGAGTTACCAAAAGCAGAATGAAACGGGTAGAGACTCAACCCTTGAAAGATAATTGTGAATTAGATGCTTTAGTTTGTGGCTCATCGGGTAGAATGCCACAGCCTTGTTGACTCAATGTGTTACAGAGCAGAAGTTGAGACTGGTTAAAAAAAAAAAAGTAGAAAATTCGGCGGAAAATCCTAGATGGTCAGAACCCACGGAAGAGTGAACCCCAAATTTACACATGGAATCGACCGCAGTCCTTGGATGCCACTCTCCCTGCACAAAGGAGACTCCAGCAGAAGTGTGACAAAAACAGATACAACAAAGAAAAATCAGTGGAAGCCGAGAGAACTGAGGGCAGATTTAAGCTTCTGTCCATTGCAAGGGAGACAAAAGTTGGAGTTTGAGTCTAGCTAACTTAAAAAAAATCACTCTTCAGGGGAAAATAACAGAATCCAGACTCTACAATTTTTATAATGTCCAGTATCAATCAGTTATCAATAGACATGGGAAAGAAACAGAAAAATGTGACCCAGAGCAAGAATAAAATAAGTGAATAGACCCCAATTCTAAGATGATGCAGATGTTGCAATGAGGAGGTAGGGACTTTAAAGCAGCCATTGTAAACATGTCCAAGGATTTAGAGGAAGATATATTCATAATGAACAGATGGGAAATACAACCAGAGAACTAAAAGCTATAAAAAAAGAACAAAATGGAAATTCTAGAGCTGAAAACTACCATAACTGAAAGAAAAAAATCACGGAATGGGTTTAACAGCAGATTGGAGATGGCAGAAGAGTCAGTTAACATAAAGCTAGAACAATAGGAATGACACAACTGAGAAGCAGAGAAAAATATTGAATAACTTTAAAAAACCTTCGGAGACCTATATGGCAATATTTAGCAATCTAATATACGTGTAATTGGGGAGGAGAAGAAGAGGCAGAGAAAGAAGCAGAAAAAACATTTGAAGACATATTGGGTGAAAACTACCAAGACAGAATAGATAGTTCAAAAATAAACCCACAATCACAGAGTCGGTCAATTGTTGACAAAGATACCAAAAGCTATAAAATGGGAAAAGGAAGGTCTTTTCAATAAAAGTAGGACAACCGGATGTCTATTTGGAAAAAAACAAAACAAAACCCTCAAACCTTGCCATACGAAAAACATTAATTCATAGATCTAAAAGTAAAAGTTAAAACTGTAAAGTTTTAGGAAGGAATATAGGAAGATGTCTTTGCAACCTGGGGTTAAAAATTTTTTTAGGCATACACTGAAAACAGCAAGTTTTTAAAAGTAACTAATAAATCATATATCAAAATTGAAAATATCTGCTCACCAAAATAAACTGTAATGTAAATGAATAAGCAAATGCAGACTGGGGAAATATGCATGTATAGGCCATCCAGTGAAACTAGATTAAAATTGTTAGTTTTCAAAAGGCAACAGGAAGAAAGTTAAAATAAGATACAAACTTACTGATGTTACTTATAACTTAATTATCAAAGGATTTATATGCAGAATCTATAAAAACATCTTAAGAACAACACAAATGTCCATAAAAATGAGTAAATTATAAGATAACAAATATGAATATTCCAGTAATAAAAATGGGCAGTCACTTCTGAGTAGCACCAAATTAGAAAAAAAATACCTCTTTAGTGGGAAAATACTAATTGAAACAATAATGAAATATTTCACATTCAAAATATCAATGAAAATTAAAACGTTTGACCATATCAAGTTTGACAAGCACGTAGGTCAGCCTTATACACAGCATGTGAAGTTAAAAATTGGCATCAATGTCTTGGGAAAAACTTGGTATTATCTAGTGTACTTGAAAATGCACAGACAAGGAAAGTTTAGTCTCCTTCTATTAATTTCTGGCATTTCAAGAGAAACACTGATAAGCTCAAGGAGGCTCAGTCAGAGGAGGTTAACTAGATGGCTGGGAGGACTGCAGACAATGCCACAAGAGGAACAGGTGCTGACTGTGCTCATAATATGAAAAGACACAAGCCTTATCCATGAGGAAGGAACCCATAGCTGTCTTGCAGTGCTTCAAGGGTTGTAAAGTACGGGAGGATGGGACTGATGCTGCATACATACCTTCAGAGGGCAGTACCAAGGACAATGGTTGAAAGTTACAAAGAAGAAAATTTGATGCAATATTAAAAAATTCTAACAATCTCTTACATTTATATAATGCTGTGCACTGCACATGTATTCTCATGTGCATCATGTCACTTTAGGAAAGACTCCCAAACAATTGGTAATAGAATGAGCTGCGAGACATGTTTAAGCAGAGAATAATGAAAATCACATTAGACTACTTGAACTTGAAGATAATTACTGACTCAGACTGAATTAACCTAGAGGTGCTTCCAAGCCAGTTTCTAACCTGAGAAGAATAGGGAACAACAAAAAATAGCACGTGCATCGATTCATCCTTGTCTGTCTCAGCTTATACTTTTCAAAGTAGAAAAAAGTGGGGAACAGTTTAAGTGAGGCATGTAGGGTATTCAAAGGAATATTGGCTTCCTCTCTTCTGGGGGTCTCTGCACTTGGTAGGAAGATATACCACATGACCCCCCAGTTCCCTTCTAACACCAACATTCTGTGGAAGGGATACTTCACGTTTGGCTTTGTTCCTTTCCAAACTGGACTTGAGGAAGTTATTTTCACTCCTTGGGCCTTGTCTTTCCTATTAAATGAGAGCGTTCAACTCTGTGATCTTTAAGATTTTTAAAGAAGGTGCATTTTGTAATTATAGGATTTATTATAAGTTCTTGGAGATAAGCATGAATATATTAAACTGTGGAGCAACACTAAAAAGTGGAGGTAAGTTTAAAAAGTAGTATGGTGTTGACACCTGCTTGAACAGAGTCAAATAAAACTAACAAAAAAGGGAGTAGAAGGGAGAGAGTAAATGGAAAGAGTAATTGTACAGGTGGCCAGTTATGCATTAGGCTGGAGTAAAAGACTACCAATGGAGGCTGACGATCCATGTAGTTAAGCTTGAACGTTCTTGCTATTTAAGAAGTATCATTAATTAATATCAGTAATGTGAATGATTGGGGAAGAAAACAAAAGAAAAAGTGATTATTAGCTGAGACAGTTATATAAGGAATAAGTATTGAATAATGATAACCACTAGAACATAAATAAGAACATTTTTAGACATCAAAAGAAACAAAAAACAAACCACAAAGTAAAGGACTTTGTGTATGCATTATATATGTTAGTGTACATAAAAAGTCACAGACATATATATGTTCACACACATGTATGTATATACATACATATGTACACACATATGTATATACATATATATGTACATACATGATTGAAACACAAAATGGGCATTTTTGTATGTTTTAAACCATAGCCTATCAGCAATTTTACAATGATTTAACAGAGAAACAGCATATAAAACAACGTTAGTGACTCAAGAAAAATATTGATTGTATCAATAGATATAAATGGGTTTTACTCACCTATTAAGAGAAAAAAATTCTGATCTCAGCAAGGCAAAATTTGTGCTGTTATATGAGGCATACTAAGAAAATAAAGTGGTTCAGAAAGGTTAAGAATAAAACTATAGATAAGGATAAACCAATATATTGAAAATAAGAAGAAAGCAGAGGACATAATCTGAATATCAGAAAATACAGATTTTTATGTCAAATAAAACACTGAAAGAGAGGAAGAATGTATTATGTTTAAGGAGTACATTTCACAGGGGAGTATAATTGCTAATATCTATTCAGAAAGTCAAACTGTGATTTTATAAACAGAAAATAAAGGAGCTGATGCCAATAAGCTGAGGGTTTGACCACATCTCTTTCAAGACTAGGAAAGTAAAAGTTATTTAGAATGTATAAGGCCTTAAAAATTAATGAAGTGATCCATGCAGTGGCATATTTAACACTGTATCCAAATAATAAAGAATCTACTTTCTTTTCAAACTCGCCTGGGTCATCCACACACATCTCCACATGAAGACAAAAAGGAAGGGCATCCAAGATGGTGACAGACCACGTGGATGTTACGCTTCTCTCCTCCCAGGACCAAACTGGAATTACAACTAAGATATCGAGCAATCAACCTAAATCACCAACTGAAGGCTAGCTGAAAAGAAGTCTTATAAAAAAGGATTATTAAAAGAAGCCACAACAAGTCTAGTAGGAAGGGAGGAGACAAAAAACGGGCTGGCCCCACTTCCATGGCAATGACTGAGATTCCAGAGAGATATGTCAGCTTTGGGGGTTTCCCCCTGAGAAGCATAGAGTCTCAACCCCAAGCCCAGAGCACAGGACCCAGAGAAGAGGTGCCCACATAACACCTGGCAGTGAAAATCAGCAGGAATTCTATCTGCCAGGGAAAGAGGAGAATCTATGAGCAACATGGGTGCTCTTTTAAAGGACTAATGTAGAAAATACCATTGGCAGCCACTCACCCTGGGTTCTGGTGGAGGGAGGGCAGAATAGACAAGAATCCTTGGAGTAGAGACTGGGGTTTGTGGCTCTGGGGACAGAGCTGAAGGGACAGCTGGCAGGATCCCTGTGCTGAGTCCCTCTTCCGCAACACACATGCCATCTTTCTTGGGTGAAGGACTACCCTCCATATGGCATCAGCCTCAGGGAAAGCAATACTGACACCCTGGTCCCTCTCACCTCACTTTGTGGAGCTTGCACACATCTGAGGAGTTAGCTCCTTGGGCTGGAGTGCAGAGGTCCGGGCAGACTCAGGGTGGGTAACTGAGTTGTGTGGCTTTGGGGCAGGGGCCATTCCCCCAACTTTACTAGGAACAGGAAGGAGAGGGCAGGGGAGGGCAGGCCTGGGGCCACCTGTAACAGGTCACCCTGAATGATAGCTACAGCAATCTTGAGAAAGAAGAACAGAGTTGGAGGAATCATGCTACCTGGTATCAAACTATACTGCAAGGCAAATCAGAATAGCATGTTACTTGCATAAAGACAGATAAGTCAATGAAACAGAATAAAGAACCCAGAAATAAACCTACACCTTTATGGTCAATATGTTAATATTTGACAAAGGAGGCAAGAACATACAATGGTTTGAAGAATCTATTCAATGAATGGTGTTGGGAACATTGGACCAATATGCGCAAAAAAATGAAAGTAGACCACCTTCTTACACCATACACAAGAATAAACTCAAAATTGATTAAGGTCTTAAATGTTGGACTCAAAACCATAAAAATCCTAGAAGAAAATATAGGTAGTAAAATCCTGGACATTTCTTTTAGCAATATTTTCTTCTGATTTATTTCCTTTGGCAAGGGAAACAAACAAAAAATTAAACAAATGGACTACATCAAACTGGAATATTTTTGCACAGCAAAGGAAACCATCAACGAAATAAAAAAACAACCTACTGAATGGGAGAATATACTTGCCAATGATACATCTGATAAGGGATTACTATCTAAAATTTACAAAGAACTCATATCACTCAACACCAAAAAAACAATCAATCTAATTCAAAATGGTCAAAATACCTGAATAGATACTTCTCCCAAGAGACATACGGATGACCAATAAACATATAAAAAGATGCTCAACATCACTGATCATCAGAGAAATGCAAATTAAAACCTCAATGACATATCACCTCATACCTGTCAGAATGGCTATCATCAATAAATCAATAAACATCAAGAGTTTGTGAGTATATACAGAAAATGATATCCTCATGTTGGTGGGAATGCAGACTTGTGCAGCCACTGTAGAAAGCAATATGGAATTACCTAAACAAATTAAAAATAGAACTGCCTTATGAACCAATAATTCCACTTCTGGGAATACACCCAAATAAACCAAAACACCAATTTAAAAGAATATATGCACCCCCACGTTTATTGCAATGTTATTCATAGCAGCCAAGATTTGGAACCAGCCCATGTGCCCACCTGTAGATGAGTGGATAAAAAAGCTGTGGTATATTTACACAATGAAATACTACTCAACTATATAAAAAAGAAGGAAATCTTACTTCTTGTGACAGCATAAATGGGTGTGGAGAGTATTATGCTAAATGAAACAAGCCAGTCAGAAAAAGACAAATAGCATATGATTTCCCTTTTGTGTGGGATCTAATGAACAAAATAAACTAGAAAAACAAAAGAGAAATAGACTCATAGATACAAAGAACACACTGAGAGCTGTTAGAGGGGTTGAGGCTGGGGGCTTGGGTGAAAAAGGTGAAGTGATTCAGAAAAAAAACCCCTCATAGACATGAAAAATGGTACGCTGATTGCCAGAGGAAAGGGGTGATGGGAGTAAGCAGGAGAGGGTAAAGAGAGGGTAAGTGGTGACGGCAGGAGATGTGACTTTGGTGGCAAACATACGATACAACATACAGATGGTGTATGTAGAACTATACACCTGAAACCTATATAATTTTATTAACCAACATCACCCCCATAAGTTCAATAAAAATAAAAATATTAAAAATTAAGAACAGGGAGAAAAACTTCAGTTATATTTAGAAAATGGAAATAATAAACCAGCCTTTTCTGACCAAAAAATTCAATTAAACCAGAAATAATGAACAAATCCTCAAAACTTTCTCCTACGTACTCTTGGGTAAAAGGAAAAATATAAAACAAAATTTTAGAATTTCCAGAAGTAATAATAATGAAGATATTATATATTTGGAAAACTCAAGAGAACTAATAAACAAAACTATTATAAACAATAATAGAATTTAATAAAATAGTGGAATAAAAATCAAGTGATAACATCAATAATCGTGTCACATACAAACAATAACTAATTAGAAATTTTAATGAAAGAGAAAATTGTATGTGTAATAACAAAATAGAAAAAAAATACCTAGGCATAAACTTATCAAAATTTGTAAAATTTATATCTAGAAAGCTTTCATACATATTTAAAAGATACAAAAGTTGATTTAAACATATGGAAATCTATACTGTCAATGTAGCAATATGGTAAGATCTTGACAATTGCTGAATATGGGTAAAGAGTATATTGAGATTCACCACATACTATCCTCTCTACTTTTTTATATGTTTGAAAGTTTTAAAATAAACTAATTAAAAATAGTTAATTCTGGTATTAAAAATTAAAGGTATTTAGGTTCTAGCTCCATCCTATCAAGCATACTTAGATGACTATGAGTTAATTAAAATGATTTGATTAGATTTTTACAGTCAAACTTGGTTAAGCTAAATCTCTTTGGAATCTCTGCTTATTGGAAAACTAATTGCTCATGCATGCTTTGGGTACTTTCAAGTGATAGCTCTTTCTTTCTACTCTTGCCGTAACTCTGGCAAGTAAGGAATCATGTTTCTGTTTGCCTCTGCTTCCAAGGACTGTATAAGATGAGCTGAGAGGCAGAAAGAGAATCCCACAAAATGTTTGAGGGTAGTTAATGTTTGTTATCCTCAAATAACAGGCATTAGTGCTATTATGATTACCTTCTGCAAAACAAAACAGCACAAAGCAAGACATAGGCTGAATTCGTAGTTCCCAGTGGACAAAGCTCGGCCTCCTCACTCTGGCATTCTGGCCCTAGAATCCTCACCCTCCGTAGTATGGCTTCAATACATTTTTTCGTTGACACTTTCTATCATATCCCTGTTGATTTCCTGTTATTCAGACAAACAGAAATAAAATAATTGTAAAACCTAATTTGTTTTAGTTCATGGAATATAAATTTTTGTTGTGGTTGTTGTCATTTTTTTAAATTTGACAATCTTAGGTAAAAAAGGTCAGTGTCCCTGACTAAATAGTCAGGTATTGCATGTTTTAAAAATTCTTTTTTTTCCTTTTTTTATTGATGTTCGAATACAGTTGTCTCCATTTTCCCACCACCACTTCCCTCACCCTGAATATAAGTTTTTAAATATATTTCTTATTTAACTGGAACAAAAGCCGTAAGAGCTGGACATTATTTACCTTCTTCCCAGTGGATTAAGTGCCGGAGGACCTAGAGCTTTGCCCAACGCCATAAAGCCAGTATGTGACGAAGCCAGAATTTTGTGCTCATCGAATACTAATATGTTTCCACTGCACTATGTATTCATTAATCCCTGAGATCATTCTGAACTAGGGTTCCTGATTTTGCTACCAAACTCCCTTCTCCAAGTTCCTTGAAATTTCATCCATCCTTCACGGTTTGGATTCTTCTTGATCCCTTGAGAAGATTATGTTCTCTCCCTCTCCCTCTCCCTCTCCCTCTCTCTCTCTCTCTCTCCCCCCCCTCCCTTTCTGTCTCTCCTGGACCTACACAGAGTGCTCTGTGTCTTTTGGGGCACTTGACATATTCTGCCTTGTGTTGCTTTATGCTATGCACACTTGTCTTACTGGCAGAGCCTTTGTCTTACTCATCTTTCTGTTGAGTACAGTGGTGTATTGCAGGTGTTATACTTAACAAATGTTGGGGCAACTACATGGAGTTTTGCTTAATATAATTGAAAGACCACCTTCTTTCTGAGTTTTTTCTTTACAATAGAATCTCCTAAGGAAGTGGAAACTCTTTTGTTAAAAGTAGACAGATTCATGTGAAGCATAAAAATAAAATAATACTGCTTAATAGTAATAATCAATGACCTATAATAATGGTAATCTTATAACTTTGAATTATAAGGTTCTCCTCTTTCAGATTATAATAATTCATATCAGTCTCATTTATTTCCTTGATATGTCTGTAAGCCAAGGAAAAGATTGTCACTATAGTGTTAAGAATAGAAACTAAAAATGGGAACCTCAGACTCCTACTTGTATTTGAGGGCCAGCTCTCCACTAATTCAACCTCCTGAGATCTCAGTCACTTCTCCACCCTTTGCAAAATAGAGATAATGACATGAAAAAAAAATGCAGGCTTATTGTGAAGAATAAATAAGATTAAGTAGGCTAAGTTCTCTTCACAGCATCTGGCACATAGTAAGCACTGATTCAATGGTATCAGTAATTATTCTTATGAGTAAAGGGAATGAGACCTATGACCCAGATGATTGATTTGCTCAAGAGGCCATAATGAAATCTAACTAGACTTTGGGTCTTTGCTTCATAGATTACCTCATCGTCTCCCACTGTACCCTATTCCTCTGCCCCTTAGATGCCCTCAGTCATCTTTTGCCTGGTATAATAAAGAATTTGACGGGGCTTTGTCCCTAGTTTCTGGGAGGTAGCCTCTTGGAATTTTCAGTGTGATAGGATCCTGGGAGGTTGTTTTTACTAGTAGTTTATGATAAGGAAAAAACTTAGGATTCAAACTGTCCATGCTGGAAAGATCAACTATAGGATTAGACGTTTAGAGCTTTGAGCCACATTGATATCAGACTAATCCCCAGAAAAGGGTGGGAAGGTTAGAGATTGAGCCACATGGCCAATAACTTAATCAACCATGCCTATGGAATGAAGTCCAAATAAAAACTATGGACATAGATGCTCAGGTGAGCTTCCTCACTGTGCAATAATCTGTGTATAGACACATATCAGTGTGTTGTGAGAGTGATGCCTACTGACTCCGTGAGCAGAGGACAACGGACTCTTCATACTTGGGACTTTCCAAGATAATACTGTGTGGGTTTCTTATTTGGACACATGGGCTGATTCTGATTTTTATCCTTTTTTTTATAATACAACAGTTAACATAAGAATAGTGCTTTCCTGAGTTCTGTGCACCATTTTAGCATATTATTGAACATAAGGGAATAGTGGGAACCCCTGAATTTGTAGCCAGTTGGTCAGAAATGAGGAGGCCTAGGGATCCAATTGGTGGATGGTGAAGGCACCTGTGTAGGAGACTTTGTCCTTTACCTGTGAGGCTTTGGCCACCTCCCCTACAGGGAGCTGGCATCAGAGTCTGGCTGTGTCCTTCACCCAGAACCTCAACAGGGAGATCAATATTTTATAAGGTACATACTTTGCAATTTCAGACTCAAAATGGAGATTTATTTAAAATTTATATTTTTATTTCTAGTTCATTTTTGATGCACAGTGTTTAAATGTGATCACATCGGCCCTATACACGTTATCATTTAGGTAATAATAATTATATGGGAGTTAAACAAAACTGAAAAATTATTGATATGTGGTACTAACCTATTGTACGCTTTTTTTTTTCTTTCCAAAAACCCTTCTCCAGTCTCCAAACAAATTAATTCATCTTCACTGTGAGAGGAGCAAACCAAGCAGTGGCCTCCACTGTGAGGGCCACCAGGGGGACATTCACCAGGACAGCTGGAGTGCATATGTGGTGGCTCTGACACCCTGCTGGGGACGCATCTCTCTCGCCAGCAGCATGGAAATCAGAATGCACCCTGCAGTGACGCTGGGCTTCAAACCTATCCAAATCTATTTGCAGTGTTTCGCAACTCACTGAGAACAATGTCTCTCACATTTAGGTGGCTGCCTCCCGTCTGCTGCTCTGTTAGCCCTAATGTATTTAGATAGATTCTTCTTCCATGAGGCAGAGCCCAAGTTCATTAGAATCATGTGTTCTGCTTCCAAACCTCCCTTAATCTCCCTAGGTGCTCTTTGATCTTTTCCCGTTGTATTCACTAACCTTGGTCGTGGGTATTTAGGAACAATGCTAATGTTTTTAAATTGCTTTGCAGTCTCCTCTCCTGCATTATATCAGCAGGCAAAAGAAAGAAACACCAATTAAACCCCAAGAGTCATTTTGCAAATGCTCTTTTTCTTAAACCAGGGAATGTCTAACTGCGAGCCCAAATGGAACAGATGCAGGATGGCGCTGTGATGTGCTATGCATGTTGACTCTCCTTTCAGAGGAATCTAATCTGTTAGAGTGGGCATTAGGTAATGCTTTCAACGTAGTAAGAAAGGCAAAAAACAAAAAGGACACTTTATACATTTTGGGTAATAACATGTTGGTGCTTTGATAATATTCATCTTAAAAGGGTATTTGTTATTATGTTCAGTGCATCTGAGACTTCTGCTTTCCATCAGCCTCTTCTGTAAGCACACGGCAGATAGGTTCAGAAACTGTCAGGAGAGCCTGCCTCAGCTTGGATCTTGAACTTGCTTGAATACTGAGGTGAATTGGGGGTGCTAGACTGGGTAGTAGTAAGTAGTAACACCAGCTGCCTCCAGGAGAGGAACTAACTGGCTTGAAGACAAGGGTAGAAAGTAGATATTTTGCTATTAATCTTGTGTTTTGTAGCAAGTGAATATACAACTGATTTGAAATACAAATAAAAATATATAAATTTTACTTTTTTAATATAATTTTATTATTTATTGAATTTTATTAACCAATGACACTTTTTTAGTGACATTGGTTAATAAAATTATAGAGGTTTCAGGGGTACAGTTTTGTATATCATCTGGATATTGTATTGTATGGTGCAGCCATGGTGAAAATCAACATGGTGTTTTCTCAAAAAATTAAATATTATAGAATTACCTTATGATACAGCAAGTCAGTTTCTTGGTATATACCCAAAAGAATTGAAAGCAGAGACTCAAACAGATATTGTATGCCTATGTCATAGCAGCATTATTCACAATAACCAAAAAGGGAAGCAACACAAATGTCCATATGTGTGAATGGGGAAATAAAATGTAGCATATACCTGAAACGGAATATTATTTAGCGTTTAAAAAGGAAGGGATTTCTCACAAATGTTGCAATGTGGGTGGACCTTGAGGACGTTATGCTAAGCGACATCCACCAGTCGTGAAGGGTTGAACAATGTGATTCTGTTTACGTGCAGCACCTAGAGTAGTCACAGTCGAAGCTGGAAAGTGGAGTGGCAGCTGCAGGAGCCAGGGGAAGGGGAAAACGGGGAGTGACTGTTTCATGGGTATAAAGTTCCAGTTTGGGAAGATTAAAAGTTTCTGGAGGTGGATGGTGTTGATGTGTAGAATGATGTGAATCTACCTAATACCACAGAATTGTACACTGAAAATTGTTAAATGTAAGTTTTATGTTACCTATATTTTACCACAGTTAAAAAAAAAGGTAGGAAAGATTTGTGATCATCCCCATTGATGGCTACACCCATATTGCTCATTTCTTTTATATCTGGGAGATGATGAGCTCTACGGCCTGTCCCTCTTGCTTCTCTTTCTGAGACCTCAGCGAACCCTCAGTTCAGTATGCGCGCTCTTGGAGCAGTAGGTAGATGGTCCAGTAAATGAAAACGTTCAACTTCTTTTCAAGCAAGCAGTTGAAGACAAGCTTCTGCAAATATTCATTAAAGACCTACTCAGGACCTCCCACTGTGCTAGGAAGAGGGAGGGCATGGAGATGGAAAAGATGCATTTGCTTATTTCAGTTTATTCAATTAATTACAAAAATAGGTTCTTGTGTTTCAGGCACTGTACTAGGTCCTGGAGGTACAGAGAGGAAAAAGGAACCATCCTAGGTATTAAGGATTTGACAGTCAATGGAGGCAGAGAGATATGTTGACTAACAAATAGGTAGGTTTTTATATAGGATACCGTAGGAGCACAGAAGGGGAGTGTGGAATTTCTCAGGCCTGACTTTCATGAACTTAGAAAGATCAAGGTCTCACAGCAATTCTAACCAACAGATATTTTTGAGCACCTATGTGCAGGCCCTGACCTAGTTTCTGTGAGTGATTCAGACAATGCATATGTGAGATGTGATTCCATTCCTCAGGGAGCTTCCATCTCATTATATTCAGAATAGTTAGAAAAGAAAATATGGCAGTATATAATCACGTGGGACACAGTTTTACTTTTTCCCCTCTCACCTGAGGACATGCTTACTGATTTTAGAGAGGGGAGAAGGGAGGGAGAAAGAGAGGGAGAGAAACATTGATGTGAGAGAGAGACATTGGTCAGTCTCACATGCTCCCTGACTGGAGTCTGAACCCACAACCCAGGCATATGCCCTGACTGGGAATTTAACCTTTCTGTTTATGGGACAGCCCTCCAACCAACTGAGCCATTCCAGTCAGGGCTGACACGTTTATACTTTTGCTAGAGATTAAAAGATAGACCAGTAAGGCTGGGATTGTCAGGAAAAGCTTCCCTAAGGAGGTAAGCCCTAAGAGATAAGCTGAGCTTCAACTAGTAGAAAACAGGTGCCAGGAGGCAGTGAACATAACAATATATGTATAATTATCAGTAAGAATAGACAGAGTAGCTACTAGATTCACCTTTCCTGGGCTAAGAGGTAGAAAAGCATATTAGAATATGCTTCTGTGTGATCAGAGACCCTTGTGCATTTAATAAGCATGAATCAAACACCTACTAAGTGCAGTCATTGTCCTAGGCCCTGGAAGGAATAGCAGTAAGCACAGAAAGTTCACGCTCTCAAAGAGTTTACATTCTACTGGTACAGACAGACAAATAAGTAAACAAAATACACCTCCTGCTAAGTGGTAATAAGAGTTCAGGCTAAAAGTAAAGTAGGTGATTGTTAAATAGGTGTCTGGCAAGGGTCTGAGGCATGCAGTAAGGAAACTTGCAAGGAAACTATGCTTCTGAGATGTTTGCAGAGCCATTCTGCTGCAGATGGTAGCATGGACTTCATTTCCTGGTGCTTCCAGTCCCAAAAGTCCATAAGCTTTTCCCTTGAGCCCAAGTAAATGTCCTACCAATTTCCCTACTGCTATGAAAATGTTAGGTGGTAATAGTTTCAGAGACCATGTGTTTTATCCTGCATGGTCCCTTTTGTGGCTTATTTACTTGGAAATATTGAATAAGTAGTATGTGGAGACACCAGTTATCTGACACTGAATGTCCCAAAATTCAATTCAATTGCAACATTAAAATACCTGGAGTTAGGGTTGGATTCCATGAGTTAAAGGTCAAGGTTCTAAACAAGACTGCCCTTCTTTTATATACCAGCCTTGAGTGGGTTCCCAGGCTACCCACACTTCTGCCCCATTGATTACAAATGTAGGGTTTCCCACAACCTCTTCAGGTTCTGTAATTCTCTAGAATGACTTATGAAACTCAGGAAAGCTCCATGCTTATAATGACCATTTTATTATTAAGATGCAAATAAATAGCCAGATGAAGTGATACACTGGGCAGGTCTAAGTCATGGGTGGAGGAGCTTCTGGTCCCAAGGAGTCAGGGTGCACCACCCTCCTGGTACACGGATATGTTCATCAACCAGCATCTCCTCTGAGCTCTGGTGTCCAGAGTTTTTATTTGGGGTGTCATTAAGGAGACACGATTTATCAAATCACTGATCAGATGATTGAACTCCTTTAGTCCTTTGTCTCCCCAGAGTGTGGGGTGGGTCTGTAAGCTCTAACTCAATAATCACGTGCTTTAGTCCTTCTGGAGTGGCCAGCCCCTCCACTGAAACTGTCTCAGGGCCCACTGTGAACTTTTCTTCTTAGCATAAACTCAGATAAGCCAAAGAGGCTCCTTATGAATACCAAACAGCATTCCTATCACTCTGGGAATTTTAAAAGTTTTGAAGTTCTATGTCAGGAATTGGGGACAAAGATCAGATATATTCTTTATTACATCAGAGAGAGCAGTAACTCTGTGTACATTTTTTCAGCTAATGCTTATGTAATGGTCATATAGTTGGCTACATTTTATCCAAAATAGAAGAGAAATCAGCTTTCCAGCTCTCAGCAAAGAGGTGTTGAAAAAGCATGGCCCCAGCAAAGCAATACTTTGCTGTTGGTTTAACAACCTACGAGCTAAAATGTAAGGTAACTGTCTCCTTTGCCTCTCTGGCTAATGATCAGCCGTGGGATATGGATAAGAAGTCCCAAATTCAGCCCTTTGAGCCGGCGCTCCTGCTGGTGAGCTCTCGGATCGCCTTCCCTCTGATATCTCTTTAAGCATCAAGCAGCTGTTTAATACAAGATTCTCATGTGTTCTTTTCCCTTTTTCTTGGTCAGAGGATTAGCCAAGATTGATTTTTCTGCATGGCTGCAGAAGACCTAAGGTTAAAAGATAAAAAAGGTAGATTCCCTTTAAATGTAACTTAGATTTTTCCCCCCTGGCATTAGTTCTGATATGAACCACAGAATCACTTTAGTTTTCCAAAAATGCCTGGGTGCCAGCTACAGCCGCCAGGGCAGGGCGACCCAGGCAGGGCGAACCTGGGCTTCCTACACAGCACAGGTGGGTGGTCCAGGTGGAGGTGCTGTCGGTATCATTCTCTCTCTCTGTTTTCCCTCTCCCCACCCCTCTCTTTCTTTCTCTCTCTCTGTGACTCCTTCCCCCCACCCCCCCAACCCCTGCTCTGCTTCTGCTTGCAAAATGCAACTGGATATCACACAGGTTTATTTTATACAGTTGTTCTTTCAGGTCAATGTGTATTTATCTTCTATAAACTGAAGAGCTCAAGGGAGAACTGTTTCTGAGTCAACCAGATGACAAAAGAACCAACAGATTCATCCAGAAGGCCTGCCAATTTAGCAGAACATCATTGCCATGAGTGGTATTGTGGACAAAGCAGGCAGCTGATGGACTCAGTTTCCCACTTTTTGCCAGGCTTCTCTTTGGCAGCCAATAGAGCCTGTCCAGACGCCATAACAGGTGTGATGAATAATCCTCTCCACTCCTGCGTGGATCTCTTTCCACCTATGCCCTGTGGGGTATATAAACAATCACCTTAATGTTGAGCACTAAAAGGTGGTGTTATAAATGCCACTTCATAGAGGCTGGAGACTCCCCGGAGCCCGGGGCAGAGTGTCAGGAGCAATCGGTAAATTGTCCAAAGTGCCTGGAGGAAAGGAGGTGGTGCCGTGCTGACAGAGCAGGAGAATCAGAGAAGTATGCGGGGACAAGAGTCCATATTCCATGAACGGGGCTAAGGGGGGAAAGAATATTTGTAAAGAATGAGAACTTGAGAGCATTCAAGTTAAGCAGTGCTTAAGATAGTGGCTTAGGTCTTACTCTCACACTGTTCTTAATAGATCAGCTTGAAGGTTCTTAAGCACCTATACCCTCAGGACAGGGCAGAATGATATCATGTCACTGTTTTTGCATGGGGTGTGGGGGTAGGAGTCAGGGGTCTATGACCTGTCCCACCATCTCTCTTCTCCCTTTGTTTCTTCTTCTTTCTGTTACCCAACCAAATGAGGATCCACCCACCCAATGTGCAGCAGAGCCAAACCCTGAACATGGAGTCTTGTAGCAGAGAAATTATGGTGATTTATTTGCAGAGCACCTAACTAGGAGAATGGGAAGCTATCATTTAAAACCCAAACACCTGATGGTTTTTAATCAGGATTTTCAAAGGCAAAAATTGAGGGTTAGAGGTTGCAGGTGAAGCTGATTGGTCAGTTCTTGTGCAAGCATCAGCAGTCTTCCTTTGTCTGATCGATTTAGCCCCTAGTGTCATTGCGTCCTGTGGTCAGGTGATCTAGCTGGGCTAAGGAACTAACATTCTGCAAAAGCCTTTGTTTGTGCATCAGTGATGTTATCTTTAAAGCAGGAAGCAGAAACTAAACATCATGTAACCTTTGTATTAAGCTATCATTGTTTTATCCTTAACTAGCTACATTTTTCTATTATCGTAAACAAAGTATACTTTGAAATATTTTTTCTGGAACTTGCTTTACAGGCAGGTCTCCAGAACATGACTAATGTACTTTCTTACCCTTTGACTATAAGCTGCGTGACAACCAAAGCAATTGCAGTCCTCAGCTAAAGCTTGTACCTGCATCGCTAGACTCAGTGCTCTAAACATAAACATGTTTACTGTTAACTGTCAGTCTCTCTCCCTTCCTCCCTACCTGTCTCCATGCCTTCATCCCTGCTCTCTCTCTCACTTTCGCTCTCTCAGTCGCTCTCTCTTCATTTAACCACTGCTAAGATTGGAAAGGGACACTTGAGTAATACTTACATTTGTCTTAGCTTCACTGAGCTAAATTGAAAGAGTTGGCTTCAATCCAGCCAGCCAGTGAGAAAGCCTCTAAATTCCAGGATGGGATTTCGAAGAGCCAGCTGGATGCCAGTGCCTACCCGCGTCCAACAATCTGAGGACTGTTCTTTTATTGGGTCAGTAGGTGGGGACAGCAAGAGAGGTTGGACAATTTACCAAACCAAAGTGAAGCTACAACAAAGGGACAAAGTGGAAACCCTTATATTAGTAATCAGGAGACAGAACACAGACACCTACAGACAAACTGGCTATGGTCACAGAAGGAGAACTAGGAAGAGAAAATCTGGATTAATCAGGATCCTCCTGGCTGCAAATATTAGAAGCCCATCTGATGGAGTTTAGGTGAAAAGGAAGTTTATTGGCCGAAACAAGTACACTTTACAAGGGGGCATTAGCTTCAGGCACACTGGACCGGATGCTCCAAAACAGCCAGTCCCCGCTCTCTGCCCTTCTCTACTGGCTTCGTTCTCAGGCACACTTTTGCCCTTGTGGCCATAGAAGAGCCCCCGATATTTCCAGACTCAAACTCCACCTCATCAGCACCAGAAAAAGCTCAGTGTGGGCTTTCATGGACCAGTTTGGCTCATCCTCCCTCTCTGGACCGATTCATTGCTGTGGCTGAGGAGACAGGATGCTCTCCTTGCTCCCGCCATGGCCAGGTGCTCACCCCTGGAGCTGAGCGTGGCTCCCACCTAAGTACACGGTCTGGAGTGGGCAAGGAATAGTCTTGCTAAAAAGATTAGGGCTTCTCTTTATGGAAAAGAAAAATGGCTCTTTTTTTTTTTTGGAGCAGGAGGAAACAATAGGTGTCTACCACAGATGCCAAAAGAAAGCCAAAGTCATAAAACCTTGAACCAAGTGCAGTCACGTACCAGGTCCTAGAACCCACCAGGAATAGGTCAGATCTATATGAAGACTCAAGGCTTAAGTGACAGTTGCCCAGACCACACTTGGTATAAACATCCTTGTTTGAACTGGTTCAAGGCCTTCCTGGCTGTCTTCCTGTTGCTCATGACAGAAACGTGCACTTTCCAGGCCAGACCTCAGATACCCCATTCCAAAGGGAATCCCTTATGGAGTTCAAGAGTGTCCACCTGTATTTCTCTTTCTCATCTCCACAAGCTCTAATCCCCTCCCCACACACCTACCCATGTTTTTCCAGTGATGTGACTTGTAATCAGAAAGGATCATTTGCACAGCCATTCTGGTGAACCCAGCCATTGAATCAGACCACATACTCTCCCATACCTGCAGCAGGTACCTGGGGCCGTGAGTGGGAGTTTAACAAAGTAACCACATAACATGAAAAAAAGATAGAAGAGAGGAAAAGAGGGCATAGATAGCTGCCCGACGGTGGCATTTACCAAAATTTAAAGAAGGAAGAAAAGTAGGCAGACTATTGGAAGAGCGATCCTTACTTAAACAGCTCTCAGAATTTGTGGGCTCACCCGTGGCCCACCCCTGACAAAGGAAACCGAGGAGTGCACACACAAAAGGGGAGAGCCGAGCTGTGGGCTCCGGTGCTGGCAGGGCTAATTACCACAGCTCACGTCCACCCTGTTGCTATCAATCCTGGCAGGGCACGGTGGCTGCTGCCAGTGGAGAGGAAAAATTACCAGGCTGATGCCTCCAAATAATTGGTAGTTTGCCTAAATGAACAAATCAAGTAAGATTTAATTGTTGGCAGGGATTGCCACCCAGGAAGAGCAAAGTATATAATTGCTTAAGTGTTACACATGGTTTGCCACACGTCCCCTCTCTTTTTCTAAACCGAGTATAATTGCTTAATGACATTGATGGGGTATAGACTTGTGACATTATAAATGACACTTATGACAGAACTGTCAGTTGGTGACAGCACTCTGACAGCCCAGTGAGAAATTAATCATTTTAGATGCTTTGTGATTTGCTCATTTAATGTCACAAATAAGATCTTGCTATACAGCACACACAATCTCATCCTCTGAGGGACAGTTGGTTGTTTTCCTACCTCTGGAAGGGGGGCTGGGTGGGTCTGGAGCAAGTGGTGGGAACACTTGGTGGTGGCTGACCTGCACCTCTGATTGGAGGAAGAGGCGCACATTTCCCCTCGGGGAATTTGCACTTGAGCCGAGCTGAATGAATTTTGTTTTCTCACTTGCCACTTGTTTAAGGAAGCTTTCAAGGGGAAAGAGCTAACCTGTTGGGACTGATATGCATAAAGACAGAAAGCTGAGGAAGTGAAGTTATTTTTAGCTGGGTAATGGGGAGTAAATGGGGCCAGCCTGTGATATGCCTGCGCTCATTTCTGCCTGGAACTCCCACACTATCTGCTGGGCAGACATCTGTTAATTGCTTTCTGTTGGACTTCACTTTGACATTTGGAGAAATGGAAGGAGACTGCCTAACTTTTTGTTGTTTTTTTTTTTTTAAACAATGTCTCTGTGGAGTTCTGGATTCAGGGAGGAAAAGAACGAGGTGAGTTTGAAGCTTGCTTTCTGCTTGGCTTTGCTGAAACCTTAACACCCGGTGCCTAAGGCACTTTGGCCTGGATTCACTGAAAACCCTGCGTGGGCCCCCAGACTATCAGAGTCGCTCGTTTTTCCCTCCACGCTACGCTGGCTTTGCCGTTTTATCAGAGCACACATTTATCTGTCTACCCACCTTTGCATACATTTTACCAATCTGGTAAATAGAGTCTTAAAAAATAATTAGACACACATTTCAATTTATAAAAGAAACATTCGTTTTCGTGCACATGCATCAGTGCTTTCTTGATGAGACAGTTCCTGTCAGCGGCAGCAGGAAGCTGAAACTTCAGGGGGCAAAGGTCACATTTCATTGGTACATAATTTTTTCTCTACCTCCCCCGCCTCCCTTACCCCCCATTTTGACACGTAAATGTACCTGTGTTTGTAATTCTACTGTTTGGGTGGGTTGACCCTTCTAGGTAGTGTGATTAGGGGCCACCAGGTGGCAGCAAATGACCTCCTAGCATGATTACAGGGTGTAGGCAGTGACTGATATAGGTGGCATGGTCCCGCTTTCTGACAGTGTCAATAGCAACAACTTATTGGGTGCTGACCATGTGGCAGGAGTCATCAGAAGAGCTGTTTATACATTAGAGTATTTATCTTTGCACCATCTTGTGAGCTTTCAGAGGATAAGGAACTAACTTGTCTCAGGTCACATACCTGGTGGTTGGCAGAGCTGCAATCTGACCCCAGCTCTGATGACACGGGCTGTAGTTTTAGACGCTGCCCTCTACTGTACCCTTAACACAATACTCTATACAGTTGGGGAAGAAGTTGAATAGCCAAAAACATTATCTTGCCCTCACTGAGCTCTGAAGCTTCCTTCATCACTGGAAGATGAGGAAAAGGTGCCCAGCAAGAGCAGACTTACAAGGTACATGGAACCTGACAGAAAATTCTTGACCATGTAGTCCAGCTTCCCATCCATATAGGACTCTCCCTGGCACAGCCCTGAAGGAGAATGACATGGACTCGGCTGTAGCACTTTGGACCAGGTTGCCAAATTGACAGGGTTCCTTCTCTGTCTCCCTGTGGTCACCTTCCTCTCCAAAAAGAGAATTTCAGAGGGAGGAGACTAGGGGAAAATCCCCATTCCCTGTGAAAGCAGTTCTAGGGAAGAGCGTGGGTGTGACGGTTAATGACATGTGTCAGCCTCACTGGGCCTCGGGTACCCAGATATTTGGTCAAATGGTGTGGGTGTGTCTGTGAGGGTATTTCTGGAGGGAGATTAACATTTGAATCGACAGATCAAGTAAAGCAGATTGCCCTCCCCGTTGCAGGTGGGCCTCATCCAATCAGTTAAAGGCCTAAATGGAACAAAAAGGCTTCCCATAAGTAAGGCTTATTCGCAAATAAGGGGGCATTCCTTCTGCCTAACTGCCTTTGCATTAGGACATAATTTTTTTTTTCTGACTTTGGACTTAAACCAAGACATCAGCTCTTCCAGTCCTCAAGCCTGCTGGATTCTGACTGGACTAGAACTATTCCACCAGTTCTCCTGGATCTCAAGCTTGCTGACTGCATATCCTAAAACTTCCCAGCCCCCATAACCACATAACTATGTGAGCCAATTCCTGGTGTATGTATGTGTGTATATATTGACATATATGTATAAAATGTGTATATATACACATTGATATATATGTATAGTACATGTAGATATTATACATATACACACACAATTCCATTTAGATGTCCAACCATTATCCAGAATTCTACATTTAAAAATTAAACCATTATATTTTATTTTAATGTATATTTATACCTATAAGTACAACTATACATCTCCTATTGATTCTGTTTCTCTGGAGAACTGACTGACATGATGGGTGAACTCAACAGGAGAATGCAAACCAAAAAGCAGTGACACGGGAGTCCTGATGACATCACGTGGTGGTTAGACATGGACAGCCCTGCTGTCAGATGACCTGGGCTTTAGTGCTGGCTTCGCTCCCTCCTGGCTATTTGTCGTGGGAAGCCTCAGTATCCTCATATTCAAATGAGGATAATTATGAATGAGATGATGCAGATACAATTCTTAGCACAGTACCTGGCAATTAGTGTCTATTATTTTTATCAGGTGCTAGTTGCTTCCCATCAATAAGTAACCAATGAATCCTGGTAAAATAATGTATTCCGTCTTTTTTACAAATAAAAAGAAAAACCTCAAAGGGTGTTGTGAGGTCAAACTGGATATGAGAAATTAGGTTTCGTGAGTAAACGGGCCCATGCATACGTGAATGGGGGGGCCCTTAACTGAGTTTCACAACATGGGGGGGCCCTTAACTGAGTTTCACGACAAGGTCAAGTCTGCTGAACAGCAGACCAATGCAAAGATTCAGTCCTTTTGTCAGTGAACGGTTCTGGGGGAGACCACAGGGGCCCTCTTAGGAGGGGCTTAGCCAGTGGACACAGTGTTGTTTCTCTGGCACAGCTCTGGGTTTATTCAAACAGGAAAGCAGAGTGGAATGCAGATCCCCAGGGCAAGACATTCTTAGAACAGACTGCATACAGACTTGCTATCTTGACTGAAAGGCCAGGCTTTGGGGCATCCCTTAGTTTAACAGAGTATACCTGAAGACAGAAAGAGGTCTCCTGGTGTGCTTGTAACATTCCTCTAGAGGCACCTGCACTTGGTAAATTGCATCTGAATGGAGGAGACTCAAATGGGAACATTGAATTTCCGAGCCAATGAGTGTCCCTGTTCCCTCCTTCCACCCTACCCAGACCTCAGGTCTTGACTTTCTGTTTCTCCTTTTTCACACTCATTTCACTCATGTCCTTGGGGACTTTGTTGGTCTCGTGGCTCTTGCTGACACCTCTCAGAAGAAAAGTAGAATATCATGCTCATGCACGCAACGTGCCAATAGGACATTCCTACTTAGAGGTTCAAACACCATCTTGATTTCTACATTTTAAAATTGAACACTTTGGTTTTCATCACTGAAGCTGCTGTGTGTCCACAAGCTACAACTTTGCCTGAGTTACACCACTTCCTGGACATTCAGGCTTCTAGACTCGACAGTTTGAAATCAACTTTAACTCATCCCTCCCCTTCATCAGTTCCTACCATGATTTGCTCCCAAATGTCTCTGAGATCTACCCTTTCCCCTCCATTGCCACTGTTCAGGTGTTTGACCCTGCACACACGCATGCCTCCCGCAGCCTCCGGGCAGCATCCTGTTTCTCACTGTCTTTTGTCAAATTACCCTGTTCATGTGGGCCTTCCCCTGCTCCAGACCCCACGGACCCTTCTCAGTGTCTCCTCCCCAAGTTTAAAGTCATCTGCCTGGTTTTTGTATTACTTGCCTGGTAGTCTATTCAATCGTTTTCTGGCTCCAGCCCACCAGACCTCTCTGCCTTCACAGCCGTTCTGCCTCCTACGCAGTGACCGCGCTGGCAAGCCTGCACGCGGGACTCAAAGAACGCCCTCCGTCTTCCCGCTTCCCGTTTGCGCCCCCACCCTTCTTAGCCCACCAAACCGCACTCGCCTGCTTAATCTACATCCGGATTCCATTTTTTATAATTTAAATTTTAATTACACAGGTGATAGAATCTCCATAGCCTTTAAAAATGAAATTCTGTGGACAAGGCTAAGGCTCCCTTTGATCGCGTATTTCCATCCTGGTTGTTTCCTCATTGCACAGAAGTAGCAGGATTAAGTAAGTGAGGTATATATGCAAATCTGTTTCAGTGTTTTTATATACATATGTATGTACTCATAAAAGATATGTAGTATTTACATTGCATGTGGCCATTTGTAATATAAATGGCATCGAACTGTTATATTTCATGAAATTACTCTTAGCCCACCTGGATGAGATTCACTCTGATCACCTGGTGAGTACTACTTGGTAGCATGAATCCATCAGCATTTATTTACCATTGCTTCTGTGACATGCATTAGACTGTTCCAGGTTTCGGTTTACAAACTTGCTTCACCCCACAACTGGAAAACACATCCTTTGGCATGTGGCAGCTGCTTTTGCCAATTGTATTTTCTTCTCAGAATTACAAAGTAAGACTAGAACAAAGCTGATCATTACTGAAAGATTCCAAGTACCAAGACTGAGATATGTGTTTACTCAACAAACTTCGAGCTAGGTATTAGCATCCCCATTTTATAGATGAGAAAACTGAGGTTTAAAGAGGTAAAGTGAGTCAGGATTTGTAATTCCTTTAATGTTGCTGTTCCTACCAGTCTCCTTGCTCAGTTCTTTCGCCTCAACTCTGCTGTGAGTCTTGTGATGGCAAGGACTGCATGACATACTTCCTTTCATTCTCTAATATGTCCTGATTACACAATAAAACTTGATTGATTATTTGGGAGACAAATTAGCACTATCATCTTAACTAGCAGGGTATTTTATTTAGGTATTTTAGCAACAATGAGAAGACGCTAGCACCATAGAGTGGCTGGTTAAAATATTATTATAAGTTAATTTATATTTTAGCAGATAATTTCTAATTAATTTGCTGTAGTTATCTTGTTAAATGTCAATTAAATCTCTCCACATCCCTCACAGGTTTCTGCTATTCATAAAATGTAATTATGCAGCTATTGCTCATGTATTCTTTATTGCTTATATAATCTACCAGTTAAATACAAGTCAAAAAGATTTATCTTCCAAATTCTTAATAACATCACTAAATGTCCTAATTAATAATTAATAACCTATTTGCATGATTAATTTGGGAAAGTGCCCAAATGGGATGGTGCCTTGCAGCTATCTCCTATAGCGATCCCAGCTCCGAGTGGAAGAGTGTATGTGAGTGACTCAAACTCCTTTAGTGCTCCGGAAAGTGCTGGGCTTAGCATTAACCGCACAGGGCTCACGTGGCTCCAGTGGCATATCCTTATCTGCACTGTTTCTTAACAGTACATAATATATGTGTCTGCATGAAACATCACTTATTGGTTGGATATGAATTTTTACTGACACAGAGTCAGGTGAGCGAAAACAAATGTCTTCATTTTCCTAAAAGCCAATTTAATTTTCTGAATCGGAGCCCTCATCTCACCAAATGCAGTAACTCAATCCAGTCACTTTAAATGTAGTTCTATGTAGTATCTTCTCAGGCAAATAAAATTATAATCCAATAACACTGTAGATTTTGGGGAAACATCTTCTCTTTTAGCTTTTTTCCTTTCCCCTCTTCTTTGGAAACTGGTTTATAACTGGGGAGGAAGGCGGTTTCACGACCGCCCCCATCATGGTGTCATCTGGGCAGGGGCTGCCCACTTTCCAAGTTCCGACTATTTTGGTCCAGCTGTCATCCTTTGGGATGTAACATCAATGTTGGGTCCATGAAGGAGTGCCTTCAACCTGAACCCACGACAAGGTGTTCAGTCATCCTCATTCACTGAGGTATTTTGGGTTTTGCTGTAGCCTCCGCCATCCAGGTTCATAAGGGTTGCTCTTCATTTTTCTTGTTCCAACTTCCAAGGTCTGGTGCATCCATCTGCCTTTCCTCAGCCCATCCTAAACCTTATCATGAGCTTGTGGATCACTTAGCCCTGAGTCACTATGTAATCATCGAAATACTAAGGGGCTCTCAGGAGTCCTTGCTGTGTCTAACACACCCCCTTATAGACTCTCTGCTTCATTGTTCCCATGCCCAAAGCCACAAGGGTCACTGAAAGGGATGTTGAATACTGTAAATCCAGGTGGGACCAGTAAGACACAGATCTGACTCTTGAAAATCAGTGGTTTTTGTTTATTCCCTCTTCCAAATTATCTGGGGGTGGAGTGTGATACAAAGATAGACCCACATCTCTGCTTCCAAGGTTCTCTCCCATTCTTTTCTCTTTCTAACATGTAGGGAAGAGAGTGGGGGCAGAAATGGTTTACTTAGGAGCATTACTTTTCTTACATTTTCTCTCTTAGACCAGAAATTTCAGCACTTTGTCTTGGAGGCTGACAATGTAGCATCTCTGTTCTCTGGCCCTTGAGTTAAAGGTGGCCCCTTGTCAACAATGGGAGCAGTGGTGATCACAAGGAAATAAAGAAAATAATGTTCCAGGTAACATCTTAATGTGTTTTTCTGTCACACCTTTCTCGTATCAGAGCCAAGGCTGAGAATGCTGAAATATATGGAATCTTTGGTGTTTGTGCCAAAGGGGACCAGCTAGAACACATAACACAGAGGCCGGAAAACAAGGCAAAGTTCTGGAAGGGTGGGACTCAGCCAGCCATGCTGTTAGTTTGTCTTGCCTAAAGGCAGGTAGATAAATGGGTGGACCCCTCAAAGGGGCTTCTATTCTCAAGCAAGTTTTCTGTAGAGCAGAGAAAAAAAAATGCTTCTCTCATTTGTTTTTTTATCCCACATCTATGACTTTACTGAGAAGAAAATGAGTCTGTATGCTTGGAGGGTTAGGGCTGAGAGTAACACATTCTAAGAGTTTTCAAAGAACAAAAAAATAAATAAAAGGATTTAAAATAAAACCCCACCATTGTTCATTGAACTACAAATTGCAATTGATGAAAGAAAATAATATTTTGATTTGGAAGCAAAAAGCTCCTTCTCCTAAGCATGTCAGGAATCTCTTAATGCAGTTTTCTCTCTCAGACAACACTACCAGAGCAGCCACACATCAGATCAACCCGAAATATGATTACCCTCTTGAAAAGACTATTGCTTGTCATTTTTAAGGAAGCACCTGCCCCTTTTGGTTATCAACAACAAAGAGCCTTACCCTTCTTTCCTGCTTATTCTTTCTCCTGGCTCTTATCAGAAGGGAATTGCTTTTCTACAGTGACCCTGCTCACAGAGAAGAGCTGCTTCTTCTGCTCACAATAACAGAAATAACATGGAGCAGTGACGGGCCCACCTCACAGAGCTCCCCTGGATTGTCAGTCAGTTCAGCACCAGCACACTGGACAGCAGCGTGGGAAGCTCCGTCTGAGATCATCTGGTCCTTCTGTCTTCTGGCAAGAAGTTCTTCCACTCAACCAAGAAAAGTCTCTCACTTTGAAAACCTCTGAGGAAGGGCATTCCTTGGATTCTCGATGTTAACCAAACCAGTATCATATTTAGGAATACCTTTATGTCTAATCAAAATCTGTTCTACCATTTTTTAATTTTTTTCCTCTTTATAAGTATTGCCTATAGAAAAATGATGAAGTAGGTAAAGGTTGTTCTTGGAGCCTTTTCTTCCATCCTCTTCACTTTTTATAAGTCTTCTGCTCTTTCCATTTCTCAGGGTTTTGGGGGGTTTAGTTGTCATAGGTTAAAGGTTTTTCTTTTCTTTTTTTGACACTGGTTCTTGCAAAATGAGCCCTGCACACAGAGAGCAATGCTTAATACAAAATGTTGAATTATTAATGGTGACATTTCAGGCACCTCTGAAAAAAAGACTGGGCTAGGGTGAACTTTGTCCATATCCCTCAAATAATGTCATGCTTGTAAAATCAATCATGACTATTGAGTCAAGGCAGTCAGCTATGAACTTCAGGAGACCTGCATCTGGCTTTCCTTAATAGCTCTCTGTAATGTCACTTTAGCCAACTTATAAATGTGTCTTGGACCCATATTCCCTATCTGTAAAATGGATGTAATCATCCTACTTCATAGATCATTGTGAGGCTCAAATGAGATGAAATGTAGACAATACATTTCCATAATGCCTTCCAGGCATATTGTGCTTTTTACAAACTATTATTGTTATAATCCTCGGTGACTTTTTATGTATACAACCAAAATATTTTCATATAGAGTAGTGAATACTAAGAAATGACAATGGGGAGTAGTTGCTCTTTTTATAGATATATTTGATAAGTATTACTATGTAATAAACCAATCTCTTTCTCTCTCCCCAGGACAATATAGTCTGGCAGATAGTGAAGGAACAGAAAGACACAGGAAAGTGAGGGGCTCCTCAGAGCCTGAGACAGTGGATGGTCAGGTGAGCATGAGGAAGGACAGCTTCTCTGTCCTCTGCCTGCCCTAAACATTTAGTGATCCTCATTACCTAGAGCGAATGTCAACAAGGACTGGGAGGTGGGTTCAACCTGTGAACATTTCACAACTCCACGTTTTATATTTTTCAGGACTGACCCATGTACAGCCACTTTCATCCTAAGAGGTCTGCTTAGCATATAGTGAAGTGGATAGACAGGCCATGATTTGGTAAAACCTGGAAGAATTATGAACTGTAGCAAAAATGGCCAACTCAGGAATAGCTAAGACATATTTTCCTTTCCCCTTGATATCTGTGAAAATGTGCATCTTCAAGCATCACAGAAATAATCACCTACTCTCTATATTTTTCTCCTTTTTATGTTTTTTATTGGTATACAACATTATTCAGGCTAGGCTCTTCCATCTCCCAAGCCAATTTCTTTTGCATCTGTGTTTATATTGATGCTATTCAAACAATGATCCTCCACTTCCCCTGTCAGTTTCCATCGTGCATTTCACATATTATGAACTTATTTAAACAAGAATCATCCTCTCTGGGTACATTTCTTTCCCATCTGTTTCTCCCCTGTCTCATACTACCAATTCTCATTTCAAAGCAACATTGTAATATCATTTATTGTTATTCTCTCATTTTCCTAAGCTTCATCTATAACATTCAGAGTGGGAAAGACGGTGCTGGGGAAATATAAGGTACCATTGATTGATAGTCAAGAAATTGTTTCATAGTCGAAATGTTTCTAAAAGGATTCATAGCAATTTTTTAGAGAAATGAGACTTCAGTAATGACTACACTTTATATTTCTAGAGTGCTTTACAGTTAGTTTTTAATATTTTTTCACTAAGTATCATTTTAGGGAGTTTGGAGAAAGAAAAAAGGAAAAATACAGCTAGTTATCCAGATTATTCTAAAATCCAGAGTTTTGGCAGCATTGTAACTGGCATGCAGATGTTTGGTGTTACGGAAATACAGCTTCCTGTCTAATAGAATCAATGCAAAGTGGTGGTGTGTGTGTGGGGGTGGGGAGTGGTGTTTATTCTATGAAATGATTTAAACATAGGGAAGCAAACCTATCTCAGAATACATTTTTAGCTTAATAATATTTTTTAGTTGCCATTTAGGTCTTATTTCCCAGGCTCAAAAAGACCTGTTATAAATACCCTAATCCTTTCTAAATCAGGGGTGTGTGTGTGTGTGTGTGTGATGATATATATATGTATATATATCGTGAGAAATAATTTATTCTCATAAAATAGCTACAAAGTATGAATATTTTTATTCCTCTGGCAGTGTTGCCCAGATGAAAGGCCCAGAGTCTCATGCATACTCCCAAGGCCAGTTGTGGGAGATTGGCTCAAATTTCTTTTAAAGAAAAATAAGTCTTTTTTTATCTTTGAAGAAATATCTGTGGGACCCACACTCTGGTAGATAACTTCCAGAGGTCATCAGATCCTACATGGAGTTTCTAACTCATTATAAATGGCCCCTGTGTCTCTGAAATGATGGATCAAGCAAGTTAATACTACCTCACAGAACACTTCTTGAATGAGAGGTGCTTTCGTAATTTAGAGGCCCTTTTCAAGAATTCCCTTTAGAATTTCTCACGCACAGAAAGAACATTGGTGAGGCATTGATCCTCTGGCTCAATCTTTCCTACTGCCTTGAAGCCTGGTTCTCCTGAGTTGGACTTCAAAGCCCGTCCCGTATTGGGGACCCTCTGCTTCACGTTTTCTAGGCTAAGGAAAGCAAGGTGCTTCAGCTGCTCTTTGCCTGCGATAGTTTTACAAGTGGGGAAGAGCCTATTCATCTCTTCCGCGGTTCATTGCACCTGAGGAACCTCATTTAGTCAGGGGAAATTGCCCTCTGGGGAATGGTTAGAATTAGCAAGGAGTAAAATCTTCAGGAGTGGAAAACACTCTCTGCATATTATAGAAAGCACAAAACGCCCAACCCTGCTCCATAATGCGATCTGTCAGTAGTCAATGAAAGGTCTTTTCCTTTTGTTAACTTGCCCCACGTGAGTTTTATATTACTTCAGTTTTCTCAGGAGGATCTGGTCTGGTTTCAGTTTGATACAAAAAGATAAACTTTCTAAAAGTTGGAAGATTCACACATGAGATGCATCATCTTGAGGCTCGATTACTGGAAGCTCCTATGTGGTCTGTTGGGTGATTCGAGTCATGAGAGTCCAGCCTCAGAAGGGGCATTTCAACCATATATTTTCCAGAGATCTCTTATTGGGAGAGTTGAACATCCTGGTACTTATAAATAGTTCATTCCTGTCACAAGTCATCAAGACCACGATCTCTGTTTACAAAAATCTTCCTCTACTCTTCCCACGTTTATCCTGGCCTCTTCTGGCTTGAAAGGGCTGTTCAGCACCTTCAAATTCTATAATCTTTGCTTTTTTATGATGTAGCCTCTTCTCTCGGCATTGATTACATTCTGTCAGCTACCTTCCTCTGTTCTGACCAAATATACTTATGCAGTTGAACGTAAAGGAATTTCTGAAATCAAGGGACTCTGAGAGCTAGCTCCAATGTGACGTGATCAACCAGGGGAATGGAATCAGGGTGTGGCCAGTACAGTGTCTCAACACGAGTGGGAAATTAGAATTTCTGCCTGAAGTCTCCATGTCAAGTCTGAGAAATCTTTTACTGAACCCTTGGACATATGATAAACTGAAATTCGAAGATTGTTTGAAAGACACTGTTCTGTTTTTAGGCAGTTTTTAGCAGTTCCTTCATACGAGTAGACTCCTAGTTCATGTCACTCTTAAACTCATTCTGAAGTGCCGGGGGCACATCCTGGTTTTGAAGTCAGGAGGCTTATTTTAAAATGTTCTCTCTTCTGCTAATCAGGAGTGTAATTTTTGGTAAGTCATGCAGCAGCTCTGGGCTAATTCCATGTCTGGAAAATGGAGGAGGGCTGGGTGGTCACCAAGGAAGCTGAATTGCTGGGCAAGCACAGCGTTTTACATTGACTGTCCTAAGATCTGAAGTTCATAAACTTTGTTGGACTTCAGAATCATCTGATGCTTTATTAAAGGGTAGGTTTGGGGGCTCACTGAAACAAGTGTTATTTAGATTTTGGGCGAAGAAGCAGTCCAGCAGACTATATGCTTAATCAATGCACTAATGATTCTAATGCTCAGTCCTCATACCATATTTTGAGAAACAGTCCTTTGGAAGGTATAATTTCAGTCATTAACAACTGAAACATCCTTATTGGGGTTCCAAGGGAAGACTTCTCATTGGTCTTAAGGCCCAAATGTCTTAGATAAAATATAGTCATACCAAACTATAAGTGATAAGTGTGAGTCTTTTCTAGAAGCAGGTTTTGGTGGGAGGCAAGGGGAAACTTGAGGGTACTGAATGACTAATGGTGACACCAGGAATGGGGAAATGTTGAGAGTTTCAAGCAGGATGACTCAAAGACACAATTTACTGACTTTAAAATTTTGCTACAAGCTATTTTTAGACATATAGACCAAGGAGTTGTTGAGAGGTAGGAAGGTATAGGAAGGAGTTGGGGAGAGTGGTTGGAATAATGTATCCAGAAAACAAATGCCTGGGGGTATTTTCTGAAGGCACAGAGGTGAGAAGTATGTGGCTAAGAGATAACTTGTTCTGGCAAGTAACCTATGGTACCTGAGTGTGCCTTGAAAACATAGGCAAAAACTCTTGATATTGTGACATATGGGCTGGTAAGTATTACTTGAAGTAGAAGGAGCATGTGTGTTGGGGTGGGTGTGTTTTTTTGTGAAGGAGAGAGAGAGGAATCCTGTGTAATGAGAGAGAGAGAGAGAGAGAGGCAGGCTAAGCCTTTCAAGAATTCTGCCCTAGTTTCAGCTCCACTGGTACAACACAAGCCACCAAAATTAGCCTTCAATCCAGTTTATTTGTTGCTATCCAAATTCCAATTTTTTTTTCAAGTTGGTCCATTTGCATGCAAGGCACTTAGCTCTAATCTACTCTGATAATGACTTGGGTAAGCAGGATGAAAATTTCTTACTCCTCCCTGAAGGCTTACAATGTGGAAAGGAAGGATAGTAAAGCAAGCTTTTCATGATTAAACAAGGAAGAAAATTACTTCTTGTTTTTACTCTTTTCATTTTTTATGCCTCATCTCTCATGTCTTTGGATGCAGAAGTAGTCTTGACTGAAGGATGCTGGACATGGATTCATGGAAATGGGTGACTTGTTTATTGGAATACAAACTTATATTTATCATGAAGCCATAGTAATACTGCCCAGCCAATTTCTGCATCAAACAAACAAATTGAATGAGAGAAATATTATTTAATCTCGCCATGGCCAAATCTTAAGGAAAGCCTAGTCACCTTTTTTTAAATGTTTCATTCTTTTCTATGATTTATTCTCAGATATACTTAATTCTTTCATGGCTGAAATTGTATATTCTCTGTGCAAAAATTCAACAACATCCTTTCAACTCCAAGCCATTTCATTTGGTTCTGTTCCATTCTGTTTCTTTTTTTCTCTTATTTCATTTAAGAAATCACTGGAGTCAGACCTGGAACTTAATCCCTTTATGAATACCCGGATCAATTACCAAGACTCCATTTCAAAGGTGTGGGTTAAATCCCTGGAAGGCTTTAATTCCTTTAACCGTCCCATTTTCAACCCTCTTCCTCTAGCTCTGCCAGACATTTAACATGGAGTAAATAAGAATATATTTCTGTAAGAGACCAGAATCTGGGTGAATGGCTAGAGTTCTGGGCATCAGTGAAGGAGAATCAACCCAAGAGAAAAATTGAAATTGGTGAATTTTATTTAAATTTATTTAATCTTCCTTTCTGTCAACATTTTTCTTCTCTCAGATGGTGCTTATTAACCCCTCCTTACTCTTTTCTACCCCCCAGAGCACCCGTGCCACTCTCCTGCTGTCCTGGACACCTCTCTGTAGCAACATAATGGACGCCTGACGCCTCCTTCCCATCCGAACACAGTCCTAAACCTCAGTTCTCTGCTTTTCTAAGGTAACACTAGTTAGCTGATAAGCTCAATTGTACTGAAGAATAAAAGGTTAGTATGTTATCCTCTCTAGTGGATTTTGAAATTTTAAAAGGAAACTTCAGAAATGAATTAACCCAAATGGCAAGGATGTGAGGAAAATGGAACCCTTGTGCACTATTGGCGGGAATGTGAATTAGCACAGCCACTGTGGAAAACAGTGTAGAGGGTCCTCAAAATATTGAAAACAGAGCGACCATGTGATCAGCAACCCCACTTCTGGTTATGTGTCCAAAGGAAATGAAAACAGGAACTTGAAGAGGCATCATACTTCCATGTTCATTGCAGCATCATTTACAATAGCCATGATAAGGGAGCGCCCTAGGTATCCAACAACGGATGAGTGGGTAAAGATATGACATGCATACATATGTATATATACTGGCATATACACATATATAATGGTATGTATAATGGAATTTTATTCAAACTTAAAAAAGAAGGAAATTCTGCCTTTTGCGATATTATGGGTAAAACTTGAGGGCATTAACCGAAGTAAGTCAGACAGAGAAAGAAAAATATTGTATGATTTCGAGGGTATGTGGAATGCAGAAAAGGTAAATTCAGAACCAGGAAGTGGAGTGGCGGTTACCATGCTTGGGGGGGGGAAGAGGGGGGACGTGTTCAAAGGGTACAGACTTCCACCTGCTTGGCACACGAGTTCTGTGGATCTGAAGTAAGCATGGGGACTGTAAGTAACACTACTGCGTTATGTACTCGCAAGTCGCTGGGAGAGTAAATCTTTTTTTTATTTTTATTTTTTTTATTTTAATCATTGTTCAAGTACAGTTTTCTCCCCTTTACTCCCAATCCAGCCCGTCCACCCCTCCCTCCCAACTTCCCTCCCATTACCACCCTCCCCCTAGTTTTTGTCCATGTGTCTTTTAACTTTGTTCCTGTAAACCCTTCCCCTTTTCCCCTGAAACTCCCTCTTCTCTCTCCTCTGGTCACTTTCTGCCTGTCCTCTAATGCGGTGTCTTTGACTATATTTTGCTTGTTTCTTTGTTTTGTTGTTTAAAGTGAGATCACATGGTATTTGTCTTTCACTGCCTGGCTTACTTCACTTAGCATAATGATTTCCAGTTCCATCCATGCTGTCGCAAAGGGTAGGAGCGCCTTCTTTCTTTCTGCTGCATAGAATTCCATTGTGAAAATGTACCATAGTTTTTTTATCCATTCATTTACTGATGGGCATCTAGGCTGCTTCCAGCACTTAGCTATTATAAATTGTGCTGCTATGAATATTGGGGTGCAAAGGTTCTTTTGGATTGGTGTTTTAGGATTCTTAGGATATAGTCCCAGCAGTGGTATTGCTGGGTCAAAAGGCAGATCCATTTTTAGTTTTCTGAGGAAGTTCCATACTGTTTTCCACAGTGGTTGTACCAGTCTGCAGTCCCACCAACAGTGAAATCAAGGAAAAAATCCCATTTGAAATAGCAAAAAGAAAAATAAAATACCTAGGAATAAACCTAACCAAAGAGGTAAAAGACCTGTATTCAGAAAACAATATACCACTGAGGAAAGAAATCAAAGAAGACACAAACAAAAAAGAGTAAATCTTAAATTCTCTAACTACAAAAAATAAATGGTAATTTTATGACATGATGGAGGTGTTAGCTAAAGCTACATGGTGATAATCATTTTGTAATATATGTGCTTCAAACAGCACGTTGTACATCTTAATATTATACAATGTCGTATGCCAATTATATTTCAATAAAGCTTGGAAGAAGAAAAATTCTACCCGTTTGCTTAAAAAAAGAGAGCAAAAAATTATTTAACCTGAAGGAATGAATTTCTTTGGTGGAATTCTCAGCACCTTGGTAAACAATTTTCAAGCTGAATGGCCCTATTGTTTAAACACTACAATGTGTATCATTTTCTATTTTGTCCCTAGATAAAGTCAGCTGTGCCAGCTGGGACAGAGAGAGAAGTTTTAATCAGAAATGCTACCTGAATAAATCACTCACTTCCTACATATGCACCCACACAGAAATTTACTCACTCATTGAACAAATATTTACTGAGCACCGATTTTATCTCAGGCTGAGTGAGGTGCCTTGGACAAGATGACGGACAAGACAGCACTTCAGGTAGTGAAATTTGAGCAGGAGTTTGATTGTCCTACCTGACTTCCTCTAGGCTACGAATATTTAGGGATATTTGCCAAACCTATTCTATCCATTAAAACTAAAAGGAGAGAGAGAGAGAGAGAGAGAGAGAGAGAGAGAGAAGACAGAAAAAGAAAATAAAATGCCAAGGGTGGAGAAGAAGATATACACACACTTGAACTTAATCCTTGCCACTCTCTTACTGTGGCTCCTGAAGAAGGAGTTTGGAACGCAAGATAAATACTTCAGTCAGAGCAAGCTGGCTGCTGAAGCATATTTAAAAATCATATTACCATTTTAATAGTATGCATCGTTTCCATATCAAATGATGACATTATTGGCAAAGACCAGAAGGTGACACAATTTTGAACACTTAGACTGTACCAACAATAGAGGAAGCTATCTAAAATGGACTACAAAGCCATGTTGCCATCTGGCATGCTCTCTCCCCCCCTGGTGGGAATGGGAAAAAAGAGAGCTTCCAAGTGGTGAAATGAAATTGGCTGCAGCCTTGAGAATGCGCACTGAGGAGGGCCCCTTCACCCACCTGACATTCTGCTCACTGAGGCTGCCTAAAGAGATGGCTTCCTAATCATCAGTCTATAAACACGCTCTTTCTTTAGTATTACAAATACATAATGTGTTTACTGTAGAAAGCACAGTAGGACACGTGCAAAAATTAGAAGTCACTTAGAAAACCAGGAGATAGAGAATATTGATATTTCAGTGTATAGCTTTCCAATCTTTAGAAAATTTTTGCGTGTTCATGAGAGCGTGTGCATATATTTTCAAAGCCAGATTGAGACCATGCTGTAATTATTTCCACTTAATGTAGGGCTGGCTTCATGAGAGTGTGGCTTGTGCTTGGCTTAATGCTCTGCTGTTGCCATTGTGAAATTCTTAATATTTATATCTTAGAGCTTGTGCCTTGTAAGTGAAGTCCACTGGGACATGCAAGTGAGCAGAGCAGATCCATGCAATCGGGGTGACTCCAGTTCTTGCTGCCCCGTTTGCATATAGTGTTCGCTGGACTCCAGGAGCGCCAAGTTGCAGTGGGGACACAATGGGACTTGCAGGAGACTGAACGCAAGTACCAGGTAAGCGTGTTGGGTCTTTGAGCAAGCAGGAGTGCTGACGGTAGTGAGAGGCCATGCTTTCCATTGGATCAGAACTTGCTTCTAGTGCAAAAGGAAGACAATGATGTTCTGAGCAATGTGAATAACCAAGAAACCCTATTATATCTTTTCTTACCCATGCGACTTTCCTCTATTAGCCAATCATTATGACAGAAATAATGATGTTGAAGGAGACTGAAAACTAGGGCAACCCATTGTTCTTCTTCCTTACAGTTCTTCCTTACTCAGGAAGCTAAGTGTAGAGAGCGTTTGGTAGATTGCGTGTGTATCGGGAAGTGAAATAAAAACAGTTGAGTCTATTTTTGCAGCATTTCCACAGTTTGGGCAACAAAGAAATGTGTGTGTATGAACTTCAAAATATGAATTGTGTAATTTTGGTAATTCTGCAAGTGAGTTAAATGCTTTTATTATCTGTATTTTAAACTTCATTGTACAATAGAAAGATGAATTATGAAATTCATGCTAATAATTTAAATTCTTATTTTTTCTTACTTAGAATAACATTAAGTAGAAAAAAAATGCCATGGCAAGTGAGAGACCATGAAAGAAGGAATGTAATTTTATCCTGCTTATTAATGCAACATTTTCATTTTCTACTGGACTGTACAAATTATGTAGCCAGCCCTGACTGAACCATATATGGTGATCATTTTTTCAAGTCATTAAATGTGATTTTAAAAGATTATTACTAACAGCTGCATAGTAAATTGTTTCAATTGATGAATTCATTACAGTTACCTCCTATTACTTTTGGACATTTAAATGGTTTACAATGTATTTAAAAATCAGTTGGCTTTTATGGCATGAGGAAATCTCTGTACATAACTCTTTACATACATCCATGGTTATTTCCTTAAGTAAATGCCAAGAAGGAGAATTGCTAAGTCAAATGACATACACATTTTTAAGGGTTTTGAGATAGAGTGACACATTTCTCTTCAGAAACTTTGTAGCAATTTACAATTTTCACCTTAATATGGCAACTTCAGTCAGTCCCTCAGTTCATATGCATGCAATTCCCTCTTTGGTATGTGTTCATCAATTTATTCATTCATCAGCAATGCCCATAATGAGCCAGGCACTGTATTAGAAGAGTATGGGGCCAATACTGAGCAAAACAGGACTTCTCTTTATGGAACTTATAGTCAAAGAGGAAGGGTCTTTACATTAAGCAAATGTATTTGCAAATTGTGATGAGTCCTATGAAGAAAAATGATGAAACATTTTTAGAGCATTTAGCTGAGGACTTGATTTAGCTGAAGGGCCAAGAAAATTTGCCTGAGGAAGTGATATCTAGGTGAGCTTTGAAGGAAGAATAAGAATAACTTGGCAAAGAAGGAGAGAGGTAAAAGATTAGAAGCACAGCAGATGGAGGAGGGCCAGCTGGAGCAAAGCACTATGGGAGGAAAGGGCATGAGGACGTTAGAACCAGAAGGCAGAGGGGGTAAGAATGGAAAGAAATGAAGCTGGAGTAGTCAGTTTGGACTAGCCCAGGGGTCCACAAACCATGACCCGTCAGACAAATCAAGCCTGTCATTTGTTTTTGTAAATAAAGTTTTACTGAAACACATGAATGCTATTTTCTTTAAAAAAATATGCATATGGTGCTTTCTTGTTATAATGGCAGAGTTGAATAGTTGCAATGGAGTTCATGTGGTCTGCAAAGCCTAAAATATTTACTATGAAGGTCTGTACATGAAAAAAAATTGCTGACTGCTGGATGAGAGCATGCAAAGCCTTGAAATCTGTGGAGAGGTGCCAGTCTTCACTCCAGGGCAAGGGGAAGTGATTGAAAGGGAGCTTGGGGAAACTTTGGAATGGGGAGCTACGGGAGATGCAGGGGCTCCAGGTGAAAGCCTCTGCCCCTTGGAACATGGCTGTAGCTTTCCAGATGGAGGTCGAGAGACAATTGAGAAGTAAACCATGATGTGTAACATGTCGGGTGAGAGAGAGAGGTATCAAAAATTACCCAAGGTTTCTTTCTGTCTAGTAGAATTGCACGGACCATAGTGCCCTTCACAGAACTAGGGACAATTGAAAAAGAACCAATTTGGAGGGCTGTGGGAGGTATTAATGAGTTCAGTGTGAGTTACTTTTGAAATATCCAGGATGATTTTGAGCAGGCAGTTGGGAAAGTATTTCTATAGCTCAGGAGAGTGGTAAACACTTGGCCAAACACATGCATAGTATCTCATCATATATTTTCTACTGGGTTTATATTTGCCACTGGCATTTCTTGCTTTGTCTACAGTGTGCTAAGAGCTTGTGAGTTACTCAAGAATACAAATGTGACTACGATAGGCTTTCTGCTCTCAAGCATATGTGTACCACGATCTAAGGCGGTCACAGGAGAACACCATTAGAGTTGGGCCAAAAATGCTACAGGAGCAAAAAACAAATGCAAAAAAATAATAATAATATGGGAAAAGCAAGCAGTTCTGTTAGAGGTGAGGAATCCACAGAGGAGGTAGGATTGGAGCTTTGAAGAGTTAATGGGCTTTCGTATAGTAAATGGAGAAGTACATGGGCATAATGGAAGGGGACCCTCGTGAGCAGAGCAGAGATGCTGAGAAGGGCTGTTAGCCATTTTTAGACAGCGGTTTCTATTTCTATTCTCACTGTAACTGCCCCCACACCCTACCCCACCCTTACACTTTGAACAGTGCTTGACACCCTGATTTTGCTTTGGGTGACTTGAGTCTCTATTTCCTGTGAGCACGTAGTGTTTCATCACCCATGCTATAGATAAGAGATCTTATCTGACTGATCCCTTCCTCCCACTACAGAAATAATTAATTGCTTTCTCCTCTGCACTCTTAAATTGCTTTATCTTTTATGCAAAAATTGCCCTTGTCATGCATTGTTGGGGATAAATGCATATATAAGTGCTTCTATCTATTGGGAACATGAACTTCTTAAGGGTTTCTGCTATGCTTTCTATATCTTCAGACCGCCAGTGCCCAGAACAATGCATTGTCACAACAACAACGACAAATGGCAGCTGAATCAAATTGAACAGAAGGCAATCACTTCTGACTCCAGTGTTGGCAGTTTGAGTGATCTGATGAAAAGTCCCAGACTGGATGCTGGTGAGGACTGGGAGCTAGAGAAGAAATTGAATTTGAATAATTGAATTTTAAGAAGGAGGCATATGCTCCTGCTGTAACCTCCCACACCAGACAGCATAGCCCAGATGCAAGTCAAAATGCATTATGTATTTAATGTGTCTCGTGGGGTTGGCATCTGAGATAATAGGAAGAGAAGGCAGGGATTATAATCAAAGTGGTAACATCTGAAGACATTTAGCTAGTGGTGAAAGGTCAGGGCATATCTTTAGGTATTTAGTCAACCTTGTGCCAGAGAAAAGTGGATATGATTGAAGGCTGGGGTGTGTGTGTGTGTGTGTGTGTGTGTGTGTGTGTACAGTTTAGAGAGAGAAGAAACTAAGTAGCAGGGAAAGGTCTCTCTGGCAGATGTTTCTTAGAGTTGTAGGAGCTGGATGTCAGTCCTGATCATTGATGTTGATGCCCAGGACTTGAACCTGGGAAAGATGAAATAATTTTGCTGGGAAATTGTATATTGTTTCTCATATTTCCTGAAGTTAGGGCAAGAGGAAATGGGTTTTGTGAAACCAAGAGGAGAGTAACTTCCCAGGAAGAGGGAAAGTATCTTAAAACTGCCACATGCAAAACACACTTGTCTTTTTAAATACATGGCCAACAAAATTATATGTCAGTTATCAGCACATTTTCAGCAAGAGAAAAGAGAGTCAAAGAAATCAAATAACCTCATTCATATCACACAGCTCAGGGGAAGCAGGGTTGGTATTCAAACCCAGGTCTGACCAATGACAAAGTTTATGGTTTTGTCACTACACTCTTGGCTCCCTAGATCTGAGATGTGAAAAAGATATGAAACTTTTGTGAGATAGCCTTCTGCAAATATGAGGTCTATCCAGAAAAAGTCCAGCCACAGTTAATATAATGAAAATGGTTTGTGTGACATCAATGTAACCTGGCAGCCAAGGAGAATGGACTGGAATGGGCATGTGTAAACAATGATGATTTCATTGTACTAGTCAGTAGGGGCAGTAGACTCAGTTGAATGAGCATCTATACTGTGTGGTCATCACATTCAAAATGACTGAGTGAGTAGTGAAATGAGTCTGCATCAAATTTTTCATTAAGCTTGAACATTGCTCCATGGAAACTATTCAGATGACTCAGAAGGCTGCAGCTATAGGCAACTGGGGATTGGTGGTGTCATCATGACAACCTGCCTGCTCACTCATCCTGTCTTGTACAGAGTTTTTGGTGAAACATCAAATCACCCAGATAACTCACCCCCTTTATAGCCTAGATTTGGCATCCTGCAAACTAAACTTTTCCCCAAATTAAAATCACCTTTGAAAGGGAAAAGATTTAAGACCATCAATGAGATTCAGGAAAATATGATGGCAGCTGATGGTGATGGGGAAAACTGTATGAGGTCCAAAGATGCCTACTTTGAAGGGGACTAAGGCATCGTTGTCCTACATACAATGTTTCTTGTATCTCATACATTCTTCAATAAATGTCTATTTTTCATATTACGTGCCTGAATAACTTCTGGGAAGACCTCGTATATTTAAATGGTGGAAGGGAAGGAAATGTGGGGATTGCTGTGATGTGGACTCAAGATTGGAGAGAGTCAGGCAAATAGTCTAGATGAGTCCTGGATGTTCTGTTTAGATCCGTGACGACCTGATGGGAAGGCCCTAAGTTTCCCTGTGATGTGCACAGTTCTAGAAGTGCTGTGACTTGGATCTCAGGGACTTAGTACTGCCCTCGAGGCTTCCAAGAGAGGGGAGGCAAGAATAGAGGGAGGTGTAGGAACGCCCAGGCTGACTGAACAGAGTTGTAGCATACCCAAAACTGGAAAGAATAGCGATGCTCATTCTGTACCACTTCTGTTTTGCAGATAAAGAAACTGAAGCCCAGGGACTGACCCCAGACTATTTATTTTTAAAAGATTAATTTACCTTTGTGGATTTTCTAGAACTCCTTTCAACACCTAGCTTTCCAGACATTTCTCCTCTTTTGAGGGTACAGGACCCTTATTGTTTTTTATAAAGCCTTTTTCTCAGGTAGTTTTCAAATCTAAGACAATTGATGAAGTCTTTATATATTACCTCTAGTAGATATTCTTTATTTTTAAGCAAATCCAAGTGTCACCCATTAAAATAGAATATATTCTCATTATAACATTTTATTAAAGAATTAATAGAAAGAAGAAAGTTATGTTCTTTTATCTAGGGATAACTATTCTTAATGCTTTAGTGAGAGTTTCCATTTAGTCTCTTTTTATCTATTTATCTCTATTTAGCCCTTGTTTTCATGTCGTTTTGTGTTCTTTTATGAAGCTATTTGAATAAGAGTTTGGGCCTGAATGTCAGGCATGTTGGTGGGTGTTTGGCCCTGGGAATGTCTATATGGAGAGCATGTTTTGTGTGTGCATGTGTGTAGGGGTGGGAGAGCAGAGAGAAGGTGAGATTGGGGGGAGGGTAGTGTGCCCAACCCACACCCTTGGAGTCCCACAGCATGGTGCCCGCGGAAGATCTCTAGGACCCGGGGCGGGAGCTCCTTGGGAGCAGATGTTCCTTGGGGGCGGATGCCCGCAGCCTCACGCAGGAAGCATTACCCGTGTCCTTCGGTTGTCACTCAGATGCAAACCGTGTAATTGAATGGGGGCTGGATAGCCATCGTGTCTACTTCTGTTGTCTTTGTTCAAGGAAAGCTCCTCAGAAAAGGGAAAGCATGAAGTGGGGGAAATCACCCACGAGAAGCCAGACTCCTTTGGGAACTCATCAATGCCATGTTGTCACTGGTCAAAGACAGAGCACGGGGAGATCAAGAGCTGAGTGGCTGCGTCGTCTGCTTTCAAGTAAAAGAAGAAGGAAACGGGCTCGGGCATCAAACTGGAATCCCCTAGGTGTCGGGGCAGCCAGAGGAGTGTGCTCGCTGGGTCATGCGGATCGCCTCAGCCCTTCTCTGTCTCCGCTGTGCTTTCGGTTGACAATTCTGAAGCCTCGCCGCAGCGACCAGCTGTCTCTGTCAACCCCAGCGTTTTCCTGTCTCTCTCTCACCCGCTTCCCATCACACACAAGAATTCTGTTAACTAGATGCCTTTGCAGTAAGGCTGTGAGGTCATGGGGGTCAGAGACCCTGTTGGCCAAAGCTGCCGTGGCTGTCTGCGGCTCCAGACATTTCTGAGATCAAAATCAGAAGGAAAAATATCAAACCGCTTTTTTGAAGCTGCTGCTCCAGCATTCTTTGGAGTGCCGGTCTCCTCCCCACCCACGCCCCAGGCACTGTCTGACCCAGCCTTTTATATACTTACACTCCAGAACATTTCTAAAAATATATGTGTATTTTAACAAAAAATCATTTCGGCCAGCGTTTCCATGGTGGGAAGAGTCTGTCTGTGGGTCCCAAGCCCTCCTGCTTAGGGGAGAGCAACGTGGGAGGGGAACAGAGACACTGTAGGTTGTCCCAGCTGGCAGGTGCCCCAGCTTGCTTTTAGTCCTCTTGCCCTTCCCCCTCTGGAAGGACTTTTCTTGCCCAAAGATGCTTCTGGCCACAGAGCGCAAGGAGGACCCTGGGATTTGCAGGTTCCAGACCAGAAACAATCTTAGTGCCCCCTTCACTGCTGCTATGGCCTTGGAAAAGATACTTGACCTTCCTGGGTCTTAGTTTCCTCATCTGTAAATTATACTAATGATACCTCTCTATTGAATGTATGGGGATTAAGTTCGCAGCATATGCCTAAAGTCTAATACAGTGAGCTCACGGCTGATTTGCAGATGTGATAGCAGTTACTCTTCTATTGTTATGAGCAGGTCTGTCCATACCAGGAATTCTGCTCTAGTTGGGGATTCTGTGTGACTTTCCCAGCTTTGCACGTGATAACTGTGAATTTACACACCTGAGGTGTTAAAACATCTGATGAGGGGCTAAACTGAGCACTAGGGGTTGTCCTGCTCCATAAGCCAGAGACAGTCCTGCAGGAAGAATGTGACTTGAGGTATAGGGCCGTGAGGGTGACTCGATGCCTCCAAAGGTTCCTCCTCGGTCAGCCTGGCTCATACCTGAAGTCTCACCATCATGAATCTTTATTTGATATATGAAACGTGATCTCTATTAAGAAGACATTCCCCAGGGGGGAGAAGCATTCTCAGGCATCTGCCCCTGGGTGTGACTGGGGAAGGAGCTGAGAGACTAACACTGTGGCTGTTTGATGGTCAAGGGGTCGTGGGTTCACAGTCAGACCTGGCAGGAACTTTCTTGGAGGTCATCCTCTGCTTTCTTTTGACAAAGAGGAATCTGAGCCTAGAGGCTGGTGACATTGCTGTGAAGGTGCCACTGCATGGAGAGAGAGACGCAGGAAGCAGAAGGCGGGGGTCCTGAAGGCCAGCCTCACTGAGTTTCATAAACATGCCTCCAGGCCATTCGTGCCCATATTCTCGCTCCCAGTTTTAGACAGCAATTTATATATTAATGTGAACTCTCTGGAATTATGAAAAAATCCAAACACTAATGGTTTAAATGGAGTTTAAGCTTTATGTTAGGGATGTGTGCAAGTCATTTTCACGTGGGGAATTTTGTCTCCAGAGGAGGATCCCAGGGAGAAGTGGTGCTCAAAACCGGGGGACAATTACTCAGGCTGCCCTTATTCTCTCCTGCTGTTTCTGAATGTTGCCTGGGTGTGTGGCGGGTGGTGATGTGGACCCCGGCTTGTGGGGTCCACCACATTGTGGATGAGATACGAGAAATTCACACGGACTACTGAGTCCTGTGGAGGAAAAGGGACGGCATGGCTTCTCTCTCAAAGGGAGACAAGGCCTCGGCCCTTGCCTTGACTGGCCTCCAATGCTTTTCCTCCGCACATTACATGATGGTCCTCATTTACTATGCCCAGGTTCCTTTTAGGTGGTTACCTTTCACAGAAAACAAAGGAAATGATGCTGCTAACCACATCACAGGAGAAGGATATTTGCAAATGCAAAGGGAAAAATGGTTGAACCAGTTACACTCCATACTGGGGAGGTTTAGCACAGACTTTAGGAGGTTATAGTAAGCACTTGCTGCCTCAATTCAGGGTGCAAAAACAAGTCTCAAAGTGGCCTAGGTACAATGCAGGCCTGATTCCCCACAGGAGAACCTATCTGTGGGCATGGGTCCTGTGCATGTCCGTGTGGGAGCTGGGCCCACACCACTCAGAACGGTCTCCTATAGAATGGAGTGGGGGGCTCACTTGGCTTTTATGGGGCACAGGGAGGCAGCATTTATGTATGTATTTATATTGTCCCTTGAGTCCCCTACTTGCTGGGTGGTCTGTTGGCCTGTGGGGCTGAGGCCAATGGCTGGTGTCCCTCTCTGGGTTTGATCAAGGCCAGTAGCTGACTCTCCCCACCTCCACTCTGGCTAGCATGGTAAGCTTTGTCTTTCTGTCACATCCTCTTGTCTTCTTATCAGCTAATCTCTGTCCTGGGCTTCCCTGAGGCTGCCTGTCACAGTGAGCCTCAGGGCGAGTCCATTGAATGTCCACTCAGCTGCCTTCCCCATTCGCTGGTGAGAGTGAGAATGGGCTGCTGTGGGCACTTCTGCCACCATCTGTCACTGAGACTCAAGGAGGCTTAGAAAAGCTGAGCTGCAGTGGGTGTTGGTGCCTCACCATGCTGCCACGACCCAGTCTGTGTTGAGGAGGCTATAGCCCTCAGGGCGCCTGTGCAGGAAGCACCTCCCAGGGCCAGAGCCCCCACCGTGATTGGGAGAAACAGGGAGGGCACATGCTATACTGCCTTTCGGCTAAGTCCAGCTCCTTCTCCCTCCTCTGTCCCTCTCACTGTGCCTTCTTTCCCTCACCAGTTCCTTCATCCTCTGCAAAATAAACCCTTTCTCCCACAGAGCGAAGAGTCTTATGGCTTAGCTGTCTTGGGCCCATGGGTTGCTTTGTCCAGACTACAGAAGAATTCCAGACTACAGAAGAGGCTGAATTCTAACTAGACTTAAAAGGGACATCAAGAAATTTTGAAACATTACATCTCAAGACAATTACTTCACTTGTTTGGATATAAATTCTGGCTTCTGATGACAATTGCTGACCCTTTCCTCTTTCTTTCTGCACATTCCTTCTGTTAAAACAAATCCTTACCTTTCCCCAGGCAGATAGATTCCTTGGGCTTGAGACACATTACAGGTGCTTCACAAGATTCCTCTTTAAAGGGGCCTTGCACCGTTCTGCAGAAGATGAAACCCAGGTGTGGAAAAGTTAGCAGAGGTACTCACGGTTCCGAGTTCACAAGAACAGAACTGGAATTTCAGGCAAGGTCTTGACTTCTAGGCCTCCTTGCCTCACCACCATGCCCCAGCACACCTGAAGTGAACACTGTACCTGGGATCCCAGGGAAATAAGGTTGGACAGGAGGAAAAGGACTGGAAGTCATGCAGAGAACTTGAGAATGGATGGGGGGGATGAAAAGTGTGGGTGAGCAGTTTTGGGGAGGTGGGTGTGATATAAGCAGAGAGCAGGCCACCAGGGTTTTACCTCCATTACTGCTCAGGGGGAGCGCTTCCCTTCCAGGAGGATTGTTTTGAGAGAGCTCAAGGAACTCCACCTGCATGAATCCCCTCCAGGAGCAGCAGGGCTGGTCTCAAGCCTCAGGGTCCCTTCCCTACTCCACTGGCAAGGGGCGAGGCTGGAAGACCCTCAAGATGTCCTCAGGGTCTTTCTGCCCCGGCACCCGTGCTGCTCCTCTGCTCCCTGCGATGACCCTTCCTCCCGTGTTCCTTCCCAGCGCCTAGACGCTGATGAGGGACAAGCACTATATAAATGCTAAGCAGACGAGGCCTTGCCGCCCCCGGGATGAACAGACCTTCAGCTCCTGCTGTCAGTCCCAGACCTTTCATGAGCACGGACACGTATCTCCCAAGAAGGGGAAACATGTTGGTGTTGTGTCTCCATTTATTTCCGCAATTTACTCTCAATCTGGTAGCAGAATGTTGTGCTCGGTTTTTTGTTGTTGTTGCTTCTTTTTTGATATTATTGATTTTTTTTCCAGAGGGACTTTATGGTTTGTTATTTTAATTTCCTGAATTCATCTTCAGGAAATGGGATGCTTTTTTTCTGATTGCTCTTCCACAGCAACAAAAATAATAACTATCATTTGTATACTGCTCTCACATGCACTATCTCATACAAATTCATGAGACCTGGAGTCAGAGGAAACAAATTCCAGTCTTGATTCCATCTCCTACTCCCTGTGTGATCTTGGGCACAGAATGTGACCTCTCTGAGTCCTCGTTTCTTTCGTACAAGGGGCATCATGACAGACCTGTTCTTCTCAGCGCAAATGCTTGTGTGAGGAGTAAACAAGATAATTTATATGAAAACTTGAGGTAGGCATTGATTTTTAGATGAGAAATTTGAGACACAGAGAACCTAAGTGGTTCCCTCTAAGTGCTGTAGCTTATAAGCAGCAAAAGCCATATATAAACACTAGTCTTCTGACAGCAAGTGATCTACCCATGAACCACGGCTCCAAGTGATGGCTGAGGCTTGGACACATGGATGTGGAAGCCAATATTACACAATATAATAACACTTAGCATTTGTGAACACTTAGTAGATGCCAGCACTCCGTACAAACTTTACTATATTAACCCATTGGACCTGTGTAATAATCCTATATGACTCTTATTAGTATGTTCATTGTATAAAGATTAAGTACTTTCCCTGAGCTTACAGAGCTGAATCTGAGCAGACTGGCAGCAGGAACCTGAGCTATTAACCACTACCTGTCCTGCCTCTCTAAGATCACAGGGATGGTGAGTCTACTGCAGGTCACAGAAGACGTTTTTCCAAATCAGCTCCGATTTTCCAAATCGGATTCCAAAAGCCTTTATAAGAAGGTGGAGGAGGAAGCCCTGGGGTGCAGGAGCGTTTACCTGTGTAAGCACACCAGGACATCTGGGTGCTAGAGTGGTGGTCCTCAGCCGTGAGCACACATCAGAACCACCTGGAGAGCTTGTTGTAACTCAGAGAGCTGCCCCTCCTCCCACTTCCATTCTAGACATCAGGACCTGAGGAACTGTATTTCTAACAAGTCCTCAGGTGATAGGGATGCTGCTGATCTGGGGAACCACATTTTGGGAAACACAGCCCTAGAAAGTAAGAAGTAATAAACTACAGGACATTATGGTCCAGGTCCAGCCTCTAAGAACTTACACCATCTGAATCAGGAAGACGGGGTCTGGACCCCAGAGAATCTGCAAGTCCACTCATAGGGTCTCTGAAAATGTTTCCTGCAGCAGAGGGCTAGGGCTGCCCATCCCGGGCCAGAGCGTCTCTGAGGAGTCCAGCCGGGCTGGCTGTGGGGCTGAGGCTGAGGGCAGTGTGTTCTGCATCATGGATGAGTGAGCTCAAAAGCCCCCACTGCACAGTAAGTAAACAACAGCCGCCAAAACCACAGGAAAGGCTGTCACCAAGCCCCCAGCCCTCCCAGACAGAACCGTCCCTTCAGCTGTTGTTGTTTTGCTCTGCTGCTGCCTTCTCATGGCCTTGTACTGACAATAGTCGTAAATAACCGCAGTGCTGTAGAGAAATCATTTTAACAGCAGAGAGTCAAATAAATACATTAGAACTGACAGCTTAACTATGCGGCGTCCATTTGTATGGGGTGGCCAGCTGCTTCTCGAGACGTGTAGGGAACGTGGCAGCCAGCAGAGGGCGCGCCGAGCTCACATTGAGCAAGGGCGGCTTCCCCTGCCCTCCTCCCCAACTCCAGCCTAGTCGCTGGCGGTGAGGCTTCAGCCTCCATTAAAACAAAGCTTTCGGACTCCAGTTTGAGTGAAAAAATAATGTCAACCTGTGCCCGCACTCCCCACCCCTCTGTAGAGTAAAGATTTTGTTTTAACCAAGCTGAGATTTTAGAGTTAGGGTTGGGGTACTGAGACCTGTGTCTCTCAGACCTGTGTCACAGCCCTGGGGCAGAGTCACCAGTCACAGAAGGGGCATCAAATCCTCATTCATGTGCCACCAACATGCATCCTAGCCCCACCCAGACACTTGGTCGGGCTTTTCCTCCTCCGCCCTGTGTCTCTGCAGTTGTAGCGGATTCGCCCTGTCCTGGTGGTTTTAACGTTGGTCCCCTAATTCCCAGAAGTGTTTAACTGCCTCTTTCCCTGCCTGTGTCTGGGACCATGGTATCCTGGTTTACAGGCTGCCCACTCTTCAGGAACTACTGAGGCCCAGCTGAGGGCAATGAAGTCTCAGGGCACTGACCTCCTCCGGGCAATGGGGCATCCACGGAGTCTGAGGGACCCCGCTTCCTCTGCAGCTGTCTGCTTCCCTACCTCAGGCCCCCGGCAGGCTTCGAGAAAAAGAGAGCTTCTCTGGTGGTAGCACTGAACCACAGTGACTGGACAAGGTCTCTCAGTCCGGGGCTGACCACGTTTGGTTCAAACCTGCGAGCAGCACAGGGACTACTGGGGCTGGGGTGGAGATAGGCGTGGAGGGTGTGTTTTTTTCCTGCAGAGCCTGTCTACAGGAGAAAACAGACAACATACCCAAATACAAATTGATGCAGGGTTGATTTTTTCTTCGATGTCTTCTTAGATACCAGGCCAAATCCCTTGTCAGTGCAGACTCCATCTTACTCTCTGAAAACGCTAGAAGTCAACCGGGTGCTATTGGCACTCACTTGATTACAGAGGACAAATTGTAGGAACACTTAGCAGCTGCCTTTATGTCTGTGGTCATGAAGTGACTATTTCATGCTCTCAAAGGGAGTTGAGACTGCAGCAGTTTATTATAAAGAAGCACTTTCTAACAATAAAGTTATTAGGTGCTGTAATGAATTTCACAGAGAGTTGTTGTCGATCTCTTGACCTCTTGGGAACAAACTGGGTCAGACCATGCCTTGTCTCCCTGAAGCTGGCCATACTTCCCTGTTGTTTGAGAATGAGGTTCTTGGTGGAGTGGGCACCTCTGGAACTCTCTGCTCGGTAGTGCTTTTCCCCGCCAGGGATGTACCACTTTCTCCATGCACAGGCTGCAGCAGAGGTGGCGGGGTCCCTCAGCCACATTAAAACGGCCCTTCTCTCACACCCCAGTTATGTTGCATTGGTTGGGAGACTGGGGTGTGGCCCAAGCTGGTTCAAACACTGTGGTGCCCATAGCCTTAGCAGATGGTTCTGCAGCAGACATCGACACAGCCTGGGTCAATCTGAATTCTTCCCTGGGAACTTTGACACTGAAATTGGGACAAGGAAATCAACATCTTTTTGAGTTCCAAGATAATAAGATAGAAGACAGTATGTTCTTGGTACCATGTTTCTTATCTTGTGGACAAGGAAAGCAGAGGACAAGGCCTTTAAACCAGGTACATGCATACCAGGTAGAGAATGAGACAGGGAGAAAACAGAGAGAGAAGAGCAGACACTTGACATGGGAGGTACCTGGGTTACTGAGAGTAACCTCCAGTCCTTTCTGAGGCCCACCTATACATTTTTTCTTGAGGTCCCTGAGATGTCTGAGTACTTCAGTGAAAATTTTCCTTAAAAACAAAAACAACAAAAAAACTTCCCTCCCCCTAAACCCCAGCTCCAGTCACATTACTGTTACATGCAGTCAAAAGGACCCAGCTAGTTGTGGGCCCTAACCGAGTGCATGACTGCAACTTCCAGTGTTCTTCATCAGAATATGTCATCACCAGAACGAGGCTGTGCAATCTTGTGCCTTTGTCTCTGTGCATGCCCTCGTCTCTGCCCAGAATCCCGCAGAATTCCTCTACTCCTTCAGCCTCACAGAAGTGTCCCCTCTCCTTTGAAGCTGCCCCAGACAGGCAGGGAAGATTGATTTGTTCCCATGGCACTTTGCTCAAGCCTCTTAGAACATGTCCCTCTGTGCTGCAATTACAGAGTTGTCTTGGGCACCAGGCTGTAACATCCTGGAGGGCAGGGCATGCCCGATCAGCCTTGTTCCCAAAACGTCTCATGCATTCTAAATTCAGGCTTGCAGTCCTGCCCACAAGCAGGGGGTTAGGTCCTGAAAAGGTCTTTATGGCCATTAATTCCTAAAGATAGGGGTGATGACGTGCAGGTAAAAAGGAAGAATATGTAACATCAGTAGACTGAACACGGAGGCATAGTGAATATCTCTGTCCCTTTTCCTTCTTTCTTATCCCCACTTAACTGTCACTGCTCTCTTCAGTGCACATGCACGAGCATGCGCACACCCACACACACCCCTTGCAACTAACTCTTCCTGGCTGCCCCGGCCCCCATCCAGTGTTTAGAACTCTCTCCCAGTTCAATGTCTTCTGAGCTGTTACATTCAGAGCTCCAAGAGCTTCAGAGCTTCTCCAAGCTCTAATCGCCAGCGAGAATTCCCCCAACTCAACGGCAAAGGGAAATAAAAAGAAAAAGGGAAGAAAAGAAGGGGAGAGGAGGGGAGAGAGAAAAGTAATATCCGATTTCAACATTTTGTTCTTTGCCATTTAAACTTCCGGAGGCAGCAACTGTACAATTTGTATGTTTTGTATCATGTCTGCTTCCTTGTGGGAGTTTCATAAATTGATGATGATAACACAGCACATTTCTTTTAAGTCCTTAGACATTCAGTCTTTATTGCTTTATAAAGTCTGCTCGGGGCACGGATGAAATGAAACCAGTGAGATTTTTGCTCTGCCCACTCTGCAAGTACCATCACAGAATTTGCGCCTACGATGCAGCTTGCATGCAGAAGTAGCAAGTCACTTCGCACGAGGCACTGGAGACCAGCACTGGGAGGCAGAGGACTGCGGGCGATCCGCGGAGGCTGAACAGAGCCGTCTCGGTGGCTGGTGGGAGCGCAGCCACGGCTTTTTATAACCTCCACTTGCCACCAGGATTTTTTGAAAATTGTGCATAATTCATTTTCCTCCAGCCCCATAATAAAATATGTGCAATATATAAATAGCTGACTTTCTAAGGTGGGAGCCATAATAGTCACCTGCCCTATTTAATTATTGGAACACAATGATTTTCTTTTCCACGGCTGAATAGCTGCACTAATAGGAATATTACCCTGATGGATAAACTCACTCCCCAAACCAATATGTTTTTGGCTTTTATGCTGATTTTCTGAAACAAATGTGTGTCATTTACAGTTCACACCAGAAAGCAAGGAGTTCTGCAGTACATGATCGCCTGCCTGTGCAGAGGCGGTGTGGCTCTGGACTTCAGGCTGGGAGAAAAACTTCCAATTGGTAATAAAAGGAATCAGACCTCTTCAGGCTGAGTTACAAAAATAAAGCAGACGGAAGTAGTGTACCTCCCCCAACATGTGCACACACACGTACGATTTGCTCTCTTCTGTAATAAACTAATTTATTTCTGAAGTGCAAGGGTGACTTAACTCATGCCAGCTTGTATGCAAATGACAAGCTGTAGCTGGTTCCTTTTTGTGAGGAGAGAATAGACCAGACCCCCATGGTGTGGCATTAGCAGGTCAGACTGGGGAATGCTGCTCCCAAGGTTCTCAGCCTGGTAAACTTGGCCCTCAGCTGCCGGCCTCCCCACAGTAGGGAAGCTTCAAGTTCCAGGGAGACTGGGCAAAGGGATGCCTCTCACTTGTTGAGTACATTAAAATACTGCCATTCCTTTCAAGACTTTGTATTGCAACTGTTTTCATATAATGTGGATGCAAATGGATCAGTGGGTTACTCCGCGCGCATTGTTGATCAGTATAATGAGGCTGCATTATGGCTGGTTCAGTATGGATGTACAGTTACTTGTCAAATCAGATGCTGCATGCAAAAGAGCTTGCAGCCCTGTAGTGCTTTGCGAACTGTAAAACGCTGTAGACACGTGGGTTTGCAATTATCAGGGAGTGTGATTATGAATCCCTGAAGGGTAGAGTGTGACAACAGGCAAACCCAGGGTGCTCTCATACATGGAGCAAGTTAGGCTTGAAATCAGGAATGAGCCTGAGATTTACTGATTTTATTAAAGGGAATAAATGCTTGGAGACAGAGGGGGATCTTTTATGACTGCTGTTAATATCTTACTTGGAAAGTGCACATCGTGTTGCCTGCCATCTAGTGGCAGGAGAGTAAATTTGCAATTCCCTCAAGGCCCTGGGAAATGACTTACAGACTGTCTCTGAGAAGGGCTGGCAGATGTATGAGGAGCTGTCAGTGGAAGCTCACTGCGCAGTGAGTGAAAAGAGAGCAACTGTCATCGCTGCCTCCGCCAGCCCAGGAGCCTGACCTCAGGCATTGCCCCAGCTTTAACTGGCATCTCCAGTGAGTGAACCTTGAGAGCCTGTGGGCTGTTTAGACATTAAGTAAGAATAACAACAGAAATGATCCGCGTGATGATAATATTAAGAAGCATAAACAATTATAATCATAATAGCAGATTGCTTCCACTGTTCCTTTCTGGGCTCTCATTAGTAAACATGCAAAGGACTGAAGTGGGGGGTGGAGCATGCCCAGGAGGCTGCAAAGGGGGCGATAAAATCCTCCCTCCATTCCTCTTTCCAGGAGAGTTTGCTGAATTATAATTCTGCCTTTGGAGCACCCGCAGCTTTTGAAGACAGGGGGTGCCCTTCTGTAATTCTCAGTTTTCCCAGGCACATGTTCAGGATGTCCGTTGTTGGAGCCACTGCTGGCCAGGCACTGCCTTCTCTCCCTGCAGTGGGCTCAGCCAGGGAAGCTGATAGGAATGAGGGGCGGATGAAGGGTCTGGAGAACCACTGGAAGAAAACAACAATACCAACCAGGTTAAACACTGGTTGTTAGGCTTCAATTTTTAGAAAAACCTTTAAAAGTAAGCATTTCGATGATCTATTAATTGGAAGTTACAGGTCAGAACAGACACGTATGGAGTACTTCCTCTGTACTGGGTCCTCTGCATGCACTGTGTCCCGTGGTGAATCTCACAATGATCCTGTAAGGTCAGCACAGTCACGAGCGCCCCTTACAGTTGGAGAAACAGGATTCGAGAGGAGTTTAGCGAAGGGCGCACAGTGAGTAATGGAACCAGGATCCAAGCCCTGTTTGCGCACTCTGCCCTCTTTGTACCTTACAGACTGGGGTTACTTGCCCACCACACTGAATATCAGAACCTTAGTGTGTAAGAGAGCTTTAGATGTCACCTCAAGGCAGGTGTTTCTTCTATAGCAGTGGTTGCCTGACTCTGTTTCTCACTGGTTATATTAAAATGATTAAAAAAAAACAAGTTTCTGAGACCACCTCTCCCATTGCCCCTTTCTAGCCATGATCTTCTTTCCTGCTCTTATACTCCAATTCAGTGACTGAGGTGTGGAGATTCCATTAAAAGGCCTTCCAGGTGTTTCTCCAGCCTGTGCTCTGCAGAATCTCTTCAGCAGGATGCAGAAGCGAGGAGTAGGAAAGGGCTTGGGGTGGGGAGAAGAGGGGGCTGGCTCATATGATCTAGACACGTGGAGGAACAAAGGCACGACAAAAGACTGGCTTTCAGAAACTGTCTGGTCCACTTTTTTAAAAAGGATGTACAGAACATTAGCATCCTCTTTTTCTTTCTTTCTTTTTTTTGGGGGCAGATGGTTATAAAAAGTCAAGCACATATGATTCAGGAGCCAGTGCTTGCTTTGCTTCCCATGCTGCCTGAGCAAGTAGGCTTGTTGATCATGTCAAATTTAGGTAAAGCCTTAACTGATCTGATTTTTGTGCTTCCATTTTTGATTGATGGTGGTAGCAGCTGCAGCCACAGGGCTCACCACAGCACCCTCTGCTCACTGCTGATCTCCTGAGCACCATGAAGTGCTGCTGCCTCTTAACACTCCTGGAGTGTTAGAAAACTACAGGCAGCTGCAGAAAATGCCCATGTTGGGGCTGCCTCAGGGGTGCCAGTGGGAGCCCCCATGCTCGTGATCCCAGAAATGGCCCACCAGCAATGGGATGCCTTGTGGCTGAGAGCTGCTGACTCCCACGAGATGTGGGTAGTGGCTGAAATCCAGTGATTCCTGACTCACACCTCCTTGTGGCTGGGAAACGACTCTGGCTTCCCACTTGGCCTTTGGCTTTCTAGAGTTGAACTTGTGATTATTTGAGGACTTGGGTGTCTATTGCTTCCCATTAAAGTAACTGGAGTCTTTGCTTCCCATTAAAGTGAAAACATTTATTTGGCCAAATAAAGCCACCCTAGACTATTCTAAAAGCAAATGTCCTTTAGCTATTTTGTGTCTGATGTTTGTCTTCCTGTGTATTCTTTCTTATCTGGAGACTTTGTGGCTTTCCTAAAAATCAATATAAGAGGCTGAAAGGAAGTTAGCACGTGCCACTCAGAAGAGCTCACTAAAAGAGAGAGAGAGGAGAGGGAGAGAGACAGAGAAAGGGAGAGAGAGAAAGAAGTAAAGGCAAACAGTCTATTGATCAGTGATTGTCTGTGTGCCTAACTCTGTGATAGGAACTATTTGAATACAGAAAATAAAGGCAAGTTCAAGTCTCATGGGTCTCACAGGTATTTGACGAGGCAACACAGTAAGGAAGTTAAAAGAAGGGATTCTAATCAAAGTGTTACCACAAGTAGTTAACTAATTATTAATAAGAAAATGAGCACAAAGGGAATTAGACATTGACTTTAATAAATTGGGGTGCATGAGCCTGTTGGTTTTACCAGGAAGCTACAGCTTTACATGCCAGGGGATTACAGCATTTCTCTGCCAAGGGGATTACCACTCCTCCCTTCCCCCTCTGGTGCCAGATTGTTGGGGGTATAGGGGAATGTGCCGGACCATAGAGGCTATCAGTCTAACTAGGGGCTACACCTATCAAAAGCCCATAAGAGCTTGGGACTGGCTCTTTTGAAAAAGCACCTGGCCTGTCCCAAATGCAAACTAATTTAATCTCAGGGGGGAAACGCACTCTCTCTCAATCCCTCACCCACCTGGCAATACACTCACCCCATGTGTTCACACATCCTCTCTTACCCGGGAGCATGCAACCATGTGGGTCTGTCAGGAACCAGGGCCTGCAGCAGATGGCATGGGCTCCAAAAGACTGAGCTTTCATGTGAAGCAGACACTCTGGACACTGGTTTTGTTTTGGCATTGCTGAGGACGTGGTTGGACTTTTTCCATGGTGAGATGGACAGAGCTGAGACACAGGGGCAGCCGACATTGGAAACCCAGGGGCAGATTTCTTCCCGAATAAACCGTCTTGCCACACCACAGTCTCCCATGCATGGGTCTTTGGAATGCTTTCCTCGAGATCCCGTGGAACAGTCTGATTCCCACTGACAAAGAAAGGATCTGGGATCTTGGGCCTGCCACTTTACTCACTATCTCACCACGTGCTGACAGTAACCAGAGGGGAGGTGGGAGGTGATAACGAGGGGAAGGAGGGAAGAATTTTCAGGAACATCTATAAAGGACACATGGACAAAGCCAAAGGGGGTGGGTGGAAGCAGGGGAGGGAGGGGGGTTTGGCTGGGAGCGGCGGTGGGGGGTAAGTGCAGGCAACTGTAATTGAACAACAATAAATAATTTAAAAAGATGAAGTTACATGAGATTTATTAATACATCCAACAATATAAGCTCAGATAAGCCATGTAATAAAATAATTAAAAGTGTAGACTCATAATTTAACTTCATGAAAATGAAAGTTTGTGCATTTAATAAACTGTTACAAAAATTTAAAAGTAAAAAACCAATAAACTAGTAAACTATTGCAATTCATACCACAAAAGGCTTATTTGCTAAGTATATCAAGAATTCCTACAATTTAATAATCAAGTCACACTTTATTTTTAAATAGTTCAACTCAATGCAGAGGATATGAACAGAGAATTCACACACACACAGAAAAAGAAAAAAACACAAAATGAGATATAGAGAAATAGAAAGAAAAAAGGAAAAAAACAATGGAGCCCTTGAACATTGGAAAGGATGCTCGATTTTCTTAATAAAAGAAATGCTTTACAACTAAATTGATGTTGGTTTCAAACATAAGTTACAAAATGTTCTAAAGTTTGAGGATACATTATGTTCATAAGTGTGTGTGAAAATGGTTCCATCATATAGTGTTGGTAAGGAATTTAGCAAAAATGTATCAAATTATAAAACAGTATATCCTTGATGCTACAATTCTACTTCTAGAAATGTATTCTATACTTGTGGTCACACAATGATAAATCTGTAAGGCAATGTTTTCTATATCAAGACATTGAAAACAATTCAACAATTGATATTGAATATTTGAATATTCATTAGTAGGTGAATCCTTAAGTAAATTGTACAGCTGTATAATGTGATACAATGTATCTGTAAGTAGATTGTCAAGGATCTTGCAACTATCTCCAAGATATACTAAGTGAAAAAAACAAGATGTAAACACGTGCACACATACAAGGTCTGTCCATAAAGTATCTAGCCAGGTAATATGAAAAATAGAGACATTTATTGAAGAAGACACAAAATACAAAAAAAACATTGTACATAGAATAATGACACCTTCAAAGTAGGCACTTTGGGATCTCACACAGTTCTCTGAATCACCAGCAGCTTCCCTGTCGTATTTTCCTGAATCTCATCCAAGGTCTGAAATCTCTTCCCTTTCAAAGGTGATTTTAGTTTTGGGAAAAGCCAGAAATTACAGGCCACCAAATCTGGGCTGTACAGGGGCTGAGTCACCTGGGTGATTTGATGGTTCACCAAAAATCTCTGCATAAGACATGATGCATAGCAGGCACATTGTTGTGATGAAGCTGCCAATCTCCAGTTGCCTGTAGCTGCAGCCTTCTGAATCATCCAGATAGTTCTGTAGAGGAATGTTCAAGCTTAACACAAAGTTTGGTGAGATTCGTTGCTCTACTCTCTCAATTATTTTGAATGCAATGGCTACACAGTACACATACTCGCTCAGGAGCATCTACTACCCCTACTGACTAGTACAGTGAACTCACCATTGTTCACACATGCACATTCCAGTCCACTCTCTTTGTTTGCCAGGTTACATCAATGTTGCACAAAGAATTCTTGTTATATTAACAAGGATTGAACTTTTTTCAGGCAGACCTTGTGTGTATAACAAATAAATGAGAATACATATATAGCAAAACATATATACGTTTTATATCACAGGTGCTATATTAACATTTTTGTAAAAATTTAAAAATATATATTTACTTATTTCTGTATAGACTATCTGAAATAGACTTAAGAAACTGGTGGCATTGGTTGTGTCCAAGGACATGTGGGGTGGGCTAGGAGAAAAGGTTGAAAAAAGAAACCTTCATTGTGCACTTTTAGGAACACAATTTGCAAGAGCACAGTTTTTGAAGTCAAATGACATAATGGTCAAATGTGTGTTGTGTTTTCCTTTTGGGAAGATTTACATGAACATGGCGGCATATGTACTCATTCATTTAATAAATATTTATATAGTGTTACTCTACACTAAACCTTAATCCGATGTTTGGGAGTGGGTTGTTGATACGTAAGGTATATATGATACTTTCAAAGTACCAGATCCAATTCAAAGTGTCCTACTTACACTAACTCATTTAAACATTGTAACAGCTCCACGGGCACGTCCTATCATTATCATTCTACTTAATGGATAAGGAAACTGAGGGTCACAGAGGTCAAACTGCCTTGCCCTCAACCAAAGAGGTAGTAAGTGGCAGAACTGGGCTTTAGTCAGTTATCTGGAGTCTGCTCTTAGTTAATACCAGGACAAGCTCTGTAATTTGTGGGACCCAGTGACGAATGAAAATCTGGGATGTCTTGTTAAAAAATTATTGAGAATTTTGCTACAATAACCACAGAGCATTCATCCACGTGTGGGGTCCGTCTGAGCACAGGGTCCTACGGGACTGCACAGGGTCCTACGGGACTGCACAGGTCACATACTTGCAAACCCAGCCTTGGTCAAGGACATCAATATGTGCCCAGAAGGAAGTGGCAGTGCTTCTGACAAACAGAACCAGCAGGCTGGAAGGCTCTGCAGCCAAGACAGCTGCCTGACTTTGTGTAACTCCGTGTTTCCCTAATTTCTTTGACTATAGAATCGTTTAATTTAATGTAAACCAATATCTTTACTTTATCACCATATAGTATCACCTGTAGAATTAGAGTTTGGACAAACTAATTTCGGGCTACCCTGAATGGTACAAATCCCCTTATTCTGTAGATGAGGATATAGGGACCCAGAGAGTGCAAGGGGCTTAGTCAGCATCTCGTGTGGCTGGTTGGTGCTTAGAGCAGATGCGTGTCCCTTATTCCTCATCCACTGTTCTCTTTAATATGCCAGGAGGAACTGAGGGATGACTAGCTTACTTCATGTTTGTTCACATTTTTCAGCAGTCAACTGGTAGTACTTGGTTGTGCTCTGTAGTGGTGTGGGTTTTACTTCTTACAGAACATTCCTTATCACTGGTGAGATGTTTTCCTTCCAAAGCCTTCTTTCCTTCTCCTCTTCCTTTTTCTTGTTTTCAATCTAGGCCACATGTGGATGGATCATTTATTTCTAACCGCAAGCTAATGTTATATACTTGATATTATTTTAAAAACTAAAGGATTAATTTACTTCAAAAATAGTGGGTTCCATTAAATGATGAATATATCTGTTAAGGAAAGCATGCAAACCTTGCATGAAAAACTAGTGGCTTTGTCTTATTGTGTGTGTGTAGAGAAGAAATATGGGCAAGTGTTTACAGAATGCTAAATTCTCTCACTTTTAAAAAAGGACACATGGGTATTTTGCTATAGGCTCTTTAGGTTGTTGAGATAGTGGCATTTAAAACATGTGATTTGGGCTTCAGGTCAAGATGGAGGCATAGGTAGACATGTTTTGCCTCCTTATGTAATCACAAGAAAGATCACAAGTAACCTCCAAACCAAAGACACAGAACTGCCAGAAAATCAAACTGTATGGAAGTCCAACACCAAGGATGTAAAGAAGCCAACTTCATCCAAATGGGTTGGAGGGGTGGAGATGATGGGCTGGGGAGGAGAGGAGGCAGTATGGTGGCAGTGGTGGTGGCCAGCAGAAGAGGAGGTCCCACGTTCATATGTGGTGGATACGAATCAGGAGGGATACCTTGGAGATGAGCCCAGGCCAGACGGCACAGACCAGGGTTCTAGCACTGAGCAAATAAAGCCTCATAACTTCTGGTTGTAAAAACCAGTGGTGGTTGGGGTGGCTGAAGAAACTGCTGGTCTCTCAGGAGAGCCCATTTAAAAGGCTCACATGATCCTATAAAATATACAAACCTACCCACTCTGGGAAATACCACCAATGCCACAGCTAGAAGGGCACTAATCACATATGGGAAGTGGGTGAAGAGACTAGAAATAGGGTGAGTGTTGAGCAAGCCTCCAACATCCATCAGTGGCATTGTTCCCTCTCTGACCCCTCCCCCACATACAGACCAACAAAGTAGTGAAGCAGGTTGCTTTGCCCTGGTGAATATCTAAGGTCCTGCCCCTAGATAGGACAATTTAACAGATGTCCTAAGACAGGGAGCCAAAGCAGTTCTACCTACACAGAAACAAACCCAAGGAGGCTGCCAAATTGAGGAGACAAAGAAATATGTCCAAAATGAAAGAACAGAACAAAATCCCAGAAAAAGAACTAAATGAAATGGAGGTAGGCAACCTATCAGATGCAAAGTTCAAAACACTGGTGATAAGGATGCCCAGTGAAGTCACTGAGTGTGGCAAATGCATAAGGGAAGAAATGAAGGCCATACTAAGTGAAATAAATAAAAATCCACAGGGAACCTATAGTGAAGGGAAGGAAGCCAGGATTCAAATCAATGATTTGGAACATAGGGAAGAAATAAGCAGTCAACTAGAACAGAGTAAAGAAACAAGAATTTTTTTTAAAAAAAGGATAGAATAAGAAGACTCTGGGACATCTCCAAATATGCCAACATCTGAATCATAGGGATGCCAGAAGGAGAAGAAGAGCAAGAAATCAAAAACTTATTCAAAAAAAATAATGCAAGAAAACTTCCCTAATCTGGTGAAGGAAATAGACATATAAGTACAGGAAGCATAGAGAGTTCCAAACAAGTAGGACACAAGGAGGATCACACCAAAACACATCATAATTAAAATATCAAAGATTAAAAATAAAGAATCTTAAAAGCAGCAAGAGTAAAGCAGAGTTACGTACAGAGGAGTTTCCATTAGACTTTCAGTTGATTTCTCAAAAGAAACTTTATGGGCAAGAAGGTGAAATAAGGTACAAAGCAAAAGGGACCCCAATATAGATCATGTTCCCCCACAACCCATGGGTGCGGGAAGGGGAGAAATACAAGATGTGTCAATTAAGATAATTTTCATAACAATGGCAAGCTGATAGCTAGCTAGTAGCTGTGCTACTGCCCTGGGGCAAAAGGTGTGTATGTCACTTGCAGAATGTATGGTGACTTGTGACATAGCCAGGGTCTATACAGTGCCTACTTAAGAGGCAGGAAGGCAGTTCCCTCTGTGTCATTAAGCCATGCTTGCTCTGGCTAAAGGTGGCAGCCAAGAGAATGTAAATGATATGGGAAACAGGCAAGTGTAGCTCATTGTGGGAGGATCTGCAGAGGAGGTCATGCAGAAAGCTCCAGGGCAGGATTTAAAGTAGGGGCGGGCAGAGAGAGAGGAAGGTTAGCCGTGAGGGCTGAGAGAGTAGGTAGCAGCGGTGCTGATTGGTAGTGAATGTGAGAGTGATTTCAGCCATGCTGCTGGCAGTGAGACAGGAGCCACGTGGGCGGCATCTCCTCCTGTAGAGGAGAAGGAGCCATGATGTGGCAGCCAGGCAGTTTGTAGTCAGGATTTGGCTGCGTGGCCTGGTGTAGTCAGGAGGGGAATCGCCTGCTGCTGCTCTGGTCATGCCCACTCTAGCTGACTCAAAAGCCATCAAGGACTCTGCCTTGCAAGATGCTGACTCTTGGGTCTCGGAACACACGGAGAGCTCACTCTCTTGGGACTTGTGCTTTTCCTGGACTTCACCATGGTCTGCTACAACACAGCACACGCTCTCCCAGACCATCCCATGGAGGCTGAGGACAACACACCCCAGGTCCTAGTGGAGAGAGCTGCTGTGAGAGGACGGCGACTTTGAGACCCACGAGTGTCCTTTCGAGAGGGCCTGGAGAACCGTGTGTGCAGCTGGCTCAAGACAAGGATGTGGGAAACTATTGGTCTTGGCTTTGGCTTTTAGCCTTTTGAGGAGCAAGGGAAGTGTTGGGTCTTGGGGAAGAACAGGGCTCCAAACGAAGATTGGAATCTTGTAAATAAAGACCTGTTTTTCCCAACACTGATTATTGGGTCATGCACCAAGGAGCCATGTGAATGGGCCCCTGAAAACTTGGTTAGAAAAGACCTGGCAAGAAGCATTCAAAGTGATGAAAGGCAAGGACCTACAACTTCAATTACTCTACCCAGCAAAGTTATTGTTTAGAATGAAAGAGCAGATAACGTGCTTCTCAGACAAGGTAAAGCTAAAGGAGTTCATCATCACCAAGTCATTATTACATGAAATGTTAAAGGAACTTATCTAAGAAAAAGAGGAAGATCAAAATGATGAACAGTAAAATGACAACAAGCTCATAAATGTCAACAACTGAATTTAAAAAACAAAACCAAAAACCAACTAAGCAAACAACTTGAACAGGAACAGAATTATGGAAATGGAGATTATTTGGAGGGTTATAAACTGGGAGGAGAAAGGAGGAGAATGGGGGACAAGGTACAGGGATTAAGAAGCATAATTTGTAGATACAAGACAGACAGGGAGTTGTTAAGAACAGCATAGGAAATGGAGCAGTCAAAGAACTTACATGCATGACCCATGGATGTGAACTAAGGGAGGGATTGCTAGAGGGAAGAGGGTACTGGGCAGAGGGCGGCAAAGGGGAAAAATTGGGGCCACTGTAATAGCATAATCAATAAAATATAAAAAATAAAATAAACAAAAAATAAAAATAATTTGTTTTATCCTAAATTTTGCCTTAGATAAGATGCCTTTGAATGAATTCTCTTCACAGCTTTTTGCTACTTATTGAAGATGTGGACTTTAAGCTTTCCTATTTTATTTAGACCAACTTTTGACTGAAATGGTGATTTTTTTTTTTTTTTACTTTATGAATTGCTTGTTTGCTTTGACTAACTCAACCAGCTGTTTTGGATTTGTGTGAACTCAGGGTCAAGTGCTGATGCAGCTGAAGAATTGTAGAAATTAATTCTGAAAATGGCAAAAGGAATAAGAACCTAAGCCTGAATCCGTGCTTGGTAGGCTAAAACTGATCAATTTCCCAGTCTCTAATTAAAACAAGCCACTAAACACAACAGCAGCATAAAATCCAGGGCTTTTCCTGTTGATGAATGTGACCGGCCTGCAAATTTCTCATTGCTGGGAACAGAGATTTCGTGTGCAATAGCAGTTAAACAGAAAGCTTACTGGCAATTTATGCTTGGTAACGTGTACGTATTTACTCAGTGCCCAGACCCTGCCCTACTCAACCTCCATCCCCAACACAGGCATCCCCCCAATTAAACCAACAAAATAAAAGAGGAATTTCTCCCTCTCACCTGTGTGTCTTTGAAGGGGTTCCTTTCTGGATATTGAAGGGGTACACAAATATGGCAGGACATCTATTCTTTTGTCTGACTTGAGTTGTGAAAATTTGCGTGTGGACCATCTGCTTTTAAATTGAATCCTAGCTTCCCATCAATTAGCACTGTAATTTCAGATGTAATACAGGTTAACTTCTGATTGATCTTCAGTTAACACTAGTTCTTAACCATTTACTTTATTTCAAACTTATTTTCTCTGTCAGATACACAAGGAAGCTGCAAACTGACCTTCCTGCTTTTGAAACGCTGATACCTCTTTGGATGAGAGAGAGCATCCACATTCCTTCCCTCCCCCTCCCCCACCCGGCCCTTTATCCCCCGGTAAGAGCTCAAGTAATGCAAAGTCAGTATAATTTTATTTCCAAAAGAGCATCAGCAAATCAGCCAGGAAAGCCTTATTACATGCAAATATGTCTTTTTTTCTTTATTTATTTAGAATTTAGAATTGGAAGTTTTACAAAATAAGTTATATTCCAGGAAGCCTCAAAACAGCAATTGAAAACCTTAAGGAATTTGGAGGTTGTGCAAAATCATTTGGCTCCTTTCCGAGGGTACAAACCCTCAGGATTTAAAGGGGACTCAGACGTCCGCCAGGCCTTATCCACCCAGGGCAGACATACCTGTTACAGGGTATAGTGCAGAGTGGGGCCCCAAATAGGGACTTGGAATGAGGTCCAGAACTCAAGGTGTCCAGGAAATATTAGAAAGATATATAGGATGTCCTCACCCCTTCCCCCCCACAGGTGTGAGTTGGGGGAAAGGACACATGAAGCAGGAACATGCAGAGCTATTTTGTACTGCAACAGCTTTGCAGCTAACCTCTGGCATGGTCTATAACCTTTAACTGGTTGCATAGATATGTTAAATAGCTATGGCCATGCTCTGAGCCAGGGGGATGGAAGTGACTTCTACCCAAGATGAAACTGGGGGGCAGGTCCCCCTGGTTACAGAGCCTGTGTGAGAGCTTGGAGAAGTTTGACTCCATGACATGGAGACACACATGCCCAGACTCACGATGGCAGCCCAGTAAACTTTGAATAATACAGGAGTGCTGGCAGGTGTAACTGATTGTAGGAGGAGCTGGAAATGGGGGTACAGAGGAAGATTGGTATGGGGATTTAAACCCAGACATGGCAGCCACTGGGGAGGGAACCACGCAGTTTTGCCAGGGTGGGGGACCCCTGCAGCCATGTGAGAGAGAAGCACGTGGGTTTGGCAGAGTGGAAACCCCTGCACTTTTGGTAGAAGAGGACCATGTGGCTTTGGGGTGCTCCCTTTGGCCACGTGGCCTAGGAAGCAGGAGACACTTTGCCTGGAAGAAGGGTGAAAGGCCTCTTGCCAGTAGGCCATGAGAAGGTGCCATATGACTGGATTAACTGGAGTCCAAAGCTGGAGATCCTGATGGTGACACAGCTGATGGTGCCAGGAGCATGAATCTACTTCTTTTCCTGAGATACGGTACCCCAAATTAGGGCAGAGGGAGAAGGAAAGACTGTGTGCATCTGTGGGTATCCTAAAGGACTTTGATATTTTAATGAAGACATTAGGTCACTACTTTAAGTTTATATAGCTTTAAATAAACATTTCCTTTCCTTTTCACAAATCTCTGGCATTGAGAGATGTCTTTCCTCTGGCAGTGGACAATGTGAACCTAGTAGGGGGTCCTTTCAGTAATAGTATATCGTACCCCCCTTGGCCCTGTTCTGTAACATAACCACCAAGCATCTCTGCCAGAGGCTCAGCTGGCTTTTCCTTGTTACCACCACTGGATAAAGGGGCAGAATCTCCCTGATGAGGTTGTTACAGTGGAGTTCTGGCTGCTGAATAATGGTTACTTATTGATATAACTCAGATACTTCTTTTGCAGTCTAGAATCATGTACAATGTTATCGCTAATTTCTGTACAGTTGATGGTAGTGTAACATTGTGATATGCTATTCTGCTTTCCCTCCATAAATTCAATTCATATATTTGTTATAATCCTAAGCATTTAATTTTATCGCATAGGGGAGTGTCTTTTTCTTATGATGGAATATGATTTACTTAACAATCATTTTTGCTATGGCCAGCTTACTGGAAGCTTTTATACCACTAAGCAAGGATAGTTTTTTTTTAATGGAAAAGATTTATGACTTTTCCTTCTTATCTTATATTTTTGTTATGTGCATCATTGTTTCTCTTATTAGCTTGCTATGTTGAAAATAGAACAACAAGGGCCATCGTGCTCAGTGGCTTTAATACAACAAGTTACTTCTCATTCGTGTCACAGTGCGACATCCATGCCGTCTTTCCTGGATGATGTCCTGCATTAGAGTCCAACTGTCCTCTAGGGATTTGAAGTCTTCTCCATTCAGCCAGAATGAGGAAAAAGACAGAATGGAGAGTCAAGTGTGGGAGTTCTTCTGGGCCTGAAAGTAACACTCATCATTTCCTCACACATTCCATGAGCTAGAGCTCAGCTACCAGACAAACCCAACTGCAAGGCTGGCAGGGAAATAACTTATACTTATTGTCCAGAACGACCTGCTGGGTTGCAGGACCTTTACCTGATTCCCCCTACTACTCGCCCAACACTGTCTCACTGAAACTCTGAAGGAAGACATCCAAGTGCACGGCCTCACTTCTCTGGATGTGCATCATGTGGATGCCCCAGGAATTCCCCTGTTTTGTGGGACTGAGCTTTGAAATAACCCTCCAGTTAGACCCCAGCTTCTACGTTAAATAAGCTACTGCTTATAGGTTTTAACTTATGACAACAGCAGCAAAAGTTACAGTCAAATACCTTTAATGAGTGCCGGCTGCATGTCAAGCAATGTTCTCTGTGCTTAGCTGGACAATCTCATTTAAGTATCACTGCGTCTGTAAGAAGCAGGCACTTTCTTATCAATCTTTGAAATGAAGAAACCAAGTTGCAAAAAGATTCAACTGTATTATAGTGCTGTTAGTTTAATTTAGGTGCAAATGCTACATTTGGTTTGGAAAGATGTAGCTGATTTTGAAGGATATAATTTGAAAGAATTAGTGCAATTCTTGGCATGGATTCCCAGCACATTAATGCCTAACCATCTCTCCTAAGGGCCATGCCAACTTCCAGGTAGCCGCTTGCCTCTGGGGCACCCTAGCACACTGGTCCCTGCTGGAACATGCCAGCTCCCGGCTGGAACTCCCTGACCAAAAGAGGATGCATCACTTTTTCAGAATTCACAGGCTGCCGAGACAATGTCTACCCATCAGCATTGTCCTCGCTTGTTTGGAGCTGTGAGTGTTCCAGCTCTAGACTAGAGGTTCCCCTTTTTTCCCTACTGGGGCTAGGAGACTAGGGGGTGGCATTAAGGCCTGTTTCTGTTTTACTTACATCTAGTGAATCTATAGGAACTTCTACGTGAATCTATGTGAGCCTCCTGTGAAATGGCCCATTTGGTTAAAGGAAAATCCCTGCTCTTACTTTTTCCCTTAGCATGTAGATATTAATCTTTAATAGAACTAAAGCAAAGTGTTATTTACTCAGTGACCCCAGCTCCACTGAATTGTAGCCTAGAATAAGGAACCAAGTAAATGAGATTTTTAGTGTGAAAAGAGGCTCCGTTAACTAAATCCAACTGTTGGAGAGGACAGATTATGCAAGCCAAGCACTAGTTCCTACAGAGAAGGCCTTGGAGTCTCAGGAAGGTTGGGTGCCCCCTTCCCTTGGCACAGGCAATTGAGAGTTGGCTCTGCTCACTCCTGAAGGTGACAGAGATGAAGGGAGGCAGGGAGAAGGATGTGGCTCCTCTGTCAAAGCCATGGTGGCTGTCCATGTTCATTTACCAAAGTCAATGCCTTTAACCTGTGTTTAAAATCATGCAATTGCCCTTCAGATTTTGTGCTTTACAGGTCGTTGTTAGAGAAGGCTACAGTATTTTCTTTTCTTCCAACAAATGACTCAATTATAACACTAAATCTATCTCTGTTTTTTTTCACCTTGTATATAGACCTATATTTTTCCTTTTTCCCTCCCTTACCAATGAGTATCTGAATATTAATTTTTCAGTTTAACTTGAAATAGTTTGTTTCCCCTTTTAAAACAGGCAAGCAAAGATTGAACAAGGAACTAATTCACTAAGGCTTAGTCTTGAACTTTAGAAAGAGTTAGATTAGGAAATTGAGATTTAGAGACCCCCCATAATGAGTAGATGTAATTAAATAATTCCTCTACTGAGTGTCTGTTACCTAGACGACATCACAAGCAAATCAGGCGGGAGAAAGACACATAGGCCTTATGAAGGATTGGCCTTGGATAAGACAGTGCCTGTCCTTGATCTCTGGTGTGTAAGAGTGTGAAACGGAGAAGGGTGAGGGGTAATTTATTCCCCCCCCCCGGTCTATTACAGTGCCTTAACCACAATGGACACTTAATTCATGATTTTTGAGTGTGCTGGTGGAAGCCAGCCTGCAGGTGTGAGAACAAAAGAGGAAAATTATGTAGGGGGAGGGGGCAGATAGACTGGTTTTTTTATTTTAAGATACTGAAATGCTTGAGAGGGGAAAGGTCAGTGCATTTTGATCTCTGGGAGATGAAACAGCAAGTTGGACAAGACAGGAGGAACCTCAGAAAACCACAGCTCACCTCAGAATCTATAAAAGACTCTGCAAGAATGTGTGAGGGTAAGAAGTGCCGGAATATGTGTCCTCTTCAAGTCCCATTAGTGGGGAAAGTATTTGCACAGTCACATTTTTAAAAAGAGAATGGCAAGAAACAGGATTCTTCTTCCCCTCTGCCCTCCCTCCCCTGCAGAGACAAGTGGGGGCCTGAGCAGGCATATTCAGAATAATGGCACAAGAGCAGTAATGAGTCCTTTCTCCTGGGACTGATTTGTCTGCAGAAAGAAGTCGTCAGGTATCCATTGTGAGAAGACTCTGAGACTCGCCTTCTCTTAACAATGGCTCTGATGAAGCTGCTAGAAGGTTCTTATCAGAAAGAAAAGACCCCTAGCAGCAGGAGAAGGAGAGAGGGGACAAAATGAAAGGCCACAAACCCCCAAATCATCCTGTAGGCTCAGTGCAGTGGAGAGGACGAAGGGAGGCATGCTTCCTGAATGCCAAGTGACACTGGCTGGCCAGTCAAACTGAGCCTCTAGAGAGAGATATTAAAAAAGATGAGAGAGGGCCGGCTTCCCTGCAGGTGGGCCTGTAGCAGGGAGAGTGAGGTCGACGGGGTTTGCGCTGTGGAATTCTAAGTTCCTTGGGCTGAAGTAAACAGCTAAAGGTCATACAAGCGCATCCTCTGGCCTCCACCTGGAGATTCTCCAGACCCAGGTCACTGGGTGACTCCATCTTTAGCTGGGAAGGAAGAAGAAATTCACATCCAGCAGAGTCTCAAGGGGGACCCAAGGCCCATTTTGAGAGTTGCAGATGCTCAAAATCATAAAACAATAGGTTTTCTGGGTGCTGTAGAGGAAAGAAGAGAATTAGAATCAATTTTGCACTTTTAGACTTTCGCTAGGTGTGTTACTGATTTGGGCTCATTTATTCCTTATCAATTCCTGAGAGGTATTGTTATTTACTGCATGATTAATGAACACTGATCAAACTCCAGTCATACTGCCCCTTATTCAGAATGCTCCATTGGCTCTTTATATTTAATTTCAGATGACTGCTGTCCTTCTTCCTCCCCATAATGGAAAGCCCCCATGATATGGCCACCACCAGCTCACCTGCTTTCCCTCCCACCACTTACATGCATGTTCTTCCCTTTAGTGCTAGGCAAAGTTGACCTCTCGGTGTTCTTCAGTCAAGAGCTCACTCTACCTTCCTGCCTTGGTGTGTGCTGCTGCCTCCACCTGGAGTGTTCTCTTGACATTTCTGGCTCTGCTCCCTTCACTTTAAAAATCTTACCTATCTTTCAAAGTTGTGTGAATCCTCCTTCTTCATGAAATTTTTAATCCAGATGGAGGTGAAGTTTTCCTTCCCTGGAGCTCTCAGATACTTTCCTTCCCTCATGGGGCTTCTGTTGTATTTTATATTGTGATGATTTATGGTCTCATCTAACCCCTAGTAATAAGCTACAAGTTCAAGGGCAGGGACTGTTTTCTGCTAATCTCTATCTCCCAGTGACTAGTATATAGTAGATGATCATTAAACAGTGATTGAATTGGATTTTCATTAGCATCTAGATTTCTAACTGTGAAGGAGTACAAACTTTCTTTTGTTATTTCTAATTACTTTTGAAAAACAATTCATAGGAAACATTTGGGTTTGTTGAGGCGATATTCAGGTGCTGGATGGAAGGGCACATGGGACAAGCTGGCACTGACTGGCACCTTTATCAGGCACAGGCTGTTTAAATGCTTTGGGATTTTGGTTCCTTTCATGTCTTTTTCTTCTCTTAATAGGGTGGAAAAGCAATTCATGGTAGAATTTATTGCACACTTGCCCTGTGCCTAGCACCTTGCTAATCGTTTTACATCATTAATTGATTTAATCCTTGTAATAAGCCCTTGAAGGAGGCATTATTTCCATTGCACAGCTGAGTAAACAGGCATCATGAAGGTAAATAAGTTGCTTAAGGTCACATAGCTGGCAAAGATTCAGCTTAGATACTGGCTCCGAACTTGTACACTTGCCCACTACACTATGCTGCCTCTCAGACTTGATCCAGAGGGTTTATTAGGAAAGAAATAGCCAGGGAGAACATAAGAGATGCAACACTGTATTGAAAATGAAATTTTAAGAAGTCCCTTAAGACTCATGAACATGGACAACAGTGTGGTGATTGCTGGAAGAATAGAATAGATGGATAACAGGATGTAGCAGTTGGTCCTCTGCTTATTAATCCTCATAACCCCTGAGGCAGTTTTGATTATCATCAGATCTCAGAGCCACTGCTCTGGAGACAGAACATGGGTGTCGTCAGAAAACTGTGGTTGAAAACCCGTCCCTCACAGACCAGTCAAATGAAATTTAGGCAAGTTATGAAGACTTTGTGGGCTCGGTATCGTCATCTGAAGAGCGAAGAGGGCATTCACCTCTGGAACGTTTGCTGTAAGGGCTAAAGAAAAGGACTTAGCGTGAAGAGATGGCTGTGGAGGAGGTGGCAGTGCCACCATGACGCTTGAGACACAATCAGTTAAAACACCCTTTAAAAATGTTTGTTTTTCTCAGATGTGTTCTGTTATATTCCCTAAAAGGGACCAACTTAAGGTGATAGAATGTTTCATTTTAATCCATTTCTGTGTCTGTGCAGAAAGCTTCCCCAACCTGACCTTCAGCTCACTGATGCCCTTTCAGGCGTTCCTGGAGGGCCCTGCCCACACATCTCTTCGCCTGGCCTCACTCTGTGGAAATTATCTACAGAAGTGTCTTGTCCAGATGGTGCTTAGGCGAAGAGCCGAGCAGGCGAGGCACCAGTCTCCCATTTCTAAGAATACCAAAAATGTTTAATTACTTGCCTGAGACCATGGGATTAGTTAGTGGAAGGACTAGGAATCAGATCCCAGGGTTCCTCTCATTATGTCAGCAAATAACAACTTGGAAGGAAAACTTGTTCCCGGCCCAGGGGGAGGTGGCAGTCCAAAGACAGAGGAGGCTGGTTTTCCCCTCATCTCTAATTTCCTTTGATCTCTGGACTCTGGCTACATGCTAATTGCTTGGCAGAAACTTCACAATTGAACTTGTGAGAGCCATCACTGTCAGTGGACCTCTAGGCGACGATAGTAGCTGTCGAATGTTTTAGAGCCAACACCCAACTGGACCGTTCTAAGTGACTCAACAGTGGCAGTTTAAAGAGAAACAAAAGCAGAAAAGGTGTTTGTTTGTTTTTTAAACAACAGCTCCCTACCCTCCCTATGGAGAATCTGGTGCTGAATTTTACTGCCCATCCAAAGGGGACAGGGCTGTTGCCCTCGGGGAGTTGCCTCTACTCCCTAAGCTCCTCCCCCTGGAGTTGCTAATGGGAAGTCACACGGAGGGGCGCCGAAGGGGTATCCCTTGCACTCGCACAGGGAGTGTGCTCATGGTGCACTCGGGAAAGCTGAATCTCCAGCTTCAGTCATTCCTCAGAGTCTTCTTCATCTCCGGCCTGTTCAAGGGGAACCTACGGGGTTCCAAAACTGAGCTACAGTTTTGTGAAAGACAACATTTACACACTGTAACATTCACCCTTTTAAAGTACATGATTCCACAGGTTTTAGTGCATTTAGTATGTTAACATATTAGCAAAGTTGTGCAACCATCACCACTATCAAATTGCAAAATATTTTCATCTCTCCAAAAAGAAACCTCTGCCCATGAGCAGTCACCCCCCACTCTCCCCTTTCTAAGCCCCTGGTAACTACTCATTTACATTCTGTTTCTATGGATGTGCCTATTCCAGACATTTAATAAAGATGGATTAATGTGATATGCGGCATTCTCTGTCTGCCTTCACTCACTTGGCATGAAGTTTCCAAAGTTGATACGTTAGCGGGTGCAGCCTGTAAGGCTGAGCTCTCTCCTGACACCAACGGCAAGTTTGGGGTCCCCAGGACCACCCAGTGGAATAAGTAGCTAGAAGGACTCACAAAACTCGGTGGCACAGGGATCGCATCCAAGCAGAATTTCAGGACCTGCCCTAAACCTAATATATAAAAATCTGCATTTTAGCAGGATTTTCTGGTGATTCCTATGCACAGCAAAGTTGAAGAAACAGTGATCTAAAATGTTACCAGATGCTTGCTCCAGAGTGGTCTTATTTTCAAATGAATGTTGGTATCTATAGGCACAGCTCAACCTGAAATAATGGATATCAGTGGAAGCCTTATCTCCTATTGATAAAGTGAAATCAGCAAATAGTTGTTGAATCCCTATTGGACAGCTGGTAGGTGTTTCTGTAAGTACTGTGAAGTGAGGAGTCAATATAGTTGCTTTCTCTAAAAACTAACTCAGAGCCTGACCAGTGTGGCTCAGTTGGCTAAGTGTCATCCTGCAAAGCAAAAGGCCCCAGTTCGATTCCCCGCCAGGGCACCTGACTGGGTTGTGGGTTTGGTCCCCGGTTGGGGTGTGTAGAAGAGGTGACTGATCCATGTTTATCTCTCACATAGATGTTTTTTCCTCTCTCGTTCTTCCTCCTTTTCCCCTCTCTAAAACTAAACAAAAATCTTAAAAAAAAAAAAACAACCTCAGTAGTGGCCCACGAGGGCCTCAAAATTATGTCATGGTCATTCTTTTGGATTCTAATTCCTTTGCCACATCATTGGGGGCAAGGAGATAAACCTTTGTTATGTGAATTTGATAAAAAAGGTTTTGGACAGCAGAGACTGTGAAAAAACAAAACAAAAGGAAAAAGTCAAGGCTGCTTGAGGGGTCTGTGGGGACAATGCCAGGAACTGGGGTTGCTACAGCAAAAAGGGATGCTTTGCAGGGGGAGTGAGAGAGAACTCCAGATATACCTCACGCACTTCACTGTCTTATACCCACCTGGGCGCAGCTAGCAAAGCAATTCAATTTGACTTTCCTAACTGAGGCTCCGTGTTCCCTTAGGGAGAACCATCCCAAATATTCTTGTTATTGGACAGTGGCAACAATGAAATAAGATGTGCTTTTTAATCTAATTCTTTTGGAGATAAAAAGATTGATGGAAAACAACACAAGCATCTTTCTGGCACAGATGGGTGAAACATTTTGCTCGGGGCAGATCAGTCCTAGCACATTGGAGACAGTTCCAAGAACCACGTTGGCGGTACTTCAGGGAATAAAGGAGTTGGCTGGGAAACAAGTAACAACAGGAGCTAAGTATGGACTGGCTGGCTAATCACCTCTGATGGGGGAACCAAGCAGTATGGGGACGATCTTGCTGGTAAAGTGCCATGAGGAATTTTCCTGGACCGTAAGGCATGAAATGAAGCAAATGTAAGGTGTGGGAGTATCTAGGAAAAAGCCCTTGCATGGATGCATTTATGGGGGACTCTCTCTCTCCTGTGTCTGCCCTGATGTTATACATTCCTCATCTTGTGTGTGCCTTTCCAGTGTAAGAAATCTAAAAAGACAACTTGAAAATTGCCTGAAGAAAGAGCACATGGTGCTTGTCAACCTAAGCAGATGATGTGCTAAGCAACACCTGGGCCTCCTCCCATGTTTATGCTCCTTGATAGGCGGCCACTGTTTGGAGAAAGGCTTTTTCATAAAATGCCTGGGTCTGTATGGAAGAAGCTGCCTTCTCCTTTATTTCTCTTTTGCTTGCTGTAGGGGAGGAATCAATATTTTTCACTTACTGTTCTAGGTTCTCATCTGAAGCTCTGTAACAAAAGACCCACTAACAAGAGGAAAAAAGCACACAAGTGTTCTTCATATGTTTTATATGATACAGGAGATGTCATATGGAAATGAAGACCCAAAGTAATGGTTAAACCTATGAACTAGGTTTGATGAGAGTGACCAGCAGTGGGAAAACCTGACAGGGCAGGGTAGGATCTAAGAGTGGTAAACTTGGGGAAACTTGGCGAGGCCCGTTCATTTGGATTCCTCTCCAAGTCTCCCTGTCTTGAAGACAGGAGACCTTTCCTCCAGGTGTAGGGAGGGCACCTCTCACATGAGAGTCTTCTGACCTCTTTCAGGGGAAGGTCAGAAAGTCCTTCCTAAACTTACCATTTCTTACATTCCTTCAGCTTAAAATATTCAACATGACAAGGCAGCATATTTTGGGGTAGTGTGTTCTGAACCCCACCCTTGCAGAGAAAAGAAACAAGAAACAGTGAGGGCTTTAACTTCATTTTTCAGTCCATGAAATAGACTGGTATATGAAAGGAGATTTTAATGACTCTCTTACCTTGATAAGAAAACATTATCATGATGATACATTTAGGTTAATTGTTTTTCTTATTTTTTAAATAGATACAAGTTGACAGTGGATAATGTCCTTCTTAAAACAAAACCCAACCCAAAAACTCTGTGATCCCCCCTGCAGATCCATGACATGTTTCGGCAACCAGTCCTAGACCATTGCTGTGGTCAGTGAGCAATAGCAATTGGAGGATCTGTTGTCAATATCCAGGGATTAACTTTTTCTGAATTTTTTTTAAGTTTTACGTAACTCATTCCGAGTAATGTGGCTTCCCCATTTATTTGGCTTTTATGGTTGGGGAGAAAAATTTTATCTACCCTTCTAGGTTGCTTTGGCTGGTCTAATGATTAAATTGACATAACACAGATTAACAAGAGAAAGATGAATGTAATTTTGTACATACTGGAGTCTCACATGAACATGACAGGCTAACAGGCAGGCAGTTGAGGCTTTCATACCATCCTGAGCTAGGAGAAGAGGCTAGGGGTCTGGGACTTGAAAGGAAGGAAGCCATAACAGGAAGATGGGAAGGGCAAATGGCAGACAAATGCATCCCATGCCATGCAGAGGCAGTGGGGCAGAGAATTTGAACAAACAAATAAATGTAAGCCCCCACACCTGGTCCATATCCTTTGTAGTTATTTCTGGTGTTAATTCTTTTTCTGGACCAGGATTTCTGTTTACATTCCTTTAGGTAGTTATGGGGGAGCTAGAAAACTCTTCTGACTCTTTGGGGCCTTGATTGCCCTTTGTTACAAAACAGGACTATGTCAATTCAGCATGTGACCTAGGCCTCTGGTTGGGGAACAACTGGCTTAGACTATTAGCTTTGGGTGAAAGAGAAACTGGGGACTGAGATGCAAGATGAAGGGGAGAAAAGAAGAGAGCCAGGAGCTGGTCTGTGCCTAAGCCTTCCTGGCAGCAGCCAGGCACTGGAGGACTGTTCAGCTTTCAGAGGGAAGTGGAAGCTTGAGCACCGTTATTTGTTATTTATGGGGAGCACCCCTGGAGCCTAGCTCTGAAGAAACAGTCCCGTCTGGTTATTTTGTAGAAATGGCTGTAAACATTTATACATTCGGAGAATTTCTGGCAGGTGCAGGCAGGGTTTTCAAAAGCAGATTGCTGTCACTTGCCCAGCACACCGCAGGCCACTCGTAAACACTGTCTCCTTGGAAATGGGCTGACTTCTGTTTCATTTCCCTCCCACCTCCCTTCAACTTCAGGAACTAGAGTTTCAACTAAGTCCACTCCTCTTTCCCAGGGTGGTAGATATACCGCAACGAGAGAGGGCTGCCCGGCACGATAGGGTTGTCCACAAGCACCCCCATTTTATGAAGAGGGCCCTCGGTCTTGCAGGAGGGAAGTGGTCCTGGCCCTGTGAAAGTAAGCTGGTTAATTATGAGGTAGCCCAACTCCTCTGGAAGAGAAAATACGAGGCCGAGTGACATGCATCCAGCCACAGATGTACTAATTTAATTTCATGCCTCAACATCAGCTGCTCCTCTCCACTTAAAAGGAACATTTGCATCCATCTGTCATTATCTCTCCCTTTCATTTTAAAATCTCTTTGCTTTCTTTTCTTTCTCCTCACTCCTCCCCCACTCCCACCACAACTTGATGAAATAATGGGGCACATTTAAAACCCAAACTCAGGCAATTCAAATTCTGAACTGATGTGATTTTGTGCTATTCTAAGTCAACCCTGAGAGTGTCTGGGGAGTAGAAATCAAAAGACCCAACAAAAAAGCAAGTGAGAGAGGGAAGATTTCGAATGCAAATCAACCTCCTCAACCCATCTGAAACAACCTGCTGTGAACTGGGCTAGAACGTATGGCCCATTAGCACCTTGTTAGGCTGTCCCTGGAGCAGTTTAACAGGGTGATAATGGGGAGAAAATGGCTGCGACCTTTGCAAGCCCAGCCCCAGCTTCCTGCCATTCTATCCTACCTACTTCTGGGACCCATGGGGCGGGGCTGGTAATTGTTGCTCAGGAGGAAACAAAGGTGGAAGAGAAAAAACTTCATTAAACACATCATTAAAATTTTAAAATGCACCTTTCTAGCAAAAAGGAATACAGAGGTTAATTTTAGTTTTCCAGCGTAGGGGACAATTGTGTGTGTGTGCGCACGCCCGTGAGAGAGAGAGAGAGAATCTCTTTGTGTTTGCTCTCTCCTGCTTCATTAAATATTGAAATTTAGTAAAAAAAAATTATAGCATGTTAAAGACTGCATGGGAAAATCTCAGAGATTAAGTCTTAATCCTCAGAAGGCAAATCCTCAAATATAAAATACATGGTCGACACATATCAGTAAAAATTCATGTGCAAATACTTTTAAGAACACAGCGCTTGCTTTAGGATTGGAATCGGGAGAGGCTTGCTGGGACACCCTGGCTCCTCTCCTAATGCTTTGGTGTAGAGTGGGGTCAGTGACAGTATCTCTGGCGCCATGACATGCATATTATAGAAAGGCTAGAGCTCTCTGCCGATGACAAAATTTACTTCTAGATGTTAAAGATATCAGATAGTCTGTTACTTGGACAATGTGTTTTCTTTCCTTTGCAAAAATGTGTAATTTGTTTGGTTCACTGTGAAATCAACTAGAAGCATCGTACTGACTTTAATGAACCATTAGAGATGGCAGTGGGAAAATGAGACCTTGTTAGCATAGGCAGCTAGTTAGGTACTAATGAAGAGGAGGGAGAAGACTGGCTGGGTCCGATGAAGTCTGGAAACTACAGTTTCACAGACACTCCAGAAAATAGCCCAAGCGCTCTGCCAAAGGGATCACCGTCTGAGCCGGCAGGGAAAAAAATCAACTTCCTAATCACTTGAGGGGGTAACCGACTAGTTCCCAGGATTAACTGGAAGAAGGAGACAGTTAAGGAGGAAGATCCTTTTGCTTGTGCAGTAGAAGCCAAAATGGTGACCACAAAGGGGGCGAAACTGGGAAAAAGATCAGATAAGAATGCAAGCCTGGAAAAGCCAGGAAAGACATTGGACAAATTGAAAGAAAGCCTGCTCTCTCCCAACCTCACGGAAATACTTAACAGGGAAGCTTAACAAAGGTCCCAGTCTCTGCTTAGCAGCCGCGCTGGTCAAAGCAAAGCACCAATCACGGGCCAGATGGGAACAGCGACTAAGCTAGGCCACTGGAGCGGTGGGTGCTGGGCTAATGGCAGGGCAGCTCTGGGCCTTGTTGACCCTCCTGGGTCTGGTGAGCCTAAGTGTGGGCCGCTGCCCCAGAAAATGGACTTCTGCGGCGAGAGGGAGTTAAACCACCTGCTCGCGGATGAGACATTGGGCCGGTGCACCTGGGGCTAGTGACTCCATCTACCAGCCGAGGGCCGGGAAATACCTCATGGAGCGCAGGAGCCTTTTAAAGGCGCTCTAATACCTCTTGCCACTATTCCTTAAAAGCCTTCTAGGCACGTGCCTCTGAAATTCTTTTCCCGAGACACCGTGGAAGGACCTATTTCCGGACTGGTCTTCCTCCTGTAATGATCTTAACAGGGTTTTTGCCAAAAGGTTTAGTGGGATGATAGTGCCTTAAGGTCTGGCTTAATGAGCTTGGACTAATTTAGGGTCAATGACCTTACAAAGGTAGGACGTGTGCAGAGACATACAAATAATAACCACATAGATTAGTGTGAAAAATGCTGGAAGAAGATAGTTACTAGAGAATCCATGGTTTCCAAAATAAACTCTGCCATGCAGGAGCCAAATTCCTTTGAAAGAATTTCAAGATCATTCTGTTGTTATGTTGGAATGGTTTTTTATGTGGTTTTGCATGGAGTAAAGGGAAATATTTCATAACTTGTTAAAGTCACCAGAATACTTCTGTGTTGTTGGGCTGTACTTAAATACAAATAAGAAATGAGTAATTCAAGAATATGTTTAATTTTTATTTCCAAATGGAGGTGGAGATTAGGATTGACAATACTAAGGTGATTTGTTTGTCTGTCAGGGTAAGAAATGAGTAATAACCATATTACACTTAATTTTATAAAAGTGCAAAGTAAGTGCAAAATTTTGCAAATTTTTAAATAGTGCAATGTAAGTGCTAAATGTTAATAGTCCTTTGCTTTCATTCCTAAGGGAGATTTCTCCCACTTTTTTTTTCTATAGGCTAACTCAACATTCTGCTTTTCTTAGGGGATATGGAAATGTCCCTGGGACAGCTGTCCTCTGCCAGCTGAGGCACCCACAAGGTTAATGAACACCCACAAAGACTGAGGAAGAGAGCGCGCTTTCTTCGCTGATGATTAGCATGCCTGCATTCTTCCCTTTGTGGTAATGATGGTCAAGAAGGTGCCTAGTGATAGAGGGGAGAATGGAGGGTTTCTGCTTCTTGTGCCTCCAACGCTTATTAAAATTCATTTCCATTCAAATAGCCATGGTCTGATTTTCATCATCAAATAAGCACACGCTGTACATATTTAACAGGCAGGAGACCTGTGCCGAGTTCATGTCTTTTTGAAGTGAAGGCCTGTTCTCTTAATGACTGTCCATGCTTATCTCTGTATGTAAATTCCTCCCCCTCCTCTTCCTTACCCCCTCCACTTTACTGCTCCCCCAGTTCCGGGATCTTTGATGGGCAGCCTAGATGCCTATTATAATGATAATTCATTTGGAGCAGCGTGGAATCTCCTTCCCTAGTCCAGCTCATTATAAAGGTGAAGCCCTCGGGAGGGCAGGCTGGGAACGAAACGGTTTCTGGTTATTTTTTCCTCTCCAAGAGGCAGAGGTAGGATGGGGTGGCTTTCTTCGCTCAGCCTTGGATTTGTCTCTCTTTGGGGTTGGCCTCCATTCCCAGTCATGGTGATTGTCCTGGAGCACTCGGGGGGACCACCATCCGCTGGAAGGCATTTCAGTTCACACAGTTCTACACTGAACAGCTGCTGGGAACAGCTGGGCCTGTGTGACTGTTGTCAGTGAGAAACCAAGTGGCAAATGTGAGTGTATTGGGCTTCTTGAAAGGGTGCATGCGGTCGAATAGTTCAGGACAGCACAAAGATGTGCTGGCAGGGCAGCCCTGGTATGGCTTACTTTAATATTTTTTTAAACACAATGGCCATAAAAGAAATCTCTTTGAAAGCTTTGAAAATCTCAGAGACAATGATCAAGAAGGATATCAATAAAGCAATCATATTAGGAGTGAAGGTTCTATTAAATGCATGACAAGATTTTGCAGTATTTTCCAGCATGATTAAATTTGTACATTATATCCTTATAGTTATCATTCAATCAGGACATCTTAACAAATCACTTTCTTTCATTTTCTTTTTGTTTTTCTCTGACTTGCCTTAAAAAAAATAACCAAAAACTTTTGGTCTAAAATAATTGAACTCAGTCTTATGAATTGAAAAATCATCTCTCCATCTGCAAAGAGTCCTCGTGGGAAGAGTGGGGAAGAAATTGGTTTTCCAAAGCATATGCTGAAACAAAATATAAGATACATGAAATTTGGGGTAAAGCAAAGAAAAATATTTCTTGCTCAGGGTCTGGTGCTTGTGATTTTTTCTGTGGAAGCATATTGTGTCTCCTAATTTTAGAAACTTGATTATTCACAGGAAGTTCATTTGGATGAATCAGTTTTCTTGTTTTAACAAAGAAATTGGACAAGTTCTGAAAGTTTTTCTAATTGTATTTATCTGTCTGGAGAGAATATTGCTGTCACTAATATTTGGAACCAATTGCCAGGAGGTCATGGATGTTTCTAACCTTCAGGAGTTCCCAAGAGTTGCCTGGCTCAGTCTAACTTAGGTACCAAATGACCTGACAATACCTGATTCTTTATTGCTTTGACCACATTGTAGGGTTTTTTGTTTTATTTTGTTTTGTTCTGTTTTGCTTAGGGAATGCCATTTATTGCCAGTTGAACAATAAGAATAAAGTGATATAAATGTAGAATTATTAGAGTTGGTGTTTCAGTCTCATCAATATCAAGGTCGGCAAGCATTCCCCTTTCTTATCTGTAACAGAAACCAAGACAATGTGAAGGATTCCAAAAGAGGCAATATGGATGAAGTCATTTATTAGATTTATAAGAGCTGAAGGAGAGTGCTAAAGCTATCCATCTTCTACACGTTATTGAGAACAGGACCAGTGACTCAGACCGTCTGGACAGCCTTTCCAAGGCAGAACTGAAATCCTAAAGCGAGCCGATGAGAAAAAGTGCATGCGTTTTAAGAAAAGAGGGATCAAAGGCCAGAGTAAAAGTCCTGTAAGCCTCCAAATACACTCGGTACAAATCTGACTGCAATAGTTATGCAGCAACATATCTTTGTAAATAAAGATCTCATTTCAGAAGGCTTTGAAGATTTTTGTCCCCTTAGTCCTTTTTTCTCTTGGAAATCATAGCTCCAAATATTTAGGTGACATTAGGCAAAATTATTATTTGTCTCACTTGAAATGGAGCTGTGTGTGTGTATAAATAAATAAAAGAATGATGTAAGAACAAATACCATTTAATCAAGAATTGCACAAATTACTTCTTTTCTTTTGGCATGATGAAATTATCAGAGTAAGTTAAATTGGCTATTTTTTTTTTTTTTTTTTGCTGTGTTGAAAAGTATCCTGAGTAACTTTAAAGACACTTGGTTTAGAACTTTGACAATTTAAAATTCTAACACGTTCACCTAAGGGCATGAATTTTATTTTTTAAATTAGACATTGATTTCAAAATCTTGTTTTTTTTTTGGCCCACATTCCATCAGATAGAGTTGGTTTCAGCCCCTATATAAGCCTCGTTTGCTATTTACAAGCCATGTGACCTAGGGCAAGTTTTATTTCTTTTTTTCAGGCTAAGTTTTGTCTGTTGTAAAATGGGAATAATAACAGTCCTTAGTGCAAAGAGAAAACCTGATAATGAAATTAAAGCACTTAGCCCAGTGCTCAATAGTAAATGCTGAGCTATTTTTATTATTATTAAAAAATGGATAGCAGAGCTTTGCACCCTTCTAGAAGGAAGCCCAGAAGCAAGAAGAAGGTGGTCATCTCAGAAGATTGAGGCTAACAATTTCACTGAAAAAATATTCACTGGGCATCTACCAAGTTTCAGCACTGTCTGGTCTTATAGACTGTATTCAAAGAATGAAAATAAGGAACCCGCATGACTTACTTTGCTCCATGCCAGAATGGTCCAGTTCTACAAGAGAGCACACATGAAGCTATGGGAGTTTGGACAAAGTGCCTGCCTTCTTCAGCAGGGATGGAGGTGATCAGAGAAAGCTTAACGAATGAACGAGTAAAGATGAATCTTTTAAAGATGGATATAAATTTGAAAGGCATAATTGCTCATTTGTTTTACAAATATGTATTGAGTATCTGCCAGATACTTTTTCACATACTAGAGATTCCACAGTGACTAAAGCATATGAATTGCTTTATTTGGTAGAACCAGGAAGAAACTTTTGAATGAATGTTCTTTGGATTAGAAGAAAAAAATCTTAACTTTATGATGACAAGTAGCAATGATTTCTGGATAAATATCTTAAAATCACAATGCCTCACTTCCATGCAACCAGCATAAAAACGTGATGCATTTCTCAAAATTAGAGGATTAGAAGGAAAATTTTATAGGTAGGCATAAAGTGATAAAATCTTAAAGTGGAAAGCATATCCTTCACTCTGTTTTCTTGATCACCCCCTTATACATTAAGTTTTTCTATTTGACATAAAGAAAATTTTCTCTATATATCCATATTTATATTTATACCTCTCTCTCCACCTCTCATGAGTTCTTTCACAACTAAGAGTCTACATTTCATTTTCTAACTCGCCCACTTGACACATTTCAGCTCCTACCCCTTTTTGTCTCCTAGTTTACAGCAAATGTCTCTCCATAGCACTCAAAGTAGTATACTGAAGGGAACAAAACAAATCCCATTATCCTATAGTAACAGATGATGCCGGCCTGAGCTCTATCAATCTCCCTGAGGGAACGAGGTAGACACCTAATGTTGAAGGATCCTGGCACTCTGCTCCTCAAATGTAAAATTATTGAATTAAGTATAACCTAATTATTAGTAAATCTGGTGACATCGAGATTTTTTTTAAGAGTATTTTTTTGTTTTTTTCTATTGGATAGACATATTTGCCCTTGGTCTGCCTGAAGGATTCATTCAGCCTTCTGGGCAATATCGATCTTCATTGAGTTTTGAAATCCCAGCAGCCCCTTTAAACCAGATGGCCCCCCAAAATTAAGATGAATGCATGTAATTGTCATTCAAAATTCTGAACCTGCAATGTTGCCATATGCAGAGAAGAGTTTGCCTCCTTTGTGTGTCCCTGTCCGTGGTCCTAAAAAGGCCTGCCGTGGACCTCAGTTGTGGGACAGCCATTAATGAAGACAGTGGCAAACACTAGAAAAACATGCTTGAGAGAAAGGCTCTGACTGTGCTTTTGCTCAGAGAGACAGGCAGTTCATTTATAACTATTTTTACAGTGCTGTGTTACTAACAGTCTCTTTTTAATTATCATCGTCTCTCCTCTGATTAATTGACCTTGGGTCACAGGAAGAAAATGTCAGGGTTTGCAGGGGGAAAGGAACGTGTATTTATTACAGGCAGATGGTTAAACTGAGCTAGGATTTGTCACTTCCTATTATAAGATTCTATTTTCAAAGGTTTTACAACTCAACCATAAAAAATTATGCTGTCGGATAAAACTTAGAAAAAAACCAGGAGTCTTTTTAGGCTCACTAATTAAGGAAAAGTCCTGTAACCTGCAAGTTATGCTCATGGAAAATAAAGCAATGCTCAACTGTAAGTGCCTAACTATCTACCACCTATTGTGTGAAATCATATAATTTGAAAATCAATAAGTAGGTAGCATGTTTAAGACTTCAAACCGCAGAATTGTACAATGCTAGCAATTAGGATTGGTATTCGGGGGAAAGCATTGATAGTGATGCCAAGAAATGGCTGAGCTGTTGAAGTTCATGAGCCAGCTGTTATGCATCTGTTGTACTTTTTAAACCAATATCATCATGAAGAAGAGGGCTAGTGAGTCGGCAAGAAAACATAATGCCTGATGCTTTTGAAATCATTAAATAAGATGACATTACTTCAGCTTACATCAGGGCCACCTAAGCCCTTTTAGAACAGATATAGGGATTACTTTAAATAATGGAATTTTAAAGTAGAAAACAGGTCAGGTTCAAGTTAAAAGTTTCTAGTCTTGTACTATAAAGTGGCTCATATATCTCTCATTCAACAGAAAAATAAAGAGCAAAATAAACTCTTTTTCTTGGAGTGGCTGAAAAAATAAAACCTATAATTATAATGTTAAAAATATTTGAAACTTACATTTTAGATTTCCACAATCATTAATATGTTTGTTCTAAAAAAATAAATTACTGGTTTTTGATTATATGACAAATTCTCCACAGCTGTGACTATATAAAAGAAAAGAACATAGAAATGATAATTGTATGAGTGCTTCATTAATCTTGTGAATGAGTAATTTATTAAATGATTTACATTGAATGAGTAATTTGTTAAATGATTTACATTGAGCACTTAGAACAATGAATACCACAAGTAGGAGGGCTTAGTAAGCTCTCCTATTACAAATACTTTTTGTTGTTGCTAATGGTGTTTTCTTTATTGTTGTCATTACCACAGGGTCGGTAATTTATCCTCTGGACAATGAGCCTACATTGTCTGTTAAATAAAATCACCAGAGGTGGGCGGACAACTTTCTTCCCTTCTCTTCTCTCTCCTCATCTCCCTCTGGTTACCTATGTCTCAACATGTGAATTTTCTGTCCTGATAATCTTAAGTTAAATTATTGGAGCTTAAATAAAAGTTAATTATGAAAAGGCAAAAAGTTCTTTGTAGGTGATCTAAGAGTCACAGAATGGTCTTTGGTTTAAGTAACAAAAATATATCAAAAGGATAGTTAGAGTTTCAGTTTGCAATCCCCAAAATAAAACAATAGCCTCAGTTTCCTCACATGAAAATGGGAATAATAACACCTGGTTCACAGCCTGCAATGAATATCTAATTACATATTTTCAAAATAGTTAGCACAATGTTTGACAGTTGCTGAAGTGCTTTAAACAATTTTTTAAAACAAAATGTTTATTTTTATATTTTCATTCTTGTTCTTATTTCTTCATCAGGACCAGAATGGACATTGCAAATTCTCAAATTTTTTTCTGAGTAGAAGTCAGAGAGAAAAGCACTGATTCAGAAACTGTCCTGTCTGCGGAAATAAAATTAACTCAGCCTCCCAGGCCCAGGGAGCTCTCATGCCAGGCTCTGCTTTGTCTCTGTGCAAACTTTCTCTTACGTACATACCTCTCTGACACCTACTTCCTGAATAGAGAAAGCACTTAGGCCTGTTCAGTCAACCATGGAGCATGTGAAGCCACTTTGCTTATCTTAGGGCAGATGATCATACCTGGTAGCAATTTATAGACTTCAGGAGGCAATGAATCCAAAAAGACTGCTGAAAGTCATGCTCCAGATTCAGGGTAGCCTCTATGTTTTATCTCCTAATTCTTCCTTAGCTTTTACCTCTACTCCAAAGTAGATGCCACCTTTTTCTGTTTCCGTGAGAATGAAGGCAGCTGTCATGTCTAGTTTCTGGCTGGATCCTACAAGACTTCTGTAATCTAGGCAGCCTTCAACATTCTGAGTGTCCCTGCTCCCTTGCTTTTTCATTTCTGACCATCTTTGTAAATTTGTTTTTTTTCTTCCAAGTCATAAATTCTATACCATCTCTTTGTTTCAAAAGTATTTCCTAGGTCGGTGTTTCCCTGTAACTCTCAAATCTGTATGGTGGCCTGATTTATAATTTTCCCCCAACCTCCAACCCACTACCATCAATTGTTTTTTGCTTTTTTAATTTTTTCTAGATTTTGTTTTGTTGTACAGAAGTGCCCAAGGTCACTCATAATATGTTAATTCCATTTTTATATTATAATTTATACTGCTAAAATTAGGGAGATGTAAAATATTTGGGGATGTTTGACCACAACTCAAGAGAACTGATGGAAGTTTTAATTGCTCAGGTGATTTGAACTAATATTTTGATCTAGGAAAAATATTATGTATTCAACCATTTTTCCCAGTAAACAATTTTTTAGCTGGTATAGATCCCCTGGCTTCCTATTCTGTAGTTTCATATCAGAAAATTATAAATTCATATCTCTTCACCACTTGCAGTGTGGATTGCAAACTTTGTTTTGGGAATTGTTGATTTGTTGTAGCTACAGCAACTTCATCGTCCCATAGATTCAGATGACACAGAGGAAAGATAAAAGAGGGAAGGAGAGTCATTTTCCTAGGCAATAGTCACAAGAAAGAGGCATACAACTTTGAGGGGTGGCAGAATGGTGAGTAGTCTTCTGAGTCCTCACGTCTTCTGAATCTAGCTCTTTAATATAACTCAGCAGGGGGACCATGCGCCTACAGCAAAGCAATCCCGTCCTATTCTTTAGAACATTCTCCAGGACATGCTTGTGGAGAGAGGAAGATACAAACATTATTCATTTTAATATCTCAGAAATTCACTTGTATCACTACGTTCCTTTGAACTGTCAATTGTTGAATCTTCTGCTACCCCTGTGTGTAGAGTGAGGAGATAATTGCTCTGATCCCACAGCGAACCATCTGCTAGAACAAATTGCTCTGCTATCTGCTTCACTGAAATGCTTGTGTTTGTTCTATTATGCTGAAATGTTCATGAAACGTGGTTTATACTAAGCTGTGTTTCTGGAAAATTTATTGTATAAATGGTCAGAACACTCTTAATTACAAAGCCTCTTCTCTCTCTTTGGATTTCTAAACTGCTTTGCTGATTGGAGCTGAGGTCCTGGAGAGCCAGCATCCCAAGACAGCAGCTGATTGTCGATGCCCAGGAGGGTACGGCAGTGACAATGCAAATTCTCAAGACTTGTGACAGTTTTTGAAACTTCCTTCAAAAACAGATGCTTTTGAGTTCTGGAATCTGGAATAAATATGTCTTGTTCTTATGATATAATTCTAATGGTTCTTGGTGAAGTTACTACTACATTTTGCCCTGTATAATGCTCACCCATGTTTTTGGCCCAAACTTTCAGGAAAAAGATGTTTTAATTTTTTACTTCAATTATTTATTTATTTATATTTAGATACTTGTTCTTTTTGTATTATAAAAGGATTTTAGCATTTAGATTTGAACATATTATGATACAAGAAATTTTATGTAACACGTAATTACAAAACACAGGAACAGACACAAGGTATTCCAGGTACCACCCATGTATAATGTACACCCTTATTATTCCCTACAAAATATGGGCAAAAAAGTACACATTATAAATCGCAAAATACAGCATTAAGTTAACACATCATTTATCAGCTTTATGTTTGTATTGTTATATCAGTCTCGGGGGAAGGTATAATTTGATACATTCCCATTCTAAAACCTTTTATTTTGCTGTGTTAATGTAAGATTAATGACCAAGATGGCTTGAGATAGGATTTTTTTGGACTTGTTGCTTTATGTCTTTCAGTATCACACAGGTCTACAAAATATATCTATGGCACAAAGGGAGAAAATAGTAATTTAAGAGAAGATGGGGTAAGTCCTTCCACTAACATGGCACTGTTAACATTTGTAGGTACATTCCATAATTCCCCAAGCATGACTGGCAGAAATTTTAGAGGTAAAAGTGGGGAAAGGCAGAGAGACAATGTTAAGACATTAGCACTTTCTTCCTGCCATAATGTTTCTTAATCCACTGTGAATAAGGCAATGCTAATTTCTTTACCCACTTATCCTTTGAGATACAATTAAAAAAGCCATAAAACAAAGATTCAGGCAGAGTAGCAGATTTATTCAGATGGAATACTCCAGTGATTGTTATCATCAGAGGTCTATTGACACATAATGAATATTAGCAAGACTGTGTTCACTAGGGGAGCATCTCCCACTGTTATCTTCACGGTCCATGATGACTTGTACACAGCAAATACTTCACTGGGTGGAATGATTTTACAAGTGATGAATGGAACTTCTATATAGAAGGCTGAAAGTTTATACTTCCTGGACTTGTGTATCTATTTCCTTTCCAAACAAGATGAATCCAAAGAGGCCCATACCAAGACACATCATAATTAAAATGCCAAAGGTTAAAGACAAAAAGAGAATCTTAAAAGCAGCAAGAGAAAAACAATTAATTATCTAAAGGGAGCCCCCATAAGACTGTCAGCTGATTTCTCAAAATGAGCCAGTCCCTTTGCAGGCTCAAAAGGACTGACAAGAAATATTCAAAGTGTTGAAAAGCAAGGACAACAACCAAGATTATTCTAACCAGCAAAGCTAGTATACAGAATCAAAAGAGGATCTAAGATGGTGGCAGAGTAGGTGGAAACTACACTAACCTCCTCCTGGGACCAAACTGGAATTACAACTACATTATCGAGAAATCATCCTGACTAACCAACTGAACACTAGCTGGAGAGAAGCCTTATAACCAGGGACTTATGGAAAAAACCACATCACCACATCAAGACTGGTAGGAAGTGTGGGTGTGAGAGGGCTGGCAATGCTCCCACAGGCAGCAGCTGAACTTCTGGAGGGATATTTCAGCAGCCAGTGGGGTTCCCAGCCTAGAGCACCAGAACTGGGAAAGGAACCCAAATAACATCTGGCTGTGAAAGCAGTGAGGTTTATGTCTGCCAGGGAGAGATGGCTAGAGGTGCAGGCCAACACACAAAACATTGCCTGCAGCCACTTACCCTAGGCTCCAAGTAGAGGGAGGGCAGAACAGTCTAGATCTGCTTGAAGTGCTTCTGGAGAGAGAGATGAAGGGTCAGCCACCAGGATCCCTACTCTGAGCCATTTTCCTATGCTGCAGAAGCCACCTTTCTCAGGCACAGCACTCCCCTCCATGCAGCAATAGCCTGGGGGAAGTGATAGTCCCACCCACAGAGTCCCTTGAGCCCCACCCTGTGCAGTTTAAGCTGGACTGCTGAGGAGTACATCTGGAGGCAGTTTTAGGCTTTGATTTTACCTTTTAACTTTTGATTAAGCCTAACAGAAAGCCTACAGGTGAAGGTGGATCTCTGGGAACTTTGAGACTTTAGCTGACCCTCCTTGGGGCATGGTGCCAGAGAAAAGCTGGCTTTTATGTGTAACGTAATTCTTTTTGCACATACCCATACCCAGCAGAGACAGCCACAAACCGTGGATCTCTGATATCTCCAAACAGATTGCCCAGGGCCATTCACAGGTGGTATTTGACACAAGTCTGCAACAGAATATTTGCAGATCTACCTAATACACAGAAATGAAGGATGGATAAATAAAGAGCTTCCCAGACAAGAAGAAGCTAAAGGAGTTCATCACCACCAAACCAGTATTATAAGAAACATTAAAGCAGGTATGTCAAACTCATTTTCACCGGGGGCCTCATCAGCCTCACGGTTGCCTTCAAAGGGCTGAATGTAATTTCAACTCCTTAACAGTTAAGGAGTAGTTATATTTACACAGTCCTAAAATTAGTTCAGCTCTTTGAAGGCAATTACAAGGTTGATGTGGCCCCTGGTGAAGATGAGTTTGTTAACTCTGCATTAAAGGGTCTTCTTGAAGAAGAAGAAGATCAAGAATATGAATAATAAAATGGCAATAAATACCTACTATCAACAATTGAATCTACAAAACAAAATAAACAAAAGAGCAGAACAGAAATAGAATCATAGAAACAGAGAACATTTTGAGGATTGCCCGATAAGAGGGGCAGTTGGGTAGATGGGTGAAAAAGGTGAAGAGATTAAGAAGTACAAATTGGTTGTTACAGAATAGTCATGGGGATGTGAAGTACAGTATAGAGAAAATAGGCGATAATAGTCTAATAACTATGTATGGTATCAGATGGGTACAAGATTTATCAGGATGAACACTTACTACATTATGTAATGTCTAATCATGGGGGTGTACACCTGAAACTAATGAAATGATGTATATCAATTATAGTTGAAAATATAAAAATAATATATAGTTGTGTATGTGACCAGTGAGTTTCCTATCACTCTCTAGTAGGCTGGACTACACAGATAGGAATTTAGGCTCTTGTGTGACAAAGTTCGATTCAAAATTCCTCCTTTGTAATTCCCATCTGTTTTGAGCAACCAAGACCAAGAGAAGAGCTGTTTATCAGAATCATTTCTCCTCTCTCTCCCTCATCTTTCATCAGTTGATTCCCTTTTTATTATCATTATTTATATTTTGTGTAACTAGAAAAATAACTTGTCATGGATTATGTCTTATTTGCAAGAGGCTGTAGCAAGATAGGGACAAAGCATGCACAATATATCATAATTTAGTGACTTCACATAACTATATGGAAGTAATGGTGGAAAAAATACGTATAAACAACTCTGAGGACAGATTTTGAATGATCCAGTAATTTTGATTTATACTTGGTGTTTGATGGAACTGTATTTGCAGTTAAAGTCAATGGCTAAATGATTCCCAGCACAAAAGGAGCCAGAAGTACAGAAGAAGTTTTATAATCCACTACTGAGAGCTTTGAGCCTCCCAGCTTAAATTTCCAAAGTGCGGCATCAAGTACAAGCTTGTTGTCATTTTTAACTAACAATTCTACCCACTATGGTCTAGGTGGGTAATTTGTCCACTCTGCCTTCATGAAACAGTGAACACCAGCCTAATTCCATTGGCTTTTCTAAAGCAAACAGCTTCATTTCTCATATCTACTGCTGAGGAGGGGTGAATCTGCTGCCACTTATGATCCTAAGCCCACTCTACAAACAACATTCGGAAACTGATACTGCACAGAAATGCTTTCCGTGTTGATTAATAGCATTGGCTGCTGATCATCTTGAAGGGATCTCAACCATCCCAAGTCCTCCCAGGGGTAGCACTCTCATATTCCTCATTTCCCTTCCTTACCCAGTATTCCCACTCACCCCAACAGTCATTTTCTCTTCATTTGTTTCCTCTCTGGCTTTCCCTACCAGCAAGAGAAAATAAATGAAAGCATTGGAAATCAAAATCTGCACTCTAACTACCAATATTAACAGAATGAGAAAAACATTTCAAATATCAATAAAAGCTTCAAATCCAACGAAGCAAAATAAGCAATTAGGCAGGCTAGTTCAGCAGTTACTGAGATAGACTGATTTATACTACTTCATTAACTTGACTTGCCTCCTCTGGGCAATTTGATCATACCCTCCCAGAGGATTTCTTGGCCAGAAACAGATCCCCAAAGATTGCAGATGTTTTGCGGCAAATACCACCCAACATGAGATTTCTGATCTTTTCAGGCCAGGTGGGAAAGCCAATAGATTGGCATTAATGCTTCCCAGGGTATCTGTTTTGTACAGCAGTAATGTGAAGTATTTTATTCAAGAGGTTGGAGGTGGGCTGGAGAATTATTTTTTTCCTCTCACCTAAAGTGGGCAGTCATGCGCAGAGTGCAATCAATTCTTACATCTACTTACTGGTCTTTATTGCTCTATTTTGAATCACAAGCTGTGATCCCTAAGACTATCATTCATTTGGAAAGAATCATTGAAATCATTCAATCATTTATTCATTCACCAAATAGTTACTAAGTTCTTATTTTGCTAAGCATCGTAATGGGCATTAGGGATGTAAAAAGGCACACTGCTTTGCCACTTCCCTTGCACAACTCAAGGCCTGTTGGAAAAAACAGACATGAAAACAGACTATTAAAACAACAATAATCACAATAAAATGTACAAATAATTGACGTAAGAACCCTGAAGAGAACTGAAGAGGGAGCAAGTAACTGGGAGAATTATGAGAGATAAACGGGACAGTATAAGGGCTTTGGCCAGGAATGGGAAAATACCGGGTGGCTGGGAAGCCAAGTTAAGACCAGGTGGCCAGAAGATGAGAAACTACGGTTCCAGTCCTGCAGTTGATCAAGGTTTGGCCACTATCTCATCCTGTGGTGACGGTAATGAGCAACAAGACCATCTTACCTCCACAGCGCAGGTGCTGAGAGAGTTGTCAAGCAACTGGAAGGAAGGAGGAAGTATCCCCACCATGACATGGAAAGTTCCACTCCAGAACCCTTCACAAACCTGCCCTGTTCAAAAAGCCCCCCCTTTCAGGCAAGGCTGCTTTGTCCCCAGCTTGCAAAAGCAGCTGAGAAGAGTCAGTCCCTGGAGCTGTTACAGGGTGCGGCCAAGGGGGGGACCCCAAATGGACATTTTAAATGGGGTCCAGAACTCAAGGTGTTCAGAAAATACTAGGATGTCCTACCCCGCCCCCCAGGTGTGGGTGAGGGAAAGGGACAAATGGAGCAGGCCCATTGAGAGCTGTTTTGCATAGCAACAGCTCTGCAGCTAACCTCTGGGGTGTGGTCATTTAACATATCTATAACCTTTGACTGGCTACATAGATATGTTAAATAGCTATGGCCATGCTCTGAGCCAAGGGGATGGAAGTAACTTCCCCACCAAGATGTAACTGGGGGGGGCAGGTCCCCC
>PVIA01001883.1:207251-242439 GCA_004024845.1 Tonatia bakeri
CCTGGAAGAGAGAGGGCCACGTGGCTGGAGTGGTGGAGAAAGGACCACATGGCTGGAGCAGTGGAGAGAGAACCACGCTGCTTTTGGCAGAGCAGAGGGCTCTCGCAGTCCTGTGGGAGAGAACCACGTGGTTTTGCCAGAGTGCAGACCCCCGCAGCTCTGGTAGGAGAGGACTGCGTGGCTTTGAGGTGCTTCTTTTGGTCACGTGGCCTGGGAAGCAAGAGAGACTTTGCCTGGAAGAAGGGTGAAAGAACTCTTACCCAAGAGGGCCATGAGACGGTGCTGCATGGCTTTGGATTAATTGGAGATCCTGCCTGGACGGTGACACAGCTGATGGTGCCGAGAACCGACAGAGGCCTACCGGCCGAGCACGGATTACTGGGAAGAACCAAACACTGCCTGAGACTGGACTTCTATTTCCTTTCCTGAGATACGGTACCCCAGACTGGGCAGAGGGGGAAGGAAGGACTGTGTGCATTTGTGGGTGTTTTAAGGGACTTTGGGATTTTGGTAAAGACATTAGGTCACTACTTTAAGTTTGTATAGCACTAAGTAAACGTTTCCTTTCCTTTTCACGAATCTCTGGCATTGAGAGATATCTTTCCTTTAAGGCGGCAGACAAGACGGACCTGAGACTCTTTCAGTAAGAGCATCATCGTCCTGGGCCCCCCTTGTTTTGCTCTGTAACAGAGCCAGTCCAGAGGATCTTTCCTTCCTTTGTGCTGTCTCCCTTGAGCTTAAGCATAGGCTTAACAAAATCTGCCTGGACATTTCTCTATTTTTCTTCCTCTCTGTTTCTGTCTTGGGCAACCCAAGAGCACCAACACTAGTAACATAAGAACAAAATGTTTCTGAGTGTGTTTCTGAAAGATGCCTGAGAATTTGCAACTTTGGGGGGAGTTGCTGTGGTGGTGAGGGTCTGAGGATGTGTGGTCACTCCTCAATTAGGAAGATTTTATTGAGCCATTACCGTATTTTCAGACCTCTGCCAGGTGAACTCATTATACCAACACAACTCCATTATTCAACACCTGATCTTCCTGAGACACATCTCCTCCAAGATTAAAACGAAAGGTGTGGAGTTGCGGGGCAGGGAGGACGAAAGTTTAAGGTTCATTACCTAAAGGTCATTTGGAGAACAAGATGAATGTGATGTACTCCCCTTTGGAATTGCATCTTCTTCTGAGCTGCCAAAATGCCACCATTTAAGAAGACACTAGCAGAGTTTTGTTCTTTAATTTCTCTGTTCATTAAGCCCTCACTTCTGAGGTGTGAAAATGACTCCAGGCCGGTAATAAACTGCTAGAGAAGTCATTATTTTAAAAACCAATCTTACTCCCAAAGGGGATGAGTGGTACAAAGCACAATTGCTCCAAGATCAGCTCCTCTGTAGGACAATGATTGTTCAAATGTTTCACTTATCAGAAGAATAAAAAAGGGCTGTCTAGTTGCAGCAAGAAAAGATGAAGTACAGAGTATCCAGACCCATTCAATAATCACACTAGTCTATTTTTGGGAGTTGGGGAGAGGATACATTTCAATGGGGGAAAATTATAGAACTGTTAGCGTGTGTATTGTAATGCAAAGAAAGCCAAAAGGGTATAGAAAGGGCCAAAGAGACAGAAGTCACTTTCAGAGGTTTTTGTGATGTTAAAGAAGGGACCAGGAATAAGTTAGAATAACAATAATGTTATTATTAATAACCAACTCCTCCTGAAGCAGTGAATGTCACTCACTTTCAGTCTTGAGAAAATCCAGTTGTGTGTGGAGACAGGACCTCTTCAGTTTTGCTTTTTCACAGTTTTCATTTTGCCTCCAAATTAGTGTGGGGCAGAAATGCTTCTTTTGAGTAATACTTTCCTATGACAGTAAGTCCCAGACTTTTGAGACGTTAACTTTCTGCATCCTTTCTCTTCCCTTCCTCCCCACTTTCTTCCTTCCTCTCTTTTTAAATTCCAGTTGTTTGTTTAATGCTTATAACTGTATTTCTCCTTTTAACACCATCATGTAGAAAGCAATCTCTGTATTTCTTTTTAAATAAAAGTGAATAAGAACAATTTGATTTTGAGAAACTTTTGAGCAAATAGTAGAACCCAGTGGGATAATCAGAGAGCTCCTATGTTGTTGCCTAAGTAAAGATTGTGGGAGGTGTAGAGTAAAAAATGATTTTTGGATGTGGATAAAGTGTTATTATAAGGATTCTGCTTTTCATCCACTATTTTTCAAGTCTGAGCAATCAGCCCCCTTGTCATGGACCAACTAAGGGGCATGATTAGAGGGAAATTGAAGCTGCTAGCTGGGATGCAGGGAAAACTTGCCTCTTCAGGAGGCAGCCTCTTCTCTGGAACTGGAAATTCATTCACTCACCTTGTAACCGGAAAAGACACCGGCTTTTGGGTTGCCTGTCACTACCAAATCCAATAAGCAATGACAGCGATTGAATCTTTTATGGGCACTTTATTCAGATAGCCGTCGATCTAAGAAGATGGCGGGTTCATACCCTAACAAACCATCTTCCTGTCCTTTCCTGGCCAGATCTATTATAAGGGGGTGGGGGAGGACAAACAAGGTGTGGTGAGGGCTTTGAGATTCAGAAGCTGCAACATTCCTGTCCTGGTAGTTAGCTGTCTCCAAGGGGGTGGGGTGGTCGTCTGCTTTCCCTGGAACAAAGGTTCGGACGTTCCCAGGAGGTAATCTCTAGCCAGTGCCCCAGGAGGTTGGCTGCTTTTCTAAGGAGCCACGATGAGCCTTATCTATAGTTTCTGAAACAAAAGCTTAACATACACATTACTTGCTAGACTTACAGCTTTTTACCTTAAGCTAAAATTTCCCAAGTTTTGAGTCCCCTATCAATCTCACCTGTGGCCTCGAGCCAGTGTGCCTCTGATGAAGAGAAGGAATAAGTCAAACCTGTGGTCTGTATAAAGTTTTTATTTAGTGTTTCTCCTGAAGTTACTAAGTAGGTCCCTCCATGACAATATGGTCACATGTCCTCACTGCAGAATCACACAGGAACTTCCCCTTCACCTTTAAAGAGCAGTTCTCAGTTTTTCTTTGGCCACCAGGGACACGGCTTTGATCAAACACATAGCAGATGGTACTCAAGGCATAGGATGCTTAACTGTCTGTTTCGTAACCGGTTTCAGAGTCTACGGTCCAAATAGGAGTCACAAGTGGTAACTTACATCTCACCTCTTTTCAAATCCCTTATGTTACATGGTCAGCTCCCACGTGGTCAGTCATATTCTTCAGCTCTCTGAACAGGGCTGGGAACTAATGAGGAGACTGAATTTTATGGATCAAAATAGAGCTCAAAGGAAAGAAGATAGAACACACGATGATTTTCAACTGGAGAGTGTTAGGTTGGACGGGGTAAGACAAAGTTTCAATTACAGTGTTTGGACTACAGAGATGGCACCTGGACTACAAACCAAGATGGCAGCTGGACTCTGACCCAGAAGAGGTGCTGACGTCAGACAAGGAACCACCAATGATATGTGGCTTCTTTGTTTACCAAGGACCAATCCTTGGCTCTGGAGGGAAGTCAAACCATATAAAACCCCCTCTCTCTGTCTTCCCCAGTGAAAACTTTTTCAGCTCTGCCCTTGTCCCTCTGTAAGGGTGGAGAAGGTTTCGCCCAGGAGCACAAACCCCCAAATAAAGCTCTTCTGCCTATTTTTGTGGCTAATTGGCACTCATTCCTCAGTGGGGTCTAAGAAAACCTCACAGAGAGATGTAGTAGAATGTTCTTGGATTTTTTGGCTCAGGTTGATGAATAAGGATTATCTGCTTGTCATCAAGCTTGGCAAAACAGCTGCAGGAGCTTTACTATCGCAGTCCTCGCCAAACCTCTGCCATTACTTCTAGCACCACCACCTCCACTTCCACCTTCCATTTCTCCCTTCACCTCCAATGCCACCATGATTTCCTGGACCACCACCTTCATCACCAATAACTGCACTGCCACTGCCACATCTACCCCTGCCTTCCTGACCACCTCCATCACCATCATTCCATCTCCGTCGTCACTAGCACTGCCTCCTCACTCACCTAAGGTCAGCAGGCAATGGCATCTCCCTTATATTGAATGAGGTATTTGTGAATCTGCTTTTCCTCTAGTTTTCTTTGGGGGTGCTTCAGCTTATCACTTTTTAAACAAATGTTAAAAGTTTATTTACTTAAAAATGTGACTTTTTAAAAATTCAGACGTTACAAAGGTCTTATAAGAACTAAAAAATTTCAAAATAGAAATATATTCCTTTCACACGAATGGTAGGAAACTGCATATAACATTTATTTATTTTTAAAAAGATTTTATTTATTTAATTTTAGAGAGAGGGGAAGAGAAAGAGAGAGGGGGAGAGAAACATCAATGTATGGTTGCTTCTCATGTAATCCCAAATGGGGATTGGGCCTGCAACCAAGGCATGTGTCCTGACTAGGAATCGGACCTGAGACCTTTTGGTTCTCAGGCCAGTGCTCAATTCACTGAACCACACCAGTCAGAGATAACACTTATTTTTAGTGCTTTCTTAACAATATGTCTTGGATATCACTCTAAAATAGTACATAAAGAGCTGCATTCTTTTATATTTTTTAGAATTGAATTTTAGCTCTTACTTATAGTAAATCTTTCCCTCTGTTATTTGAGATTATTTTGGTGTCTTTATTCTAATTTTTTCTGAAGGATGTTTAGCTCATTGATTTTTAATCTTTCTACTTTTCTAATATGAATAATTATGGCTATAAATTTCTATGTATTTCATTAGCTTCATCCAAGGTATTATATATATAATGAGGTCTGTCTGGGAAAAGTCCAGCCATTGTATTGCTAACGTAACAAGAATGGCTTGCGTGACTTCGATGTAATCTGGAAGCCAAGGAGTGTGGGCTGGAATGAGCATGTGTGAACAATGACAACTTCCCTGTACTAGTCACTGGAATCGTAGACACTGTTAAGTGAGCATGTGTACTGTGTGATCATTGCATTCAAAGTGACTGAGTGAGTAGAGCAATTAATCTGCATCAAATTTTGAATTAAACTTGAGTATTTCTACATGGAAACTATTCAGACGATTCGAAGGCTTTTGGGGATGATGCGATGGATGCAATGCATATAGAAATACGGCACAAACACTTCAAAGATGGTGAGAATCTGTTGAAAGTGATCTACCCTTTCTGGAAGAAAAGATCTTCCGAGAACTACATTCTGGAAGACGTGCGACAAGCACACCTGAGAACGTTGAATGTGTACATGCTGCAATCACTAAAGATTGGTGACTGACAGTGCAAGAACTAGAAGCTGACCTGGGGATTCCAAAAACTACTCCGACTTCTGGCTTTTCCCCAAACCAAAATGGCCTTGGAAAGGGAAGAGATTTCAGATCCTCAATCAGATTCAGGAAAACATGATGTGACAACTGATGGTGATTCCAACAGTGGATTTTACAGTCTTTTGAACAGTGGAAAAGATGCTGGGAGAACTGTGTGAGGTTCCAAGGTGCCTACTTTGAAGGGGACTGAGGCATCATCATCCTGTGTACAATGTTTCTTGTATCTTCTTCAATAGATGTCTCTATTTTTCATATTACATGGAGACATTAATGTCATGTACATCATAATGTAATATGATGTGCACGAACCTCATCATATATAAATATATTTTTTATTATTTAATTCAAAATATTTAACAACTCCTATTATGCCTTTTTTTTTTGTCTTTTTAAAAGTAAACTTCTTAACTTTGCCAAACAGGGATATTTCAGGTTATCTTTTACTATTAATTTTTAGATTAATTGCATTGCTGTCAGAGAACACAGTCAATAAGTTATTTTTAAAAATATATAAATTTTGCTTTATGTCCCAATATTTAATTACTTTAAAAAATATTCGATGTACACTTGAAAAAATATATTCTATAGTTGTTGGATAGAATCTTCTACATATGTCTATGAGGTTAACTTTGGTGTTTAAATATTCTACTTGTTTACAAAAAATTTTTTTCTTATTATATTGATTTACTTATTTAAATTTTATTTTACATCAATTTCTTTTAGTTGTGAATTTTTGTTGTATATATTTTGAGGACATTTTATTGGATGCATGTACATGTAAAATTGTTATACTTTATGGCTTAGCTTTCATCATTACAAGTTATCTTTCTCTCTAGCTAGGCTTTTTATCTAATAGTCTGTGTGACTGATATTTATATACATGCCTGAGCTTTCCTTTGCTTGAAGTTTTCAATAATTTTTAAAAACCTTTTTGTATTTTTAAATTTTAGATATGTTTCTTTTAAACAACACACAACTCTATGCTTTTTGAAAGTCAGTCTTTTATCTAGTAATATTTTGTCCATTTATACATAATATAATTCCTGGAGATTTTAGTTTTAAATCCAGCATTTTATTTTGTGCTGCATGTTTGTTTTACCTATTCTATGTTAATTTTGTACTTTTTATCCTAAATTACGGCTTAATAATTTTTACCATTGTATTTTCTTTCATGCTATAAGCTTAAATGTTAAATACATAGTTTTCATGTTGATTTCTTATTTTTACTAGGGAATTTAGAATTTAAAAATGTGTACATCTAAAATTAATCAATATATTTACTTTTCTCTAGGATAACTCAAGAAATGTAGAAGATGTTTTAAGGCCTCATAGATTATATGCTTTTTTTGTTTCTGCTGCTGTGTATTTAGAGTTATCTTTTAAAAAAGTAACACCATTAGACATTATTATTACTTATCCATACACTATCCTCACTAAATACATTGTTGCTATTATTATTTTGACATCTGAAACTATTATATTTTAGTCAATTAAAAATAAAAATAAACAATTTTATTCTACCTTTATTCTCTAACACTCTTCTGTTCTTTATGTAGATCTGAGTTTTTGACTGATACAAATTTACTTATTTTTTGAGGAATTTGTTTTTAACATTTCTTGCAAGGCCGGTCTGTAGGAGGGTGCAGCCAGGGGGTCCCCAAAAGAAGGATTTGTAATGGGGTCCAGAACTCAAAGTGTCCAAGAAATATTAGAAAGATATATAGGATGTCCACACCCTCCACCACAGGTGTAAGTTGGGGGAAGGGACACATGGAGCAGGGCCATTGAGAGCTGTTTTGCATAGCAACAGCTTTGCAGCTAACCTCTGGCTTGGTCATTTAACACATCTATAACCTTTAACTGGTTGCACAGATATGTTAAATAGCTGTGGCCAAGCTCTGAGCCACAGGGATGGAAGGAACTCCCCCCCCCCAGATGTAACTGGGAGGCAACTACCCCTAGTTACAGCACCTGCATGAGAGCTTGCAGATGATTGGCTCCACGACGTGGGGCCACCCCTGCACGGACTCCTGATAGCAGCCCAGTAAAGCTGGAAGGACATTTAAACCCAGACTCGGCAGCCATTGAAGAGGTAACACACGGCTGTGGCAGTGAGGAGAACCACATGGCTTTGGCCAGAGTGGGGGACTCTCCCACACTCCCCACCCCCGCCACAGCCATGACAAGAATCACCATGCAGCTTTAGCAAAGAATCATCATGCAGCTTTAGCAGAGAACCACCACCCGGCTTCAGCAGAGAATTACGACGTGGCTTTAGCTGGAGATTCCGGCAACACAGCTGATGGTGCTGGGAACCAAGGAAGGCCTACCAGCCGAGCGTGGATTACTGGGAAGAACCGGGAGCTGCCAGAGCCATGAACTTCTAATTCTTTCCCTGAGATACGGTACCCCAGACTGGGCAAAGGGGGGAAGGAAGGACTGCGTATGCTTGTAGGTGTTTTAAGGGACTTTGGGACTTTGGTGAAGACATTAAGTCATTACTCTTAAGTCTGTATAACTTGAATAAATAACTCCTTTGCTTTTCACCAATCTCTAACATGGAGAGCTATAATTTTCTGGGAAAAGGAAAGGTGAACCTAGTGCAGGGGGAACCCAGGAGAAACGGGGATCAATTTGGTAGCATTGTGGGACCCTCTTCCCTGGTGGTCAATCAGGGAAAATCATGGGAGACCACATGTGCAGTAGCTTTAAAGTAATACAACTACTTGTACATGCTCAGTAAAAGCCCACCAAAACTAGCCAGGAAGGATCTGTCCTATAAGAATAGAGTACCTCCAGCCCATGAGGTCAGTCTTTTCTTGGAGTTGGCCTGCTCCCATGTTCTCTGCTATACACTCTGGGTGTTCAGTTCAATTCTTTGTCCCAATCACCAAGAACCTGGTTACCTGTGCAACACCTGTGACAGGTCTATTGGTGACACATTTGCTCAATTTTCTTTGTACTGAAGTTATTTCTCCTTTACTTTTGAAGGATAATATTTGTGGATACAGAATTCTATGGTGGTGTTTTTTTTTCTTTCAATACTTTGAATATATTACTGCAATCTTGCATGCATGATTTTTGAGAAGTATGGTACAACTTTTATCCTTCTGTAAGTATGGTTTCTCTTCCCTTCCTTTATCCCCTGTAACTTCTTTCAAGATTCTCTCTATCCTTGATTTTCTGCAGTCTAAATTTGATATGCCTAGGTGTAGATTTTTTTGTAGCATTTATCATGTTTGTGATCTCTGATGCTTCCAAATATGTAATATGGTGTCTATCATTAATTTTGAGAAATTCTGTTGTTATTGCTTCAAATATTGCTTCTTTTCCTTTCCCCCTAATGTCCCTCTAGTATTCCCATTAGGTTTATGTTATACTTTTTGTAATTGTCCCACACTTCTTAGATATTCTGTTATGCCTTTTAAATTATTTTCTCTTTGCCTTTCAGTTTGGACATTTGTATTGATATCTTTTATTTATTTATTTTTCAATCTATAGGGTCTGGCAGAAGTAACATCTGCTTGAGTGTGGTTGGTAGGGTAATAATACGGGTATAGTAATTTAAAGTTTTAATTTGAACATTTCACCTAAAATGTCATATGGTGTGCTTGAGTGTGATATTGTTATGTTACAGAATTACATGCTTAAGATTTTGTAATAAAAAGGGGGTGTTATTTGTGCCAGGCCCTGTATTTGGTTCTTTCCTCAGCTGTGTCTACTTTACTGGTGATTGTATGGAAGGCATTCTTTGTGACAGACCAAGGTAGGCCTAGCAGGAATGGAAAATCACGAGGCGGGAAAACTGTACCTCGGGAAACTGTAGCCTGGGAAAATGCCTGCCTAGGAAACTGCCTGCAGACCTTAGCCAGATGCCTGGCTAAGACTGGGGTCCAGCGTGGGCCTATCCGGCATCACAGGATGCAGCTTTAACTTGGGCCTGACAAGATGCATTGAGAGCGATGGTCAGCAGAAATGGTACCCAGCAACCAGCTCCAGCCAATCAGACTCTGACACCCCAACCAGTTACCCTATGTGGGTTTTTGTGCCTAAAAACCCTGCCCTAAGGACAACTGAGTAAGTCCTACCCTCCCTTGGTTGGCTCCCCAACCTCCCTTGGCTGCCTCCACTTTTCCCTTATTCCCTGCTAACAAACCCTGCTCCTTAGCTCGCTGCATCTGTCTGGTTTCTTGAGCGACTCTGACTTAATACTTTATTTCTGTTGCAGTGTTTCTGATTTCTACCATTTGCTTTTGACTCTTTCTTAGTTCCTATCTGTCTATTTACATTACCTATATATTCCTGCATGTCGATTACTTTTTCCATTGGAGCTTTTAGCATAATAATCATATTTATCTTAAATTTCTGGTGTGATAATTCCAGCATCTCTGCCATATCTGAGTCTGATTCTGATGCTTACTTTTTCCCTTCGAACTGTGTTTTTGTCTTGTAGTATGCCTTGTAATTTTTTGTTGAAAGCCACACAGGATCTGAGGTAAATCCAACTTTAATGTGAAGTTTCGTGTTTATCTGGATGGGGGTTAGGCTGTGCTTTACTGTTTGATGTAACTGAAAATGTCAAGGCTAAAATATACTCTGGTATTTTTGTTTTGTTCCCCTCATGGTTTTTGGTTTCCCTATATACTTCTTAAGTGAAATCTGAGGGATGCAGTTTTTTTTTTTTAGTTGTATTTTCTTGTTATCATAAAGCAGAACTCATTGATCTGGTGGTAAGGTACGGCAGTGGGGGTGGGGAGAAGTCATCTACAGTTCCATGATTAAATGTTCGTCTTTGGCGAGCCTGTACTCCTAGACCGTGAACTTCACAAGAGCTTCTCAGTATTTTTTGCCGTTTTTTCCCCGTTAGGTGAGATAGGAGGGTTAGACAGCACAGGAGTTTGGTTTTCCTTTTCCTCAGGTCAGTTAAGCTCTGATAAAAATCAGACAGGCCTTGTTAAGAATAACAGAACACTGGTGTATTTTAAGATGGGTTATTTTTCTTTCTTCTGGTAGTGCAAGGAGATTTTTTTCTTCAATATTCACTATGGGAACTTGGTACAGCTCGGAAGTAAAGCTTGCAAAAGTATTTAGAGTGCACCTCCAAATGCTGAGCCTCCCTGGAGTTTGTAACTCTCAGATGTCCACACCCAGCCTCCAGCAGTTCATTCACTATAGTTTGGGTTTTCCTAATCCCAGTACTGGTTCCTGTGTGGGGTTTTCTTCTTTAATTTGTGATTTTTAAAAATATATGCTTATGTACCTCTCCAATCCTCGGGGGCAGAGCTGGTTTGAGCTTGCTCCTTCAGGTACCTGGTGCAGCTCTGTCATTGCGTATAATCCCAGATTCACTCAGCCCACTCTCCGCCCCAGTCATTGCTAGGGCAGCTAGCTCCACACAGGTGTAACCGACACTCCCTGTCTTGCCTCTGGGTTGTGTGTCACCATTGTAGGGATCCTTGAGAAGTTTACTGACATCCACATCCACAACTTAGAAGTGAGTGGGAATAAAACTCCATGGAACAATCTTTGACCGTGGGAAAATGGGAGCTTGTGATAAATGCTTTCTACTTTCTTCCTTGAGGCAGACATTTCTCAAGTGTATTTTCCAACAGTTCCTCAGAGGGTCTCACTGATATTGATGTCCAATTGCCCACATGAGTCCACTGGCCTAATAACACATCTGTGTACTGGTTTTTTACCCTTTCCAATTTTATCCTCCCTGTTCCCTGGGATAGTTCCTATGATACATTACCCGTGATTTCTATCTCAGGTTCTCCTAAGACATGTACCAACTATATTATCTGGCAAAGCTAAAGAAAACCTTTGTCAGAATAAAAAAATTTTAATGAAACAAAGCTTAGTGTTTATTACACCCACCGATGGGTCATAGGCCAGGGCTGGAAAAAATGGCCTGGAGCATCTCCAAACACAATGCCTGGCCCCTGGGTAGATGCTAGCTCTCTGATACTCCTTTAACTGCAGGTCGGGTTTTCGATGATGTGCTTGTAGAAAGAAGAGGCAGAGATGCCTGGGGTGACATTATACTGGCATTATAAATAGCTCATATGGATATCATGAAGAAACAAAGTAGAAAGCCTATGACATATCACTTAGTCAAATGAATTGATTGCTGTATTTTAGGCTTGCTCTTTGGAAGGAATTAAGAGGAGTCAGAAGAACAGAGGCAGAGTCCTCATAATTTTTTTTTAATCTAAAAATACGTAGCAAGAGCTTAGGGATTAAAAGATCTTTAAGGATGCCTGAAAGGCCAGATGCTGTCAGGTTGGCATGAGAACAAACACCCCAGAAAGGAGGAGTACTAGGCTGTGAGTAAAATGTAGTTCTAAAGTGCTGACTCAACTTTCCTCTCTGTGAATCTTTGTTTCTAGTGACTTAATATATTTGAACCATAATTTTCTCATCTGGGATATGAGGATAGCAATAATTTTCATCTAATGATATATCATAAGAGTCAAATGATATAATGTCTATAAGCAAAAATTAACATAAAACAAATGTTTAATAGGGGCAGACTATAGACCAGGACTATTGGGACATAGTCCTTGCTTTGAGAAACTCCCAAAGTATGAAGACAGAGATAGGCACACGTGACTACATAGCAGACAATGCCATTGATGGAGGACAGAAAAACCTGGGGGATCCAGAAGAGAAGCAATCAGTTTTCCTGGGTGTGAGAAATGAGGGGTTGACATCTAAGCTAGAAGGCTATTAGTGTTACAGAACAGGGCCAAAGGGGGTATGATAATACTATAACTGAAAGTACCTCCCACTAGGTTTGCATTGTCTGCTGCCAGAGGAAAGATGTCTCTCAATGCCAGAGATTTGTGAAAAGGAAAGGAAATGTTTATTTAAAGTTACATGGTCTTAAAGTAGTGACCTAATGTCTTCATTAAAATATTAAAGTCCTTTAGAATACCCACAGATGCACACGGTCCTTCTTTCTCCCTCTGCCCTAATCTGGGGTACCATATCTCAGGAAAAGTAGAAGTCCATGGCTCAGGTTCCTGGCACCATCAGCTGTGTCACCTGCCAGGATCTCCAGTTAATCCAAAGCCATGTGGCACCTTCTCGTGGCCCACCAACAAGAGTCCCTTCACCCCTTTTCTTCCAGGCAAAGTCTCTCCTGCTTCCTAAGCCACATGGCCAAAGAGAGCACCCCAAAGCCATGTGGTTCTCTTCTACCAAAGCTGCGGGGGTCCCAACTCTAGCCAAAACTGCTTGGTTCTCTCTTGGTAAAGCTTCAGGGGTCTCCATTCTGCCGAAACTGCATGGTTCTCCTGCTCACCAAAGCCATGTGGTTCTCTTCCTCAATGGCTGTCATGTTTGGGTTTAAATCCCCGCACCAGTCTTCCTCTGCAGCCCCATTTCCAACTCCTCCCACAATCAGCTACACTTACCAGCACTCCCATATTTTCCAGCTTTACTGGGCTGCCATCATGAGTCTGGGCAGGTGTGGCCCCATGGTGTGGAGCCAATCATCTTCAAGCTCTCACACAGGCGTTGTAACTAGGGGCAGTTGCCTCCTGGTCACAACTTGGGTGGAAGTCACTTCCATCCCCCTGGCTCAAAGCATGGCCACAGCTATTTAACATATCTATGAAACCAGTTAAAGGTTAAAGATATGTTAAATGATCATGCCAGAGGTTAGCTGCAAAGCTGTTGTTATGCAAAACAGCTCACTGGCCCTGCTCCATGTGTCCCTTCCCCCCACTCAAACCTGTTGAGGGGGAGGTGAAGACATTCTATATATCTTTCTAGTATTTCCTGGACACCTTGAGTTCTGGACCTTGTTCCAAATCCCTATTTAGGGCCCCCCATCTGGGCTGCACCCTGTTACATTAGGTTTCTTAGTGCATAGTAAGAAAATACGAGGGGAAAGCCGAAGGCATTCCAAGAAGATAAAAGAGCAGAACTAAGAAGCTACAAACAGAATGAAGAGAATAATAAGTTTGTTTTGGGACTTCTTAAATTTGAAATTCCAATGGAGCCTCCACAGTGTTATTATTCAGGAAGTGGTCTGAATTAGTAGTTAGAGACTCAAGTGAGGACATAAGGATTTTGAAGCAATTTGAATGTACATAATTGTTGCCATGAGACTGGAAAACCTGCTTAGAGAAGGCAAATGTATTGAGTGAAGCAATAATTGGCTCAAGAACAGAAACCTGTGGAATACCAATATTTAATGGATGGGGAAAGGAACATGAAACAGAATGTGAAATCGGAAGTTTTCACTGAGACAACAAGAGAAAATAGATATCAAGCTTACAAAGTGAGGTACCAGATTACCAGGCAGAAATGTGAAAGTAGGTGTCTAAGAACATTTTGCTAGTTCTCATGTTAACAAGAAAAATGTAAAAGCATCTATTTGGATTGACAGGAGAATTTATGATGAAGATTTCCTTGGGAAAAATCTGCTCTAAGATTCCTGTGATTTCTTACTCAAGTCTGTTCAGAGGAGCTGCAAAGGAGATCCCTCGGAGAGGCTGGCATGCAGACCTTGTGTTTAGAGTTTGAGGGACAAGTGACTGCACTTAGCATGTGCCCAAGGTACACCCTGCTGTGAGGGAGAGGTCATCTCTTCTGGCCTGTGGTAGCAGTACAGTGAGAGATAATGGCATCTCTTTCTAGTGCTGTGTCCAAGGTGCTTAATTCTGGAGAATAGTGTGAACCTCATGATATGATGTTAGTTTGGTGTAATTGCAAAAGTGATCTTGATCAAGAAGACCCTATGTCAGAGGAGGTCCAGTCAGGGTTTCAGCAGTGAAGCCTCCAACCCCCGCCCCCCCGGCCCCCCACACTAATTTGCTTCTGAGAGAAAGAGTCAGCTTTATATTCTTGTCAAACATGGAGACAACAGAACCATCCTGAACTGGTGCCAGTGAAGGCAGAACTTTCTCATTCCTCTTCCCTTTTCCATTTTGGCCCCCGATTCAACCACAGCAGGTTTAAAAACAACAATTAGGAGGAGGTAAGAAAGAGAGAGAGAAAGGTAAATCACTCCTCCTTTCTTAAAGGTAGCTTATCAGCTTTCAATAATGCCCTCTGAGTTATGAGGAGAGAAAATGAGTTGTTAGATCTTTGAATTAAGATTGAAATGCCAATTTTATACTGAACTAGAAATTCCTAATTTCTAAATTGAGACTTTATGACTTAAGTCTTTCTTTGGTTTTATGTATTTCCCAAGTACAATTTACCAATTTTTATTTTTTATTTCATTATTATAATTTTTAATTGTCCAATTACCAATTTTTATTTTTTACATGGAGAAGATACCTCTCAGTAAAAAGTATAAATGGATAGTGACATACCAATATAAATTTGCATTTTGAATATCCCACAAGTTATGCTTTTTCCAATGGTTCATATAAAGATCAGACGAAAAAGAACTAAAAACCAGAAAAGAAGTGGATACATTTAGAATTGTAGAAATTAAGGGAAAGGAAAAATATCAAAAATAGGGTTGGTGCAGGTGACAATTATTATTATTATTTTTATGATTTTATTTACTTATTTTAGAGAGAGGGGAAGGGAGAGATAAAAAGAGGGAGCAAAACATCAATGTTTGGTTGCCTCTTGCACAACCCCAACTTGCAATCCAGGCATGAACCCTGACTGGGAATTGAACCAGTGACCCTCTGGTTTACAGGCCACATTCAATCCACTGAGCCACACCAGGCAGGGCAGGAGATAATTATTTTTATCCTAACAATAAGGACAAGCTGAATGAACCACAAAATCATAATTTTTTTTTGACCCAACAGCTCTGAGGATTCAAAGAATCCTAAATAAACTAAACACAAAAAGAGGTGATCCCTTTCTAAAAAAGAATAGTCTCACAGCTGGTTTAACTGCTGGAGACATAAGGGGAAGAGAAGTGAACCCACTAAAAAGAGTTTAATGAGAAGCTAATTTACTCCTAATGAGCATTTCATGGCTGCATATGGACTGATATGACAGTTCAAAGTTTTGAACAGTGATTCTTCATACACTCAACGACTCTTTTCCATGGATCTTCTCCACACCACCCACCGTACCTGGGCCGGGTGCTGAAAGCAGAGGGCAGGGCAGAACTGAGAAAATTCCCTCTGGTATCCAGGTCTTTCTAAGAGCAATGCGGCAGTCCAGCAGGTAGAAGTGGTGACCGAAATGTCTTTAAGTTCCTCCGGACTTTCACCAAGTTCAGTTTAGTGGCCCAATACAGGTTAGGAACAGGCCTTCAGAATACTTCTTTCAAGATACAGAGAGCCAGCGTCAGAACTGCGGAGTAGAGAATACTTACTCCCAGTGATCCCCAAATCCAATGGACTCAAGGAGAGAGATACACCACAATTTGGAATGATAGTGCCTAGAGAATTCTCAGGATTATCGCAAGTATACCGACTCCAAGAACTGCTGAAAGAAAATACCTGATCCCACCTTCAAAATATTTGGAACAGTTAGAAGGGTAAATATAACTAATGTTGAAAAAAAAGTCCAGATCCATCTCAAGTGCAGATTAGATTTACTCTGTCCACAATTTTTAGCAGCATGGCATAAAAAGAAATATGTTTTTTGAAGGGGGTTAAATATTACTTACTTCAGTCTTTACTGTTCTTTTATATATGATGTCCTTTATACAATTAAAATTATAAAACACAAGGTCAAGCAAGAAAATGTCAGCTATAAAGAAGTCAACAGGAGACCCACAGATGGTCCATATGTTGGAATTAGCAGATAAGGACTTTAAATTAACTATCATAAGTGCATTAAATATTTTAGCAAAAAAGTAAAGAAGAACTACATGGAAATATTAGAAATGAAAAATATTTTTAACAGATAAATAATTTATTCAATGGTCTGAAAGAAATCTGGGTACAGTGGAAGAAATTATCCATGAATTGAATGAAATATATGGCAACGTAATTATCTAAACTAAAATTAAAAATAATAATAGAAAAAAATAAGCAAAGTATCTGAGACCCGTGGGGCAATAACAAAAGGTCAAGGACATATATAATTGGAATCTCAGAAGGAGAAGAAGGGGAGAAAGGACAGAAGAAATATTTGAATAGTTAGTGGCCTGGAAGTTTTTAAAACTGTTGAAGGGTGTCAGCTCAGAGATCATCGTAAAGCTCAGCAAACTCCGAGTGGGATAAGTCAATGAAAATAACACTTAAACGCATCGTAATCAAACTTACCAACACTAAGTACAGAAATGAAGTATTAAATCAGTCAGATTAAAAAAAGACACATGTAGTGCGGAATAACAGTAAGAAGGATGACTGACATGGCAAATAATGGAGAAGGTGATGGTACATCTTTAAGTGCTGAAGGAAAAAAAATGCTCTCAACCTCAAATTCTATATCTGCTAAGATTATTCTTGCTTTTTTTCAGATAAGTAAGAGCAGAAATAACTGTTCTTTAGCAGATCTGAACTAAAAATATAATAAAAATATTTTTCTGATACTAGATGGATGCCTGGTTTTTCAGGAAGGAATGCAGACTGCCACAAAAGGCAAAACCATGGATAAGTATAAAAGATCTTTATATTTTATTTACACTTTCCTAATAGACTATTGACTGTCAACACAAAACTTTTAGCAATATAGTCTGAGTGTGAAGATTTTACTAGTTGTCTGGTATGTCCTGTGGGACAAGGGACAGAAATTCAGCTTGGGTGATATGCTCTAGCAGGTCAAGGCCAATGAGGAAATTTGTGTGGTTAGGATTGGTGTGGCTGTGGCCAAGGAGAGGACCTGAAGTTATTAAATGCGAGGAGATCGAACAAATAAACAAAGAAGTTGAGGATGAGGGAGCCAGTTTCTTACTGTTAAGATGAGCATTACAAATATGGGAAGAGGGGAGGCATAATAAACTCTGGAGTGTTGGGTTAGAATGGGAGGTATTGGTGTGAATGCATGGCATTCTATCTATCTATCTACCTACCCACCTACCTACCTATTGATATATATGTATATGTTTGTATATAATATATATATAGAAATAGAAACAAGTATACATATTTGTGTGTATACACATATATGTATTTCCTAGCTTTGTTATTGAGAGGACCTAGAATCAATGATATGTCAGGAGAAATGAATGCAACTAGATTTTGCTTTCTAACTACCATTATCTATGAAAAGAAAACAGGACTTATTAAAGAAATAATACATTCCTGAGCCAGGTCAGGGAAAGTACAACACGAGACTACACCATCTTCCCGTGTCAGAAAGTAAGAGTGCTCAAAGAATGTTGGAAGATGTGATGGACATCTATGAGAGTCTGCTTGGGTGAACTCCTATTGGTAAATCTGGCAATTTGAGCATTAAAATGAATACTGATAGTAACAGGTTATGATCACTGAATAAAATAAGAATTCATGCTTTCAAGTTAACATAAATATAAATGAACGGAAGGGAAGCTCTGCCTTATGGTAGGATGCCAACTAATAAAGCTGCAAGTGGTATAAGCACTAGGGAAAAAATCACCATTTTAGTACCATCATCATATTAAATAATTCAGGCAAGAATCATCAATAGACATTAAAACTATCAGGTAAAATTTGAATAGGAGCAAGATATTTACATACTGTCAGGGCATCTTCCCATAAATTACTTACTAATTAATAAGTACAAAATACTTAAGTAATTAACTTTAGAGTGGAATCGCATGGCATACTTTATTTTAATCAAAAGATGAAAGTTACCATCACCAGTAGTAGACATATCCACTTTTTATGCTTCCTGATATGTTTCATTGAGAAGAATATAGCATTACTTTTATGGCATTTCTAAAGAAACAAAACAAAACAGAACGACCATAATCTGAATACAATTATGGGGTAATGTCAAACAGACCCAAACAGATGGTTATTCTACAAAGCAGCTTACTGTATATAACAATGATTTTATTTTTAAAGAAGCAGTCAGATGAACTGCCAGCTTCCATCCCGGTTCAGTCTGCGAGTGGGAAGCTTCAACAGGGCAAGACACAGCAGGGAGGACTTAGCCAGGAAGGCAAGGCTTAGGGGAGGCCTCTCTTCTCTCTACACATTTTTAATATCCTTTAAGACCCTTATGAAAATTAAACATTGTCACCTTAGTATAAATTTCTTTAGTCAGATAATTAAATTGCTTTCCTTTGAACATATGTCTGAATCACAAACTAAGAGAGTCATTTTTTTCCTTTCTAATTATTTCTTGGGGGGATGGTAGTTACGTGGAGCACGTGGCATTTAGGGGAAAGAAAGTACCTACTTAGAGAATGAGGACACTGGGGGGCAGCGGAGGGGCAGCGGCAAGACACTGCCCCCTCCCATAGTGAGAAAGATGGGAGAAGTTGAGGAATAGGGGAGAAAGCCCAACAAAATTCTTGGCTTCTTGTAATTTTTTTTTAGTGGACTTAGCTATCTGCATTTCTGCCCTTTGAGAATCACCCAAATGACCTTTGTCCTAGACCTTTGTCCTATGGGAAGAAGGTGATTACCAGTCCCTTGAACGGGAGTGATGCCTGGTCCAGATGGCTTCCGAGGGAGTAAGCGGTGAGGCTGCAGCAGTGACCCATTTGATCACATTGTCATCCAGAGGCAGGGTTGCCCTATTAGATAGATGTGGCTGCAAAGTCATCTGGGTCCAGAGGATTTCACAAAAAGCCACAGATTCTGCTGTACTATTGCCTCAGAAGCCTGTTTCCCTATGCTATCTGATCACCCTGAGGCCAGCCCCTACAAGGAATACTGCCTCAAAGTGAGACCTGGGACATTGGAATCTCAGATAAGGGACAAGCAAAGCAAAGCAAAGCAAAGCAAAGCAAAAAACCTTGTTCGGTAGTCAGTTAATAATGCTTCCGATAAGTGGCCAGGAAGAAAGAAAAGGTTGTCTTCCTGAAACAAAGCCTCACAGAGAGAAAAACATATTTAGAAGGCTTCACTGTGTCCACATAGCTTTTAATCCTGCTGTCTCCCCAGATTCAGGCGGGAGGAGCTGCATTAGAACGGCCGTGGGCAGTTGTCTACAGATCCAAGCTTGTTCAGTGGAACTCCAAAGGGCAGAACACAGACCACTAGTTGTAGGTGTCACTTTTAACAGTGTAATTTACTAAATGAGGGTATCCTAAATGCCATAGCACTAAAGAGATACACATTGGGATGCTGAGGGCTGGAGAATAAATTTAAGCATCATTTGGAGGTGCCTTATGGTGACCAACCTATCTCAGTTTTTCTGGGACTTTCCTGATGTTAAGCTCCATGTCTCAAATGCCTCTTCAGTCCCAGGAAAAGGTAGATGTCTACTCACTCACCCTGTGAGTCAGCCTCAATAATATTATCAAACCCTAGGATCCTTTTCTGATGCTTGTATCTGTTAAGTCCAGGCTTGCCTCTGTGAATCCTGAACTTGTTGTGATAGAAAGCCATACTGGTGGCACTAGCTTGGTCCAGAGGGCAGGGTGCTGGACTGGGAATTGGTGGTTCTACCAATAAACAACTACGTGACCTTGGGGAAAATCTCTCCGCTGAGTCCTCCCCACCCCTCCTAATGAAAGAACTCAGATGGATATTTTATAATATTCCTCCTAACTACTGTACCATGGCATTTTCCTATGAATTTAGTGTCTGATGTGAGTCTGAAAAGAGGCTGTTGGCTGTTAAGTCTGCTTCTCTGTGTGTCTGTGGAAAAGGAGTGGGCGTGGAGAGGGAGGTGGATAAAACAAGTGGGAAGAATGAAACATAGATTGTAGAAAAAACAACCAAAATAATTTGGAGAAATGCTGAGCTTTTAGTCCAAGGAGGTCAGAGGACATTCTATATCCATTTGCTTACCACTACAAGATTCCTTTTAGTTACATGAGAAGGAAGACCCCTTCTTTCCCCACCTTAGGCCCAGAGAGGAAAAGAAGTTCCTCCAAAGTTACACAGTAAATTAGTGGCCGACATAAGATGCAGAGTTGGTGACTCCTAGACTGTGCTGTTTTCTCAGCAGGCTGTGCTGCTTATCAAGTGTCCCCATGAGAATAACTGCTGTTTTCTCCTTCATTTTGAACCACAGAGGAGAGCATCATGTCTGATCAAAGAAAATACAATAGACAGGGGTTCATTTTCAGGCTTCTTTTCTTCTCCCAACTCACTGTCCAACCCTTGGCATTGTTGACAATTTCAGAAAAGGGTCAAATACAGCAAAGGGAGGTCAAGGCTGTATCTTAAAAATTAATCGTTCAAGTAGTAGGTCATTTCAGAGCAATGCACCGTGAAAGTATGTTATTCTCTAGAAGAATTTTCATAAAGTTTAATATGCTATGCCGCATTCTTTTTCCACTGGAGTTAGTTTTCTTTTTTAAAGTACATAAAAAAAGTCTTTGGAATCCAGGGACGTGTGTAAAGGCTGCCACACACAAAGCAGGGCGTGTTAGACAGGACTTTGAGAGCAGCAGATGCTGCTGGTTCCCTGCTAGAGGAGGCCCCATTACTGAGGCATGTCCCATCAAAGCATAGCCTGGCCGGCATCCGTGCAAGCGAGTGCAGGAGAAGTCATTAGTCTTGGTGCTTTTTTTACTGTTATTCACACTGGGATAATGAGATTATTGGAATATTTTTTTTCCTAATGAGAATGAGACAGAATACCTTGGTCTCTAAATGATTTAGTCACAGAGGAAACACATTACTCTTCCCTTGATTGCTGTCAAATGCTGGAAAATTGGAATATTATACTGATATTTATCATGATGGGCAATATTTTTCCTGCCTTCTCAGTGTCAAATGAGATAGGAAAAGAATTTGTCTGAAAAGCAGACTCTTTTACAAGGTTTGTAAGAAAGGAAGACAGATGAAGATGCAGGATAAAGAACAGGGGGTGGAGTTTCAAGAACAATAATTGGATGATGGTTTTTTGCTATTCGTCCCCTGGCCCCCCATCGGTAAAACTATCCCTTGTTTTAACTTCTTATAGACTTCTCTTTCAGTTAGCTCACCAGTGCTTGGGGCTAATTAGACATAGTTTAGATTCAGAATAGAAGGTTAATTTCGAGAGAAAATGGGTGTTTGTATTGGTTTGGAGGTTATAAGTGGCAGCTAGTTAATTTGTATTTCTTGGAAAGAAATAACATCCTGGAAAGAGAGAATTCTTTGCAGAGGGAAAGGAGGTTTTTGCACTCTTACTCTTAAGGACCTTTCACCTGAGACTTGTCAGCCCAAAGTTTATGCAGCCAGGAGAGAATAATTGGGTGACTTGGTGCATTGAGATTCAACCCAGGTCCCAGGTGGATTTTGTAGCCAAGCTGGACAAAGGAATCCTCAGACTTAACTCCTCGTCCTGCCCTACTCCCAAACATCCTCCAAGAAGGTCTGGAACTTTTGGAAAACAAACAAATGAAATTTTAACAAGTGAAGCAATCCCTGTCATTATTATGTGCTGGCTTTCAGAGGGAGAGGTCACCATATTTCTACATTATAATCAGGAAATTTTAGTGTTTGCAATGCAACAGGTGGAAGAAAGAGCATTAGCTAACATTGGCCCTGCAATGTACAGATATGATCATTTTAGATTTATTCAGGGATCCTGTTATAAATGACAAATCCAGGTTGTGGTCTCGATTCCAGTATTTGGGGTGAGGTCCTAGTCATCTGCATTTTTAGCAGGCTCTCAGGAGACTTTGTTGCAGATATGGACAGAAACTATGGCTTTTACAGGGAAAGGAGAGATTCTTAACGCTTCAAGGAGTTGAGGAGGGTCCAGAAATAAATGTAGAAGACGGTGTGGGAATGAATGAGATGCCTGATAGTGGATGTAACACGTGGGCAAACTTTACACTTAGAAATTTCTGGAAGCAGTTTTACATTTCATCATCAACTCATCTGTCATTTTGTATTATAATTTCCTCTGAGATTAAGGATTGTATCTTCTTACCAAGAATCCCTGGAAAGAAAACATTTCTTAGTGCCAGGAAAAAGTGCATTCATTTAGTTAGATGAGGCTCAAATTACAACTCCTCTCGGAAATTCCTCACCCCGGGCCAAGAATCTCTTCTTCGTGAAACTAATGTATACCTCCGTGGCAAACTTAGTAATATCCGATTAGTAGTATTGGTATTTGTGTCTATAATTTAGCCTCCAACTGAACTATGGCATGCAATTTAAGACTCTAAACCATATACCTTGTTTACCTCTGCATTTCATCCCTGAGGATTTCTAGAGAGCCTTGCTTGTAATTGGTGCCGTATCCATTTGTACTGAATTAATTTGGTGGACAAAAAGTGCCACGGAGGGAGAGACCTCCTACTGCAGTAAATGGCCCTCTACTGCACCCTGTCATAGTCCTTCTTTCTGTCTCTTGTGACTTCTTTCTTTTTCTCTGATGTTCCCTCCCCACCCCCATCATACCAGATTCTCAGGTAATGCTTGTCTTTTCCTTTTATCTGCTCCTCCTTTTCTTTATGCCTTTTTTCTTGCTCAGGATCTCCAATAGTAACATTACTTAGCCCATTACTCGGTCAGTGTTCCCTATTGCTGCTGAGAACCATGGTGAGATTTTGGGTTCTAGGATTATTTTGCATCTGAATGCAAGTGGATTTTGGGGGAAGTGAGGGATTGTATATTCTATCACACTTCGTTGCAAGGCAGCTTGCATCTCACCCCTAGTAAAACCACTTATTTATAACATATCAATGTATCGACAAGGTCAGAGAGCAAGGATGTCTTGAGGTAAGATGTAAATTCCAGAAAGAGTGAGCACTAATTGTTCCAGTGATCGTTTGTTTATTGGTTATGACATAATTACTCTCTTTGGGGTCATGCATTCACCTCTAGGTTGCTACAAGGCTGTGCTCTTGGGATCAGATCAGGGCAGAGTGTGGTCACTGAGACTCAAACCTCCAAAGCAATCAGGCAGGACCTCCTGGAGAAGGTGGTGGCCTTGCTCCCAAGGGATGCTGACAGGTGCATGGTCTGGCCTGCTCTGGAGGTCTTTTTGGTCTTGTTGGAGTAGTGCCAGCATCGTGTGGTTCCCATCATAAAGGTAAATGGGTACAGCAGATGAGTAGGAGCATGGTCCTGGAAAATTAGCACCAGCATGTGTAGCAAGCATTCAGAGATGTGTAACAAGTATTGCCCATTGAATGTCCCCTTTACTTTGTAAGAACCTGAGCTCCACAATTGCACAGCTAGTTATGAAACCCTGAAAGGTAATGCAGGGTTATTTTTAAAGCAAACTCATCTGACCTCTATACATCCAGCCATGAAGAATAGATTCAAGGCTCCGCTCCTGACTGGTAAGTAGTCATTTCCTGGCAGCGTGGTTGAGATCATCCTGGACCCCTTCAGGGACCCATCCCTGTCTTTAGGACCAGGGAAGATGAAACACTTGGGACTCGTCTCCCACAGCCTCCCTGTGGGCTTCAATGTGGAGATGGATAGGTCTGTGATTTTTCCAGCTGAAGCACACTCGCAAGGGTCAGCACAGACCCAGAAACCCAGTGGGCCCTGCTGGCCACAGCAACCCTCTTGCTGGGCCCTGGGCTGCACCATCCTGTGCCCTGTAGCACACCCAGGCTGGGGGTTGGGGTGAGTTTAGTTCGGATTCTCGTGTTACATGGCTGGAAGTTCTCTCTGGGCAAGTGAAACAGCTGATGTGGGAAAATGGCTGAGTGTGGGAGAAATGGGTTTCCATTAAAGTGATTTGCCCAATTTTTTTCTTTTTATACATTTTTTAAAGTGGATTTATTGCTAATAAAAGTGCTGGCAGGACAAATCTCTCTCATGCCGTACACTTGCTTTTTCTTTTCTTGAGTGTTTTAAAATCTCTCTAGGTGTTTTGTCTCTCTGACATTGACTGGAAGAGCAATCTAGGCAGTCTGGATTCCCAGTCCATTGCTGTGAAGGCTTTGCTGTTTGCTGGCCACCCTGCCTGGCCAGCTCCAGCCCAGCAGGCCCCACGCAGTGAGCGTGCAGCACCAGATGGAGAGAGGAAAGGCAGACCCAGCAAGAATCCTCTCTAAGAGGAGCCAACGAACAGCCCGGGGGGAGAAAGATGGTGCTGGACCATTTGGACAAGAGCCCAGCTCTGAGTTACTCCCCCCATTTGGGCAAAATGAAATCACAAATGAGAACAGTAGGGAGCCAAGAACCAGCTGGAGACAAAAGGGTGTTAGCTTTGGGGTGGGGGCTGTGAAACAAGGAAGGCTCTGAGGAAATGTTCAAAAGTCTGGTCTGCCGTGGACAGCTGCCACCCCAGCTCCAGGCCGGGAATGCTGTGACAAGCTCAGCAAGCCTGCCCGGCTACCTCAGCTCAGGACTTGGGAACAACGAGAAGACAGGAAAGACCTTGGGGAACTCCTCCTGCCTCCCCATCTTTTAGCCTTCCCTGTCCATCCATGGTGGCTCAGGTGTCAGTCCATGATTCCTTCCTTTAGGCACTGACAGCAGGAGGAGGACGAGGAGGAATGAGAAGAAGGGAAGGAAGAGGAGGGGAAGATTTTTAGATCCAGAGAGTTTCAGAGCAGAGGCTGCTGCTCACAATCCCCGCCTCAGGGACACTGCTTCTCCATCAGCAGCTGAAATGGTCTTTCTGGAGGGGTTGGCCTCTCCAAGTTTCAGGAATGTCGAATAGAAATAGAAATGGATGTCCCTGTCCTGCCAGGCATGCCACTCGTGCTGTCCCAGTCTTGATTAGCAAATCATTCCTGCTTGCATTCTCATTGAACTTTTCATCCTGAAAGATCACTGCACACTCCAAGCCAGAGAGCTTCTTCCTGCTGCTTATGCCGCACAGCTCAGAAGATGAAAGGCTTCTTCCTCCTCCAGCCCTGCTCAGCAACAAGAGTAACATGAATCGCCATTTACTCATTCTTTGCATTAACTGGTGATTTGACTTTTTGATCTGACTTGAGGCTTTTGAGGCATTTTCCTACCTGGATGAAGAGAGATAGGTCTAAAAAAAAGTCCTAGTGAGTGGAGGAGGCAGAAAATTAATTATATTAAGCATATTATACAATACACATGTATTTTCTATATGCAAAATATAAGTATATAAATACATATACTCACATGTATATAATATATCATATATGCACATAGGTATATATTATGTATGCATGTATCTGATTTTAAGTGAAATATTTGTACAATATTGAAAATATGTATATAATGCTTTATATTTAAAGGTCCATTCATATCTGTTATTACGTTTGATGTGATGCACACGACAACCTTGTAAGCCGTCCTGTAGCGTTAGAACACCCATTTTACAGAGGAAATTCAAGTTCAGAGAACCTGTGATTTGTGTAAGGTCACACAGCTACTGAGTGGCATAACTGGCATTCTAACCCAATTTCCCTTTTTAATGTAAAATTTTATGTTCTCTTCATTCTGTGCTGCTGCCTTTCACGCATGAGGTAGAATCGTGAGGGTAGGAAAAGGCTCTCACAAAGTGTTTCCTTCATCTTTACCTGCCAGGTAATGTACTAGAGACCACTTCATCTAATGCCGTTCTTAAAATAGTTACTTAAGAGAGAAAGTATTGTTCTTCAGCATGTAAGTGGTTGGAACAAGGTTTAAAGTCAGATCTGGTTGACTGCATAGCCACACTCTTTTCATTACTCGGGAGAATGGGCAGGGTAACACTTAGCAGGTCAGCGGGCAGGCATAAGTGTTGCCACCGGACAGGCCTGGGTTGGAACTCTAGATCTGTCATTTTGTACCACTGGGAACTTGGGCAAGATCTTTTGTCACTCAGTTTCTCAGTTTTCTCAGCTGTGATAATAGAATTAATAACATTTGTCCTACTATGTGCCATACAAATTAAATGAGATAAGTTAGGTCTCTAGTATAGTGTCTGACACGTGATAGGTTCTTAAGACATGATGCCTATAAATATTCCTTCGATGTTGTGTCTATATTGCTGAACTGGAGGTGATTCCTAGCCCTCGCTTAGACCAATAACCCATACAGATCATAAAGTGTTGACAGATTCAAGTAAGAACAGGACATTAAGATCTAGAAGAGGACTTTTGAGGGTAAAAACTAAGACTTTAGGAAAAGAAGAGGAATGAGAGGGCATAGAGTTTCTGAGGACTGCCATTTTTCCTTCTCCCTTTTCTACTTGATCTGACTTTCTGCCTGAGTGGGTGGGGGTAACAGAAGAGCAAACGCACAGAAGCCTCCAGGGCTGCTCTGCCTTTTAGCCACCCCCTGGAGGTGGTGTCAATCATGCCTTCCCTGGTCCGCCCCCTCCATGCAAGCTCGTTCTTTGGTTTTACTCTCCTAAATGAAACGAAAGAGCTGAGTGGTTTAAGGTACATGATTAGGGTGGGGGGAGATTCCAATATGAAACTTCTTTCTTTCCCAATCCAGCATGATCTCACCCCAATCCTGCTTTTCTGCTCCGGGACAGAGTTGTTACAACCTGTAAGCCGTGACAGAGACAGGTGAAAGACAATGCTTAGTTTACAGAGTAAGGACGGCACCCTGCTCTCTTCTTTGTAGATGCTGTATCCCTTGGAAGCTCAGATTAACGAAGGTCTGTCTCTTTTTTTTACTTTGTATTTTAAATTAACTTTTGCCCTTTTTTTATCTTAAGGTACTATATCAGATTTCTTCCCTAAGTTTTTCTCTCCCCTGACACCTACAGATACTACATTTCTAGGCCCTTAGTACTGTTTTGTTTTGTTTTTTCCTGTGATGAATGTGACATTTTAATAATTCTAACACCCGGGGTGGAAAAATGAAAAAGGAAACAGCATGATAAAATAATTCTGGGGCCATTTTGGAATTAGTGATATTTTTCAAGAGTGATCAATTGCATTATTTAACTGGAGAGCTCAGATTATAAAGAGAAATATAATTAGTGGCAAATGTGGTGAGAAATATAAAGACAGATAGGCGGGCCAGTGAAAGGGAGCTCATCAATTTTTCCATGTTCCATCAGGAGGACAGTTGTTTTACTGCAAGACTCCATCCAGGTGATTGGAAAGCAAAGACAAATACAGTCTGAGAATTGCTTGTGCTCAAAAGAAAAGTGTGTCAGCTGAGAGTCAGTGGGTTTGCTTCTGGCCTATCCTTGATTACCAGGCAATTCACTTATCCTGCCTGGGTCTCAGTTTCCTCCTCTGTTAAAGAGGATTAATAATGCAGCTCCTTCCCTTGGAGCTGTTGTGGGGCTTAGATAAACCCTATGGATGTGGACTTGCTTTGAAAATTAAAAGCCCCATATGCATGCAGAGGATTAGGAATGTTATCACTGTTTGAGCTGGATCTGGCAGAATAAGTAGGATTTAACTTTCTGGAAATAGATATGAGGAATATCAATTAAAAGATACAGAACAAGCAAGGCATTAAACACATACATTAGTTTGGCTGTAGCATAAACTAGTGAAACAGAAGAGGAAAAAGTTATATTCAAAGTGTGGGCTGGAGGAAAATACATAAAGGTTTAGGAGTTTGAGATTTTATTTTTCCCAAAGCAGGGGCAACCACTGACTAGTTCTGGTGGGAAATAATATGATCCAGGCCGTTTTGCAGAAAAAGGAAGCTGGGAGAATAGGGAAGAAGGCATCTTTCCAGAAGTTATGAAATGAAGTTAGGGGTGCTTACTCCTAGCATTGGGGATGAAAAAAGCCTGGTGGGAGAATTACTGGGGCAGAACTTGCAAAACTCATTGAATGACCCAGGGGAGAGCGGCAGGTAAGGATAAAAACAGGGAGAAATCAAAGGTTACTTCAAGGGTTGGAGTCTGAGCTCTTGGGAGGATGGCCACACCCTTGACAGACGTCTAGAATGCAGGTTGATGGGCATGCTGGAGTGTGGATGAAGAGCATAAAAAAATAGGAAAGCTACTGCCAATGTTGATTTTAAGGTGCTGATGAAAACTTCAGCTAAAATTACATGGTGAAAACTGTCAGGAAGAATTCAGAAACAGGGTATTGGAAACAGGAAGAGTACTGGCATTTCAGAAGTCATTGATGTTTTGGGTTATTGTACACCAGAGATGTGGGTCATTCCGAACAACCTGACATAAACACTATCAGGCTTGCAAACGTGTTTTCAAGTGAGATGTTCTAAACCAATATTTATAGCAAATTATGACCTCAAGAAAACTAAATGTAATCCATTTTTAAACCTCATTTTTTCCTTTTGAATCCTTCAATCTAATTAGGCTCACATCAGTATATTATTACAGAGAGTAATCATTCCTTTCTTCTAATAACATTCATGGATAATTTTATTTCTCATTTCCAGCCTCCTACTCCTGCGGTGTAATTAGTGTCTTTGGCACCTCGTGATGCTCAGAATGAGTTGCAGCTGCTAATTGCTAATTGAAAAATTAGAAACTCAGTTAGAAAAAGGATCTAATTAAAATGAAATTAGATAAAATTCCTTCAAACCAGTCCCCCCTCCCTTCCTTTACCCCCCCCCCATTTGTTTTTCTTTTTTTCCCCCTCTGGCCTTCTTTTTCCACCACAGAATCATTAGCACTTCCAAAATATGTGTAATTGCTAAAAGATAAATACCTTTCCATAGCAGGCTATACAGTAGTCTCTTGGAGGGAGTTAGGGACAGGTTTATAAAAATTGAGTTCAACTTTAGAACTTGAACCTTCTCCTTATTCCCATTCTATTTATGAGTTTCATCTTACTTAATAAGACTTTCGGGCTCTCTTTTTCAGGAGGGCAAGTGCTTGGTCAACCTCATGTGCTCTTCTGTGTTTGGAAGGGTCATTGCCAGCCTTGTGAGTGAGTTACAGGGATTTACTCACTTCTTGCTGCAAATCCACCCCTACCCTCTTCTCTATTGCATTGTTTCACTCCACAAATGATTATCTAGTAAATGCTCAGCCCTGTAGGAGACACAGAGAGTAATTCAGGTCCTTTCTGCTTCCAAAGAACTCACAATCTCTTGAGAAGTCTAGACAGACAGACATAATCACAAAATAAGAGAATATGTAAGCAAATGCAAAATACTTTTTCAGGCCACATGTGATATTTAGTTCAACCCTTCAGATATTTTTGAGTACCTTTTAACTACATGCCAGTCATGGTGACTGGACATACAAAATATATACCATGAAGTTTCTGTCCTCAAGGAGTTCATGTTTGGACATATGTGGATAAGTGATTCATAATATCATGTAATAAAAGCAATAATAGCAAATTCACAGGTTGTTGAATTAATGAAGAAACATGGGTGATGAATTTTGGTGGGCCAGCCAGAGAAGACATGGGGGACACTTAGCAAAAAAGAAACGACACCACCATAGGATTTGAAGGATGAGTAGGAGTGTACCACCAGGACAAGCACCTCAGACAAAGAAACCTGTTCCCAAAACAGACACGTAAAACAATACAGTGACTTTTGGCATTTCTGAAGCCTAAACTGAGGGGTGCATAGCGTGAGATGAGGCTGGGGAAGGGAGCAGAAGTTGTATTACAAAGAATCTTGTGTGCTTCTGAAATTTAAAGAAGAATATTGAATATTTGGTCGAAAGTTTCTTAGATATTATAGGATTAAAATGATAGAAGGATCAATAAAAGACTTCAGGAGGGGATTTTGTGGAGTGAGAGAAACATTCTGGATTAAAAAACAAGACAGAAGCCCTGGCTGGCGTAGCTCAATGGATTGAGCGTGGGCTGCGAACCAAAGCATCGCATGTTTGATTCCCAGTCAGGGCACATGCCTGGGTTGCAGGCCACAGCCCCCAGCAACCTCACATTGATGTTTCTCTCTCTCTCTTTCTCTCTCCCTTCCGTCTCTAAAATAAATAAATAAAGTTAAAAAAAACTTAAAAAAACAAAACAAAACAAAAGACAGAAAAGACTTTAAATATTCCAGTTTGCTTACAATGGAGGGAGCAGGTTAAGAATATATAGAGAAATATAAAGTGCGCCTAGCTTGTAATTAAAAATTAGGCAAGAAAGTATTCTAAAAATATAAACTAGACACTTTCTTTTAAGAAAAGTTTAAATTTTTTTCAATGATAAGTTGACATACAATAATATATTAGTTTCATATATACAGTATAGGGATTACATGTTTGTACAACTTACTAAGTGATTGCAAGGGAATACAGAGCATGGGTCCCCTGATAGTAAGGGAACAGCCCACAAACCTGCCTTCAGGTAGGATGGGGAACAAGGAACAGCAAAAAGTGCAGCATTTGACACATTACTTAATAAAAGTAGATTAACAGCCATGGCTTCCTGAAAGGAAGATCTTGGAAGCTGCAGAAATGTGTATGTGACTATGAGGATGTGCCATCACTCGTGACCTGGCCAGGGCAGAAGCTTATATAGCACCTGCGTGAGCGACAGGGGATGGGTGCCCACCTGGATGCCTGTGTATCACTGGGAACTCTCACCCTGACTAAAGATCACAGGCAAAATAGGGTCAAAGACACTGGGGAGCTGACAAAAATGGCAGACAGTAACGTGCCACAGGAAGACCCAGATGTTAGATCATGCAGGAAGTTCTGAGCCAAGTATTTAAAATTAGAGCGGGAGGTCTGAAGGTCAGTGAGTCTGCCTGGAGGTCTGCCTGGAGAAGACTGTGGCAGAACTGGCAGTGCTGCGGGGGACCTGACTGGCCAAGCACGCAGAGATGTGAGGGGTACTTGGAGCTGAACTCCGACTGGGAATGCTGAGCTGCAGACTTCTGCTTTTCTGAAAGATGGTACCTCTGAGTGGCATGTTCTGAAACTGGCCTGGTTTGGCGGAGGGAGGCAGGACTATTGTTTTGGGGTGTTTTTAAAGTGAGCGGGACTTAATGGCAGAAATCTACCATTATTCTAAACTTGTATAACTAAATAAATAACCCATTTCTTTTTCCACCAAATTCTTCCCTTGGGAGTCATGCTTCTTGGCGGTGGGCAATTGAACTCCACAGCTTTCTAGAACACCATTGGTTAGTTCGGTAACATGGTCACCAGGTAAGTCAAGTACCCATCTGACATCATACACACTAATTACAATATTATTGACTATATTCTGCATACTGTGCATCCCTGTGACTGTTACTATAATTTGCAAATTTTACTTGTTGATCCCTTCAGCTTTTTCAGCCATTGCCCCCGACAACTCCCCTTCCATCTAGCAACCATAAATTTGTTCTCTGTTTCTACGAGTTTTTTCCTGTTTTGCTTGTTCATTTATTTATTTTTATTTTTAGATTCCACGTTTAAGTGAAATCATATGGTATTTGTCTTTCTCTGTCTGTCTTATTTTTCTTAGTGTAATACTCCCTAGGTCCTTCTATATTGCCACAAATGACAAGATTTTATTGTTTTTTTTTTTATGGCTGAGTTATATTCTATTGTATATACGTACCACATATTTTTTATCCCATATATCCAAAGATGTACACTTAGGTTGCTTCTGTATCTTGGTTACTGTCAATAATGCTGCAATAAACATAGGGGTAAATATATCTTTTTGAATTATTCTTTTGCATTTCTTCAGATAAATAGCCAGAAATACAATTGCTGGGTCACATGGTAGTTCTATTTTTAAGTTTTTGAGGAACCTTCATACTGTTTTCCATAGTGGTTTCACTAATCTGCAATTCTACCAACAGGGTTCTCTTTTCATCAACACTTGTTCATTGTCTTATTGATGATAACCATTCTGACAGGGTGAGGTGATATTTCATTGTGGTTTAAATTTGCATTTCCCTCATAATTAGTGATGACAAGCATCTTTTCATGTCTTTTGGCCATCTGTATGTCCTCTTTGCAGAAATGTCTATTCAGGTTCTCTGCCCCCCAAATAGGCATGTTCATTGCATGCTTTTTTTTGGTAGATATTTTTAAAATAACTTTAAAAAAATGCAGATACTAAGACAGAAAGCTTAAATAATTTATCCAAGGTCACACAGCTAATGTATGACTTAAAAAGACTTCAACCCATGGGGGTCTAATTCCTGAAGCTCTTCTAGAACTCCACACTTCACTAGCCCACCCCCACAGGCTCTGAACTCAGGTGGGTATTCATTGTGCCACCGTGTGCCTTCTACACATTTTGAAAAAGGAAACAGTGAATGGGTCCTGGCATTTTTTGGCTTGTCAGCCTTTTTTTGTTCAGTAAAACAGGCAGTCACTACCAACTGATTGTCAAGTTGGCACTTAAGGGAAGCCATTCCATATTTTAAGAATTCTCCATTAATAAAAAGGAAGGAGATAACTACAAAACACTGGAGGACTCATGGGCCAAGGGCATATGTTCACGCATGTACTAGGGAAGGGGAGAGCCAAGAATGACTAACACCAGGCATTCGTTCAGCAGTAATTTAATGTGTCTAGAAAACTTCTTCATGAATAATCTATTTTCTGCTTTAGGTGTGACTGTTCAAACAACTTTAAAAACGTAGGTATAAATGTTCTGCTCCTCATGACTTCTGATCCAAAAAGATGATGGAATGGCAATTTAAGCCTTGATTCAAGAAGTCCTTCTATGTAGCTAGCTTTCATTTTTATGCAGCAATTCAGTTTATTTCCCTCTAGTTGATCACAACAAAACTTGATGCTTTTAACCAATCTACATCTTCTACAACAATTAGAGCGCTGTAGTTTGGCCATACTCAGCATCTGAGCAGAGCTAAAGTAAATGGGTGGGGTAGATGTCAAGTTGTGTTGGTATATGAGCTTTGGCTCAGATTACCTGGATCCAAATCCTAACTCTTCCACCTAATTTTGCAAGTTGATAAAAATCTCTATAATGATGGTGATGATGATGATGATGATATGAAAACGATCATATTTATAGGGTTTGGGGACAATCATACGAGATAATACCTTAGGTATTCAGCATGTGTTTGACACAAAGTGTATTCTGATAATGTTGAAACAAGAGAGTAGGAAGAGAAAAATGTGCTTATGACTTGATGTAGAATGGATGTCTGGGTAGCACAAAGTCTTCACCTGATTTGCCACTTGTCACATTTAGTGATCTAAGCTACATTGGTCCAATGCTATCTTGGTGGAGTGAGATGTTCTAAAGCATACTGAGATAAAAGATGACAACCTGGCAATTTTTTTTGGAAGGTCACTGAACAAGTAAGAGAAAAAGATTGTGAACTGGTCAAGAGAATAAGCTTAATTTGAATTTTGAGAATGGATACCAGTGGTCACTACTCCAGCTGCATCAGTTGCAGATGCTGGTGCTCTACTGCTTATGCGTCCTTGCTGACTTTCTGGTTCTCCCTTCTAAGGGTACTCTGGGGCTCTTTTGTGAAGTCTCTCAGAAGCCTTCTTCGTCTTCCTAATTTACTTTGGGGGAGGAGCTTCATGACTGGATAAAAAGTAAACAAAACCTTGGGAAAGAGAAATGAAATTACTACTTCCTGGAAAAAAGATAAAGGAGGACTTTTATGTATGCCAATTTACTATGAGAGCATATTTTATTTTTTAAAATTTAAGTTATATTTTATTCTTTATGTTATTATAGTTGTCCCAATTTTTCTGCCTTTGTCCCTCTTCACCCAGACTCTCCCCTCTCCTGACCCCTCCCTCAGGAAATCCCCACACCTTTGTCCATGTCCATGGGTCATGCACATACATTCTTCGGCTACTACATTTCCTATGCTGTACTTCACATCCCCATGACTATTCCATAACAACCAATTTGTACTTCTTGTTTAAAATTATTTTTTAATTGTTATTCTATTACAGTAGTCCTAATTTTCCCCCTTTTCCCTCCTCTGCTGATCCCACCCCCAATTCCACATAATTCCCACACTGTTGTCCATATCCAAGGATCATTCATACATGTTCTTTGACTAGTCCCTTCCCCTTCTTTCCACCATTATCCCCTTCTTCATTCTCTAGTCAGTGTCAGTCTGTTCCATGTTTCCATGCCTGTGGTTCTATTTTGTTCATTCGATTCCTCTTGTAGGTGAGATCATATGATATTTGTTTTTCACTGCCTGGCTTATTTCACTTAGCATGATACTCTCCAGTTCCATCTATGCTATAGTGAAGGGAAGGAGTTCCTTCTTTCTTTCTGCTGCATAGTATTTCATTGTGTAAATGTAGCACAGTTTTTAAATTCATTCATCACTTAAGCTGTTTCCAACACTTGACTATTGTAAATAGTACTGCTATGCACATTAGGGTGCATAAGTTCTTTTGAATTGGTGATTTGGGATTCTTAGGGTATATTTCCAGCAGCAGAACTGCTGGGTCCAAAGACAGTTCCACTTTTAGTTTTTTGAGGAAATTCCATAATGTTTTCCAGAGTGTTCCCTTTTCTCCACATCCTCATCAGCACTTGTTTGTTGATTTACTAATGACGGCCATTCTGACAGTTGTGAGGTGATACCACATTGTGGTTTTAATTTGTATTTCTCCAATGGCTAGTGATGTTGAACATCTTTTCATATGTCTATGGGCTCTCTATATGTCCTTCTTGGAGAAGTCTCTATTCAGGTTCTTTGTCCATTTTTTAAATTGCATTGTGTGTCTTCCTGGTGTTGAGTAGTATGAATTCTTTATATATTTTGGATATCAAAGCCTTGTCTGATGTATCATTGACAAATGTTCTTCAATACGGTCAGTTCCCTTTTCATTTTGATGATGGTTTTTAATTTGATATAGTCCCATTTGTTTATTTTTCCATTATTTCCCTTGCCCTAGGAGATATATCAGCAAAAAAAAATATTGCTATGTGGCATATCTGAAATTTTCCTGTGTATGTTTTCCTGTAGGACTTTTTTTTTTAATTCTTTATTTTATTGATTATGCAACTACAGTTGGCCCATTTCCCCCCCTCACTCCCCACCACCCTGCCCATCCCCTCCCACCCTCATTCCCCCCTTTAGTTCATGTCCATGTGTCATAAGTTCTCTAGTGTCTACATGTCCCATACTATTCCTACCCTCCCC
>PVIA01001884.1:0-240520 GCA_004024845.1 Tonatia bakeri
GGATGTAGGTGCTTGCCTTTCATGACTCGGAATACTTCTTTCCAGCCCCTTCTTGCCTGCAAGGTCTCTTTTGAGAAATCAGCTGACAGTCTGATGGGAACTCCTTTGTAGGTAACTGTCTCCTCATGTCTTGCTGCTTCTGGGATTCTCTCCTTCATTTTTACCTTGGCTAATGTAATTATGATGTGCCTTGGTGTGTGCTTCCTTGGGTCCAACTTCTTTGGGAATCTCTGAGCTTCCTAGACTTCCTGGAAGTCTATTTCCTTTGTCAGATTGGGGAAGGTCTCCTTTATTATTTGTTCAAATAACTTTTCCACTTGTTGCTCTTCTCCTCCTCCTTCTGGCACCCCTATAATTCGGATGTTGGCATGTTTAAAGATGTCCTGGAGGTTCCTAAGCCTCTCCTCAGTTTTTTGAATTCTTATTTCTTCATTCTTTTGAGTTTGGTTTTTTCTTTCTCCCTTCTGGTCCACTCCATTGATGCAAGACCCAGCTTTCTTTCCATCACTATTGGTTCCCTATGTATTTTTCTTCATTTCACTTATTGTAGTCTTCATTTTTTCATCTAATTTGCAACCAAAATCCACCAATTCTGTGAGTTTCCTGATAACCAGTGTTTTGAACTGTGCATCTGACAGGCTGGCTATCTCTCGGTCCCTTAAAAGGATGACTTCTGGGGTTTTCATTTGTTCTTCTGTTTGAGCCATCTCTCTCTCTCTCTCTTTTTTTTTTTTTGGTCTGGTCACGCATGTTATGGTGAGGGGTGGAGCCTTAGGTGTTTACCCGGGGTGGGCAACCCAGTTGCTGGGTTGTAACGCTGTATGTGGGGATGGGGTCCAAGAGGGAACAACAGCGCTTGCTCTACTCTGCCAATTTCAGTCCCTTCTGCCACTTCCCCAAGCAAACTGAACCTTTCTGGGGCTGATTCCCATGTGGGTGGGCTTGTGTACCCCATGGGTCTTTCCAACGACCTCTCCTGTGAGGCTGGGAGTCTATCCCTGCACCTCAACCCCCACAGGTGTTTTCAATCAGTGCCCCAAGACTCTATTTCCCAGCGTTGGGATCCTGGGTTGCACGCAGTGCCTTGCTTCACAATTGCCACCTCGCTGGGTCTGCCAGTTGCCACCCCTTGGTCAGGGTCTGCCAGCCGCCGCTTGTGCGCCCAGGGTCTGCCCACTGCAGTCTTACACACCCAGTCCCAAAGCTCTTTGTGCTGCATGACCCCTCTCTGCCCGGCTACCCGACTCCGCCCCTCCTACGGGTCTGGATAAATGTATCCATTTTAACTCCTTGGTTGTCCGACTTCCATACAGTTCAATTTTCTGTCAGTTCTGGTTGTTATTCTGTTTCTTAATTGTTGTTGTCCCTATCCTGGTTGTGCAAGGAGGCACAGTATGACTAGTTGGCCTCCATCTTGGCCGGAAGTCCCCAATGTAACCATTTTTGATGATACAAACACCCCCATGACAAGCCTTTGTATGAACAGAAATGGCACTCAGCCTCCAGAAGGATCACAGCTGACACTCCCCGAGCAGCAGCAGCATGCCATGATGTGCTGTGCCGCTGCTTTCACATGATCCCAACTGTCCCCCAAATGGCTATTATTTCCTTTACCTAGAAGGTTAGTAAAGGAAAGTCCTTATGATCATTAGGGGATTTAAAATACTCAGTAGTACCAAGGACAAAAATCCAGAACTCAAGGAATAAAAGAGATCATAGGTATGTCTGCAACAGGTGGAGACAACTTTCCCAGACCCTTAGGAGCGAGGCCGAGCAGAGCTCACAGGTGGGCAAGAGGGGCCAGTAGGCAGATATAGTCCAGAAGTTGGACTAGGAGGAAAGTTTATCAAGTGTGTGGCCCTTCTTCAACGACAGGACAAGGAACACCTTGAGGGTGAGGAGGTGGATGCTGGGACCCTGGGCCTTGATCATTCTGGGTACAGTGAGAGGCTGCATGAGGAGGAGAGTTGGCTCAGTCCCTGTGGGGAATGCAGAGGCCACTGATGTTCCAGAAAATACATGCTGGGGAAAATGTGCTGGGGACTCAAAATAATGAACAAACTGTGTGTATTCTATCCATTTGTGTTTGCAATGCCAAGGGAATAAGAAACTTTTCCAAGGAGGAGCTGGGTCCCTAACAAAAATAACAGATAAAACCAAGTGCAGGACTGGAAGAAAAAGTCAGTCCAAGAGCAGGAGATCTGCGGAAGTGAAAAAGGGGACAGACCAGGAGGTGACAGAAAAGTAAGTTTTAGAAAGTGAGACGTCGGAGTTCTGTGCATGGCCAGCTGTCCTCTCCTGGTATCTTAGGTTATGAAGACACTTCACAAACACAAGTATTCAATAGGTAAAGTAAGTTCCACAGCCCCCTTTTGCAAAATGTGCCAGTGGGAACCTGCTTTTAAAAGCTTCATTAAATGTCAGGCCCAAGGCACAAAGAGCAAGAAAAAATATTAAATGGAAATATTTAAAGAAAAGCAATTCAACAAATTTCTTCATTCACCTTATAAATATGGACCAAATCAAATGTCTATTCTCATCTTTTTACTTTCCATCTTTACAAGAAATGGAGATGAGTCATTCTTTTCAACACCTGATGGCTGGAACGTATGCCAGCATGCACACATACTTGCCTGACTGAACAGGAGGACCAGTGGTGGGAGCTCAGAGGTCTGCCATTGTGCCTGTCAACAGCTCTTCAAAAATCTCCAAACTATCCAAAACAGTACTTCTCTAAAAGACCAGCCTACCATTCAGAACAAAAATAATAGGGCCAGAGTAGCGGTAAGATACCTACCCCATAAGGCAGCACACAGAATCTCAGAATTAAATCTCTTCTTGTATTTACGGATCTCTGGAGTGTCACTTTGCGGCCTAGTGTTGGTGGGATTCACATTGACCACTGAGCCCTTCCGGGTGGGATCTTGCCTTATGGCTTCCGGTCTCATTCCATCACAGGAAAATCCCACTAAAACACAAGTACACTTGAAATTATTTTCTGTCCACACCAACAATGTGCCTGCCTCCCTCCTCACTACACTGAGGAAATATTCATGTGTCATAACTGAGTCTTTGTCCACACAAAAAAAACCTTGTAGGCGATGAATATGGAAAAATGAAATCAACTATGCAGCTCATTGCAAATAAGGCAATGCAAGCGGGGTGGGTGCTTGTGTATCTGAGGTCTACACCTGCAACGGCCACCATGCCATGCCTAAGCCACAGGAGGGAGCAACACAAAGTAACCGAATCCTGTTGGTCAGCTGCTTTCTTGTTGCTGCTTTACTTACCCACAGAAGTCACTGTTGTCCCACTAGATGGAGAGATCTGTAGTAATCTGGGGTCTATAAAAGGTGTAAAGGAGGAGGAAGATTTGTGTTTCTGGAGTGTGCTACTAGCGGACTGAGTCTGCAATGTAAATTTCAATTTTATTAATACAATGACATTAAAAAGATAAACATTAAAACAGTTCAACCCACTCCTGTACTGTACTGTTTCCCAACACAAAGCCCTTCCCCTCCTGCATCGCCCTCCAAAACACTTCTGAGGGTGCTTCTGCAGTGCCCAGCACTCTCAACAGTACACTGCTTCCATCTCTTTTCAGGAGTATCGCTCATCCAGGGTAGGAACGCTGCATGCTACCAATAAAACCTACACTCTTGCTCCTAGTTTTTTTTTTTTTAAATAAATAATTATAATGACAACTCCTAAAGGAGGTTTGAAATGTCTTGATCTCAATTGATTAATTTCTGAATTTACTCTCCTATCCAAAAAAGTCCAATTAACTGATGCTGGAAACTTGGCAGTCCTTAATTTTATATGGCTTATTATAAAGTGAGCCTCTTGCCAGAAAGCTACAGAAGTTTGGCTACCATCATTTTAGATGCATCATCATAAACTTGTATCAAACAGGGCTCAGTAGTGAATGGTGCAAGTGACAAAATAAAGCCATATCCCTTTGCTCTTTTAGGAGCGCCGGTGTTTTGGTTAATAATGTAACTTAAGACAAAAAAAACCCACAAAGAAAGTGAAACAAATTGTTAAGTGAAAATGTAATGACAATTAAAAACAAAACAAACAGAAAAATTAACTTGCCAGTTTAGTGAGTTAAGGGTTATAGTAAATACTGTACATTAGAGCAAAATGGAGCACAGTTGAAATATAAATATAAGGAGGAGTGTGAGTGCAGGTGGGATACACCACCTAGAGAAAACAGAGTTTGTCTGCTCAGATGCTTTCGTCCTATACCATTTCTCCTATGTGGGCTCAAGTCACCATGACCCAGAGCCCATGCCCTCCTAGGCTCCCAGGGTCTCTGCTCCCGGCTGACAGAGCTGCCAGCTTACAGGCTTCCTCCCTTTATCCCATGATCTGCAGCCAATCCAGCCCATGGCCACTCTGATGCTGGGCCCACACTGGAAGCAGTGAACTTGTCCCTGCTCCTTCAGGGGGAGATGAGTATTCTGATTCTTTCTAACAAGGGGAACCAAAATAGAAGCAGGCGGACCAACAGTTAATTGTTCACATTGACAAAACTGGCTGAAGCTACATGCCACTTTTAACCTCCTTCAACTATTAGACAAATGCATTTAAATCAAAGCTCCCATGAAATCAAATCACTTGTTTAATTCGGTAACAGGGTGCTCAAGGTGCACTCTGTCACTGCACTGGTAAGAAGGGGGCTGGGAGTCCATGACCCCATAACAAAGAGCAAAGAACCACCCAACTAGCACTCAGACTAGCACCATAGCCGAGCCTTTATATGAGCACACAGGGTTTCCCATTTATAATTTTACATTAAAAGCACATTTAGACCTTCTTATTTAACACCCTAAATGTCTAGGTTTCCTCGACAAACATTTGGCCTCTTCTTCAACTCAGAGTGATTGTGTATTTCAAGGAAAAATTCCTTAAACAGGGTTGGTGAAAACAAATAAAGAGTAATCAATCCATAATACCCCCCAAAACAAAAAACAATGCAGCCCTGTTTGAAGGAAATTTCTGCTCAGGATGACAAGTTTGCCCAAGTCTGCTTAACCGACTTTTGCTATATTTTATATATTGGATAAAAAAAATATAAAAGGCAGATTCCACAAATGACTCTAAGAGTTTCATGTAAATACAAAATGGATCTGAGAACACAGCAATCACTTTATTTAGACTTTTGAACAATAAACTGAGTACAGAAAGCCATGCAAGTACACTGATCTAGAGAAGGAAACAGTGACCTGGCGCATTTGGAGGGAGACTGATCTAGGTTAAGGGATTTGTATGCAGATCTGAAACATGTTACTTGGAGGTTGGGGAAAAGGGTAGGTGATAGAAGAGAGTAGGTGGGGAAGGAAGGGGTAGGAGGTGTTGGAAAGGTCTCCTTTGCAAACTAGCTACTAGGCAGTGCTGGTCTAACCCTAGGAAAGCAGCCAGCTGTGGTGCAAGACATACCTCATTAGTAGTGAGCTTGTCCTGGGGTGTCTGTGGGGACATGGTGGGTGTCGGCTGGCTGGAAGATGGGGAGGAGGAGGTGGAGGAAGTGGAGGAGGAATGGCTTTGCTGTAAGAGATCTGGCAAGAGGTGAATGCGACCGGCAAAGCCATTGCTCTCATGATGGCTGGCACGCTTTTGGTCAACTGTACTCTGCAGAAAAAACAGGCACACTTGTCTCGCTCAAGCACTGCTGAAATTGCCTATGACCCTACAGATAACTGACTTTGTTCAGGTGCTGTGTGACTTTGCAAACTGTTACATTATCGAGGAAAGACTGGAGGAAATTAGCCTGAATTGTTCACACTTCCTTGCTGAATGCCTAAGTTGAGCCAACAGAACTCAAAAGTACCTCGTCTGGTGGCAACAGGTTTCGAGCAGTAAGTGTTCAGTCTGGTTTATCTGCCACACTAGCTGCTGTTCCCAAAATCACGAGTAGTGTTTTTTCTTTATAAATATTGCTGTCTGAAGCTCTAGAAAGTGCCCTGTCGCTTCTTGGAATCCTGGTCTTTTCCATGTTCTTCCCACTTTCCATCCAAATGCATTGCCATAGCACGAGACACATTCAGGGAAAAGTCCAAAATGCTGGATAGGTGCCCTGTTCTATTTAAATGAGAAGCAGATCACTTTCCTTCAGCTAAGTTAAGAAATGAAGAGACAGTTGAAAAACTTAATAATCCAAACTGAGGGCATCAGGCGGTACACATTTAACAATCGACAGCAAGGAAACTAACATTTCGGAACACACAGAGTGGCCTCCTGCTGACGGCTGAGGCTCGTCCGCTCGGGCGGAGCCAGCCTGACTCTGCCCCACGGCAGCGCTGCAGACGCACAGAGCTGAAAGCTCTCTGCAGAACCGCCGAGGCACTCTGCTACAGACTGGGCTCTGCCCCTGGCTCCACAAGCCTCCTGAAGAACGCCCTGTGGCTTTTCTACTACCAGACACAGACGGTGAGACTCAGCACGGTGCTTGAATGAGGGCTGCCACAGAACATGCAGAGGAGCAGCAAGGTGAAGTGGAGGACTGCTAGCACCTTCTTGGCATGCAGCACATACCTGCCTCCCTAGCCCAGACACTTTACCCTCTGGGTCACGTTAACATGAAAACAGATGATGATGTAGAAACAGCATGAGTGAGTGAATGAGCAAGTGGGTTAATGACTACAAAAGCAGCTCAGCCTCTAACAATGGTACAGAGACATGGGTACCTGGCGGACAATTAGTGTGCCCTCCTTGGATGGAGTCATGGCTGGTTCACTTTCCACATCGTCATGGACAATCATGGTTTTCACAGACTCTGTTTCACCATTGCTCAAATTCACAGATGACCTATTGAGAAAAAAATCCAGAGATGAAAGACCATAAATACTGCTAGTTGAGGATATTCTGTTTATACAATTTTCGCCTTCAAAAAGTCATTAAAAGAGATCAGACCACAGATAGAACATTTTTATAAGGAAAACAAATGCTTAGGGCTTTCCCTTCAACAATTAAGTTCCTGCCAGTACAGTTTGTTTTTTTGAGGAAAAAAATTTTTTTTTGAATTAATGCTTACGGTTAATTAAAGTAGTTAAACCAAACTGAAATTTCCCTTTTAACATATCCACAAATTAAAAAGAAAAAATAAAATATACATTGGGAAACTGGGGAGAGGCACTGACACACACACACACACACACACACACACACACACACACACACACGGGAGAAAACATAAAGGCTGCCTGCTGCTGAATCCATAACTACAAGCTACATGTTCACAGAATCTTATGACAGATTTGGAAAAACTGGTTCCCACTGGAAACAAGACTCAGTGGGTGTGTTCTCATCCTCTCTAAAATACACCAAGGACTGACGCTGCTCTGGTGTCCTCTGATCCAGACATGGCTTCCCTGGTCCCCTCCTGCTCTGCATCATCATCCTCCTCATCCGTTGTCCCCGATTCCTCACTGGATGAAGAGTAGTCTGTCACTTTGTGGGGTGGTCGCACATCTTCGACTGCTCGAAGCTCTTTAGCTAGTGCGGTCAAATCCTAATGCAGAGGACAGAAAAGAGAGTAAGGCCAGTGGGAGGGGTGGGGTGGTGGTGGTGGTGGTGGGTGGGGAGAACAAAAAAGAACAAAGAGCAAAGAATGAGAAGTTCTTCACTTTAACCACTAATAAAATAGCTACAACATCAATTTTGTAACACTGTTTTGTAGAGTATTTACCAGTATCATGTGAAATGAGCACTTAAGCCTTTTGATAGGAAAGACCAAAAATAGACAAAAACATAAAAAACAGTCAAAGATGCTATACAAAGTTCAAATCTCACACCAAAACACCCCACAAGAACCTGCTTATGATAAGCTGATAGTATTTTTTTTCAATTATGAAATAAAATTCTAGATCAACAAATGTGTGCAGGCAGATCCTTGCAGCTTGTTATAGATACCTGCCTACATAACAGTCTTCTTTTAGGGAGATTATCCAGAAAGCAAGATTCTAGTTAAATGGCACTCATTTAAAGTATATATTTGGTGTTTTTAATTTTAGTCTTAAAACGTCAAACCAACAGAAGAGCGCTAGAGTAAAGTGAGCAGCAGTATGCCACTCACATCTGCCTTCATCAGTTAGCAACGTGCCACACTCCTACCAACCTTCCGGACACATGAAGTGAGGAAGTGGTAGTGGGTGGGAGCAGGCCAGGCACCCGTCCCTGCCTTAACCCAGGATCTTCAAATTACCAACCTGTAACAGTGCCGATGAATACGATGAGCACCAGAGAGAAAGGAAACCCACAGCAAAAGTTATTATTTAAAAAATGCTTCATTTCCCTTTACTATTCTATACTGAGATATTTTAAGACTCAATCAATTATCCAAATATAATTTCCAAATGTGATTGTTATTCATATTCTACATTTCCACATAGAAGTCTAAAGTATATCTGTCTACTTGGGAATTTTATTTAAAAATAATGACTTTTGCCCTGGCTGTTGTGGCTCAGTTGGTTGGGGCATCATCCTATAAAATGAAAGGTCATGGGTTTCGATTCCTGGTCAGGGCACATGCCTAGGTTGCAATGTTTGGTCCTTAATTAGGGCACATATGGGAGGCAACCAACTGATGTTTCTCTCACACTGATAATTCTCTCTCTCTCTCTGTCTCCATTCCTTGCTCTCTGGAATCAATAAATATACATCCTCAGGTGAGGATTAAAAAACATAACAACAATAATTATGTTTTACAAAGCAGGCTATGTAGCCATCTCCCCTCCCGACTGATTTTAGCAGTTCCAACAAAGTTTTCTCCTTCTCCCCAATGAAGAACATGGTTTTTTTTCTTTGAGCTTGTCCCTCTGAAGTAGCAGTGATCAAATATTGAAACTTGAGACTTGAGAATCATTTGATGACTACAGTTGTGGCTTTTTAAGTTTTTTTTTGAAGCTATACTTAACAAAAAATGCATGTAGCAAAATTTGTGTGTTAAACAATGAAGCAAAAGTTTAGGGTTTTGTCATTCTAGAGAACAACAAAAAGATAAGTCGAGGAAAGAAAAGCTTGTAGATGGAATACAAGCTAAGTTAGAGTGGTTCTCTGATGCTGAATTTCCAGAGAGGGGCTTACCACTTCACCCTGCGATGCAGCCACAATCCATTGAGTCAGTGATGAGGAGCACACACACAGCCCACGGAAGCACAGGAGAGAGAAGGGGATACAGGGAGTACAGAAGTCAATTCAAGCAGGAAATCACAATTCCAACAGGCTTAAAACTCCACAACGTGCACAGAGACAGGTCAGTTAATGCGACAAGGATTAAAAGAGAAGTATGAGAAAGTCACAACTGCCACTCTAGGTACCAAAAAGCAGAACTTAAGTAACAGGTGATTTTAAAAAGGTGACAGAAAAGATCTTTTTCTAAAAGCCAGTATTATAAATCCCCAACTCTCCAAGAATGCATACACATTAATGCAAAGAGATAAAAAGGCTTTTCTTTCTTTTGTATTTTTTAAATAACTAAGTTGGAAAGGGGGCAGAAATGTGTGTGAGATTTATGGCATTCATTATAATCCCTCAAATCTGTAAGGGAGCCCCAGAGAAAGGATTGTACCTCTCAATTACATAGTTTTAATAGAAAGATCTCACTCAAGCTTGAAATAAGTAAAACTGATTTTGTGCAATTCTTACAGCAGGCTTGAGAGGTCTAAATACTTCTTTTCTGTCTTCAGGTTTTTTCACTGCATTCTCAAGGCGCTGAGACGGAGAGCCTTCAGATTTGGATGATGCTGTGAAGTTCAAAGGAGACAAGCAAGGTGGGTATACACAAACATCCAGACGTGCGCTACAAAGCAGACCCAGCCCATCTAGCCTCTGCTTCTCACTGCCTTGTCCCCCGGCCTGCTTCTGCTAGCCCCATTTATGGCAGGGTTTTCACACGCAGACCTGGACTCCAAGGCTTCTGACTCCTTACTTAGACTCTATTAACACACTGGAGTCCATAAGACCTGGTTATGTCATTAACACTGTAGAGGGAAGTTTCACTGATCTATCATTATGAGTAGGTTTAAATAACCAATACTGATGATACTGATGGAGACTACATTGAAAGAAGTAGTTTCAAATCTCAGCTCAGACAGTTAGCTAATCTCCTTGGATGAGCTACTTAATCTCACCAAGTTGCAGTTATTGTAATCTGTAAAATGGAGACACTATATATATATCTCATGGGGTTATTATAAGGATTAAATCACATAATACATGTAAAGTGCGCATAGTGCTAGTCATGTGTAAAGTCTCAAAAGTTAACTCTATTATTAAAACTGTGATGACCACTATTGTCACCAGCAACCTATACTCTAACACTGTCTTGTGATATGCAGTTATGTCAAAACCAAAAGTCTGTTACATGATTTAAAAGGATTTACAGATACTAATCGTAGCTCAATATCATTCACAGGGAAAGAGAAACAGAAAGTCACCCTACATCTCACTCGGAAGCGCTCTCCAGAGCCACTCTGAGACCCCGGCTGGGAGCCTGAGTTGCTGGACCCAGAGGAGCTACCACTGCCAGGCCTGGGCACCAGCTTTTCCACTCTCTCCCACAGCAGCCTGGACTCAACACCACTGCTGGAAGCAAAGAGGAGACGGTAAGTAGAGCATTATCCTGAGATGCAGCAGCAAACTAAAAATATAAATAGCATTCAATTCACCAAAAGTTATTACACTATTCATGGGTTTTATCTCAGATATCCTAACAAACCAAAAATGCTAAATGATTTTCTACCATTAGCAGACCAAAAATCTTCATCAGACATGAGAGGAAATACTGTTGTTTGGTCTGTAAGTGTTATTATATCTGACATAGTTATAAACTTAGTTTCTTATTATAAAAAATCCACTTAACAAATTACAGTATAATAAAATTATACTATTTCCAGGCTTGGTTTTCTTTCTTGCCCAACTGACACTTATGCATTCTCTTACATAAGCTGTGTTGGAAATGTGACCGAGAACAGGGGCCATGATCTGCCCCTGCCAGGGCCAGCCTCACAGGACAAGTTCACCAGGACAGAACTGATGCACAGACTCAGTCAAAGGAGAATCCCACAGTCTTCCCAGATCACTTAAGGACTAGGAAGTCTCTCTGCAGCTTCTGGACTGCCACGCATCTCACGGCTTCAAGTTATACTAAGGTTCCACACACAGAAGGCGAACTACAGAGGTTCAGTAACAATCAGGTACAAAACATTCAACAAAGTGACCTTTTCTCCTTCTAGCATGGTACTGATCAGTGGAACTTACTGAGATGATGAAAATGCTCTGTAGCTGAGCTGTATAGTAAGGTAGCCACAAGCTACATGTGGTTACTGACCACTTGATATATGGCTAATGTCACCAAGAAAATAAAGTTTTGATCCTATTTAATTTTAACTAAATTAAATGCAAATGTAGCTGTATAATATAGTAGCCACTAGTCTCACGTGGCTAAAAGCTACTGTATTGAACGGCTCTAGCACTTAACACTAGTACTTGGTTAATTCACTGGTTTACCGCAAACTGTAAGTCAACCACTGACCCTTAGTAGCCTGTGTGCTATTTCTGTACTCCCAAGGTCTTAGGATTTCCTTCAGATAACAAGTTCCCACAAGGTATCATTCTCTTAGAAACCCTGCCCGCTTTGCTGCTGTTTCTTCCACTTACTCGAACAGAGACAGATTTCATTTTAAAGCTGCCTACACCACTGGATTCGGATTCTCTCTCCACAAGAAATCAATTTGATGTTATTCAAGTTAATACATCCTATGGGAGTTTTTCTTTTATTAACTGATAATCTCCTCTTTGCCCCAGAACTTCCCTGTTTATGGGCATTTTTATGTGGAAAAAAAGATGACAAAAGACTGTAGGCTACTGTGCAGTAAACCTATTCTTAAGCTTCTCTGTTTTTTGTTTGTTTGTTTGTTTTTTTTACCTGGTGGAATTTCTTTGAGCTGCTTGGCTACTCTGCTGCCCACTGCCCTGCAGAGGGGAGTCCCGCCGGGACAGAACAGGGGAACGAGACGTTGTTCTCACAGGGACCTTTGGGTAAAAAATACAGCAAGTAAGTTCTTGAAAATATGAGGAGAAAAAAGACTTCTGTACCAAAACATATTTTTACAGCAGTCCTAATTATGTTAGCCTTACTATATCATGGTCCTCCCCCCATTCCTGATCATTCTCTACCCTCCACTTATACAACAGAAAGAGAAAACTTAGTCAAAGGGTCAAAGAAGCCAGGACAAATAGCCCTTCTATGCTTCTGTAATATTTCAGTGATGTTTGGACTAAAGTCTGGCGGCAGGGGACACACAAAGCATTTTGCTGAGATAATATGAGAATCAGGAAAATAAGCTCAAAGAAATCAAACAATGTGCGCAAATGGATCAGTAGGAATCAAAGACTGGTAGAAAGCAAGAAAATATTCAGAGGAAGCAAATACCAACCAGGGGAAAAATAAACTAAATTGTGCTCTTCTGTTTAATTTCACCATTAAGTAATTACTAAACAAATTAAAAGTTAAAAAATTTTAAAAAGCAAAACAAAATAAAAAATTTCCCAATTTAAAAAGAAAAAAATCTTTTTTGAAATTTTTGTTAATGTTTTCCTTATGACATCTTTTCTGAACAGTTAGGTAATGGTTTATGCTATAAAACAACTTTGTAGCTTCTATATGAACATATAAGACAACTAACTGCTAAAATGTATTTTGATTCTACTTATTCTAAAAGCATATTCTTTATAGACTTACTCTTAAATTATTTTGTTACCTAGTGTTTAAACATAGACTTAACAATAACAATAGATAGCTAACTGGCACCAGGTGAATATAAAACTCTTAAGTATAGAACATCCTCCCCACTATAAGAAGTTCCTTTGAAATTTCACTGCCCCTGAATTTAGGTGAAGTCATTATACCCTTTATTGAAATAAATACTTTTGAAAAAATAACAAAAAGGAAAAAAGAAGCACATATCTGTCTTTCTGCTTCTTACCCTTGGAGGCACCTCGTCACTGTCTGATCTAGACCAAGCCTTTTGAGTGGGGTCAGGTACCTCCGACTTAGAGTCAGAATTCTGACTTAGCACCTCACTGCGGGAAGGTGGACATGGGTCCTGAGAGCGAAGATGGTGGTGTGCAAATTTGGGAGGAGAAGGGTCACTGAAGGAATGGGATCTCGAGACAGGGGAAACATTGTTCTTGAGAGATGCCAGGTGGGACCACTGTACCTTACAAGAAAACAAAACATAAAACATTCAATGCGTTCTGCATAAAACGCTTTTTTTGGTCAATACCAAATCCAAAGCAAGGAACTGGGAAATGCAATCTGGGTGCTATAGTATCAGGTAAGCCAGACAGCAAAACACTTTAAAGTGAAGAAGTGACCTGGGGAATACAATAGGTAGAAAAAGAACAAATGTACACTTAAAAGGAAAACTCTTTTACTATCCAGACAAACATTACAGATAGCAGTAAACATGAAGATTAAAAAAAAAGGCTTATAGAAGTCATGCTACATGCATATCCATACTAAAGCAGAGAATGGACAGGGAGAGAGGGACAGAGATCAGAAGGTGAACACTGCCACACATGCAGACCTGTCTATCCACCTTCACAGTAAGATTTCAGACCACGGAACAGTAAAACAACACATTTAATGAGCAAAGACAGACCCCTCATGTTTTAACAGACTATAAATACAGGGTCCGGCAGAAGTAACACCTGTTTGAGTGTGATTGGTAGGGAAATAATATGGTCATAGTAATTTATAGTTTTAATTTGAACATTTCACTAAAATGTCATATGGTATGCTTGAATGTGATATTGTTATGTTATAGAAGTATATGCTTCTGACTTTGTAATAAAAGATTTTGTAACGAAAAGTAGTGTTGCTTGTGCTAGACCCTGTAGAATAACTTAAAAACAGCCAACTTTTCAAACACACCAACAATTTTCTTTATTTTCTCAAGCCTTAAAACACTCAAACCCTAGATCTGCATACACCCTCATACTAGTTATGAAAAAACAAACAAACTTTAATTTCTTGAGAAATATTCATTAATATGATTCCCTAAACTGAACTCCTACTTGTTCACTGATTTTTTCTGGTTGCTTTCAAATTGAGAAAACGATCTCTGAAATAATCTGCATTTTCTTTAAATTATATTTTATTATTTTAAAATATGTTCAATATTGCAATTTATATTATTTCAGCTTTACATCTATTATATCAATGCATTTAATGAAAACTGGAAATGCCAAATCACAATTGATTCAACCTTCCCAAAAGCAAGATTCAAAATTAGTTCCAGATTTATGAGTTCTAAGTGACAGTCACATAACTCTAGTTATTGGTATAATCCCAGATGCATGAAATGTTTTAAATTTGGGGGGGTGGGGAGCATAGAACTGAAAGTATTATCTGTAACTAAAATTTTTAAAAACATCAGTTTTAGAATACAGTCCTACCTAAAAAAACTTTCCCAAAAGAGAACGTTTTCAATAAGTTTATGTTTCGCACAAAAACCACTTTACATAAGAGGAAAAGAGAGACGATTTCCAGGCACTATATTAATTAAACATTAATATAAAAAGTAGTCTACATAATTCAGGAAATGCTAGTGGCCAAATAGATCAAGATTTTTTATTTATGGTAGGTTTTAACTTTCAGAATAAAAAATTTAATACTGGACTCTTCACAGGAATGTCATCAAGCCTATTCTACTAGTCTCTCCTCCCTACCCCTCCCTTCACCTCCCTCCCCCTCCCCTCCCCTGCCTTTCCCTTCCTTCCCTTCCTTCCCTTTGCCATTTTCTACTCTCCTTTGTTCCCTTTTTCCCTCTATCCCTTGCTCTTTGGAGTTACCACTGGCTTGTGGGATAGCTCCTCTGTGAATCAAGGAACTGCTGATCCCATGTAAATACCTCCTACCACCCAATATACCCCTTCCCCCACCCAACACACACCCACAATATCTCAGGGTAAGGTCCTGGTTCTTTATTGTTTGAATTCCTCCATACTGAGTTTATTTATTGTAAAGCACATTCAAATCCTCATTTGAATTTGTTTTTCCAAATACTAAAGCTAATTCTATCACGAAGAAGTGAACTTTTGCCTCTCAACACATATAAACATCAGTAACAAGTAATCTTAGGCCTAAGAATTTGTTTCCAATATTCTGGGTTACATAGTTACATGCGGTAAAATGTCTAAAACTCAGTTGTTTTCAGTGACAAAGTGGAAATCAGTGGAATCTAAGATCTCTGCCATGGGTACCCTTAGCTGCCTATTTTCCTCTCCAGACAAGAGAGGGTTCTCTTAACCTCAGCATCCTGCCCGGAGGTCCTCCTTCACCTAGACAGGGCAGCAGCCTGTGGTGGATTGATGAGAGCTTGACCCACTTCAGGGAAAGCCACACCTAACCCATTCCATTGGATTGTAACTTTTTTTAGACCTCTGAACCTTTTGAGAATCCGATAAAAGACCCTATTCCCAGGAAAAAAAAAAAATGTGCTCATTTGGAAAAACCAAAAACATGTACGTGGAATTTCAGGGTCCTCATTGGCTCTCTGAAGCCCATGCATGGAACATGCCAGACACCAAAGGTCACAGATTAAGAAAAGGTCTGGTTCTTCCCCGGTGTACTGGTAACACAAGCTTTCTAAAAACTAAACTGAAAAAAAAAAAATCTTTGTATTAGAATAAGAAGACACTTAGTCGTGAACATCTGATTTAGGGAAGGAAAAACATGAGACTAAGAGAAGATATCACTGAATCTAAATATTCTTAACAAATACAACAAAAATCTTTTTAAAAAATTCCTTACTTTCCCTATCAACTGAGGGCATGTCCTCTTTAAGTTGGTCTAAACTTACTCCTGCTTATCTCTTCTCTTTTTAAATGTGGTAACACACCAAAATGTGAATGCTATGAGCAGGCCAGTAACTCAGTGAGTTATCACATGTATCTCCCTGACCCACAGCTACTGGCTGTTGCTACCTGTGGCTCAGCTGGTCTCTGCAGGGCAGGATGCACAGACTCGGAGTTGCCATTGGAAAAAGACTCTGATCTGGAAGGCACTGGTGGCTCCAATACTCTGCCTGTCTGCTTAGACTGGGCTTCAGGGGAGCTGTGGTTAGTTTTCCTATATCTATCTTCCACCTGTGTCAGAGAATTAGAAGACATAACTCAGTGTCAGTGGGGAAAAACAGACAGCAAAGAAAGCCTGGAAGTGGATGGACTGTAAAGAGAAGCTTTGTTCACTTCAACTACAGGAAAGAAAGAAGTAGTTTAAAAATGGAGGAGGCGAATAAAGCAGGGCCAGGGTTTGATTCAGGATAAAGGAATACTTATGAGAATAAAAGTTAAAAGAGGCAGCCTTTAAATTCTCCTCCTGGCAATAATTCTAGGGTTGTACATGAGGGTAATAAACTAGAAAAAAAATTAAATGTGTCACAACCAATTAAACCAACAGATTAAAAGACCGTTATCAGGAATCCAAAACACATTTCATTCCAGCAAAAAAGGGCATTCTAGAACACTTGTTCCCAGAATCTAACTCTCTGTGAGGGCCCGAAACGGTGGAAGGGTGCCACCTGCAGGCTAGAATTCAACGTACACTAAAGGCTGACCAAGCTAGCTCCCTAGCTTCCTAGGATCCCAGAATAGGGACTGCTTTGCCACATCCTTACTGGGGCGTTCTCCCAAATATGCCAATTTGGTAACAAATCAGGATCATTGAAAGGTCAGTAAATTGGACTATAGACACACTTCACCATCATTGTAAGTTTGGAAAAATAGTTAACCAGCCCACCATTCCCCTCATTTACATTTTAAAGAATAATTCTGCCAAACAATTATTCCCCCCTTTTATTTAGTTTAGTGCTCAATTCATGTGAGAATTGTTAATAAAGGCCTTCTGGTCCTTCATGGATAAAACACTTAATTAGATAAGAAAGTCCCCTCACTTCTCAGAACCTCAATTTCTCAGCTAGAAAACCAAGTGGGTGGATCACCAGCTGAAGTCTATGCCCTCTCCTAGCATCATTATTATTATTATTATTATTATCCTGTTCTTAAGAGGTAGAGAATCAACACAGGATCAATGTCTAAGCAACACAGGGAAGCAGATACCTCTTGAGCTCTGTCAGTAGGCTCAAAGTGGGGCTTGGGCTCTGGAGCATGGTAGCTTGGCTTGCTCCTTTCCTGCTGCGGTGGCAGCTGCTGCTGTGGGTGTGGCCTCCGGTGGTCATGCTGTAGAGACAGGAGATATGCTTGTTCTTGTTGCAACTGTCTCTGGAGCCTCTCTGCCTGCCGGTGCTCCTCCATCTCCCGCCATCGGCACTCCTTGGAGAGGGAGAGAACACTAAATCTATGGGAAATGGAAAGCTTGCCTTTTCTCTGATTCATTCTCAACCTTATTTTTAAAAGATCATGCTATTTTTTCCCCATGTTTTGTTAACAAAGCAAAATGGGTGGGATTTTAAGTAGCATATTACCTGTGGAAAAATCTGACAGCTTGTTGCTAACAATAATATCACTGGACAGAGTAAGAGAGAATTCAATTAAAAGTCAGTAGCAGTGGTTTCAAAAGGTATCTAGAGTAAACTAGGTAAAAATCCTATGGCAAGTGCTTTGAACCTTCAGCCCTTAGCATTCTTGTTTGTTCACTGAATGCCAACTTCTTTTCAAAACCTGTCTATCTACCAAACGAGAACAGTTAAGTTACTAGTGGAAAATAAGTAAATAAATAAAAGCCACCTGGAAATGTGCCCCAAGCATTAGGACCACAGAGGACGACTCCACCTGAGCCTGTCAGCCCACAGCACTACCCACAATGGTCTGGTGATGAACACGGCTCTGCCCAGCTCAGGGGAGGGCGGACACATGAGCCCTGGCACTACAGAACAAGACAGATACGGGCGTTACCAGTAACATGGCCTGCTCCTGGAGCAGCTGCTGCTGAAGGAGTTCCAAGTGCCGCTGCTCCTCTTCTAGCTGTCGCCTGATACACTCCTGTCACACAGAAATTACCCAGCAATCAATTTATCCAAAAGGAAAGCATCAGGACTACTTGAAGGGAGCACCAAGAACCATCTGCCCCATCGTCTTTACTAAGTGGTAATTCACTTAGTAATGAATCTCTAACAGAATCTATTGCTAAGGATTTTCCCAAGAACTTCAAACTGGCCACTAAGACCTGAAGAGTCTAATAAATGATGACATGCCCTCCAATGGTATACACAAAGGTATCTGGAAGGTTTTCTTTTAGAACACAGCTGTTATACACAAATGCTGGGTTTTAAAGGACTGCGATGTTCTCTTTAAGATGGCAGACTGCAGGAATCAGGAGTTTAATTTTAGGAAAGCAGAGGGTTCTCAATAAATGTCTGCTTATTATTCATTATTTGTAACAATCACGGGTTGCCAATTTTTAAAATCCCACACCAAATTTGTTTTAATATTAAAATACAACAAACACGACTTGTGTTTTCTCTGATGATACGGAAAGTACCTAGAATGACTACATTCTAGAAGCCACGTTCTGGGAACACGAGACTCAGGCAACTTTTCACAAATGAACAGGCCCAGGTCCTTCATGATGGGGGTGTGTGGGAGGTATGGGGGTGTGGACGTATGTGTGTGTCTGTGAGAGAGAAAGGAAAGGGTGGAGGTGAATGGTTTCCAATGAGAAAAGAAAGATAAACAATGAAAACAGGTAAACACATCCAAAACATGCATATAAAGAGGAAAAATCCAAACTTGAAGCTGCATGTGTATTTAATAGATTTGGAAATCAAGAGACCTTAGCCTATGATCTCTGGCCAGCTCTCAACCTCCCATTTCCTCAGGTTTTCTCTTCTGAGAAACTAGTACCAAGAATATTCTCTCCCAACTCTCAATATTTTTTTGTGAGACTCAAATATGAGATAGATATAAAATAACTTCAAAAAGAACAAATATTTTACAGACAAAAGAGGTTTCCTTCCTTTTCAACAGGGAAGAAAGCTATGCACTGTAGAAGAAAAGTAGGCTAAGGGGTCTATGAGGGCAAATTTTATTCTGAAAGTCAGATTATTTCTTTATAGGGCTACTGCTAACAATGCACTGATGCCAAGCTACACCCTTTAAGATAAAAATAACCACACATTTAGGCTGAACACAAATTTTAGTTAACCAATTATTCTATTCAGAGAATGATGGAATACAGAAATTGAGAATATAAATTTCCTTAGGTTTATCTTACAAAGCAAATTCAGCTCCCCCCTAGGGGAAAAAAAAAAAAAAAAGCCAGTCCAGGGGAAGCAAGCATATCCATAAGACCAGGGGCAAATGCACTGATTCCAATCTGGGCCCCATTTAAGCCTAACCCTCCATGATATATGCTATGCCAAGGACTGCCCAAGCATGGAATATCACCTTCCATGAGGTGGCTGAGAAAGGAATCTGACTCCCAACTCATTTCTGCTTTGAACTCAACAGAATTAAACCATAAATTAAAGGATCAAATAGTACACACTCATTTGTTTTCTACCTTCAAAACACAGGGAAAACTGAAAAATCTACATCTAACCAAATCATAAAGGTCCTAACCTACAGTCAATAAATACACAGAACACAATTACACATGTACACAAACAAGCATCTTATGCAGAAATGTTTCCAACAGCACTCTTAACATGAGAATAATTACTTTGCAACAAAATAAGAAAAGCAGAATAAAATTGATTTTTGATGCTTCTTTTTAAAGAAGGGGTGAAGAATACTTGCTATACACAAAAGCTAATGACTGTCATTAGAACAGCAAAGACTGAGTATTACTTTCCTACCATCCTGTCACAATCAAATTGTGAGAATTAAATTGTGATTTAATGTTTAAAACATGTAGTGCATGTTTGGTCTTCTTTGCAGTTCCCAAGTGGAAATCAGAATGTGAAACAAAACCACCTAAAACACACCAGTTACCTGGTCCATGATGTCACTAAGGCAACAGACAAGGGGTATCACTTAAATCCTAGGGGACACCAGTAATGCAGCAGGCAGACCCAAGTTTCAGAGAACCTGAGGCATCTCATTAGTGTCAAGGATAATAACTGGATAACCAAATTTGGAAGTCGATACCATTGTATTCAAGTACTTTAAGCATGAATCTCAAGTGTTATTTAAATTTGTCCCCATTCATATCTTTTTTCTTTATTCAGAACTCGTAAAAAAGAGTGATTCATTCAAAGACATGAAAGGCAAGGATGGGATGCACACTGACAACATGGAAAATAGACTACTCAGTCCATTTCTGTTTGCACAAGTGGTTCAGGAAACAAAGGAATTTCTAAGGACAACTATATCTGGCATTAATAAAATGCCATAAATATTACCAAATCTGATCTTTCTTTGGTTAAACAAAACAATAATGTCATTACATTTGTTACATGCTACATATGTATGTACTGAATTATATGCAAATATATATTAAATATCCAGTGGCTATTTCAAATATTGCTGACAAGAAATTTCTTACAGTCGGTTTTTAATTTCACTTTAAAAAGGTTAATTATCTCCAGATATATTAGGTTTGAAGCATTTTACCTGAACAAGAGAAGGAATATTAAGAAATCTTTGAACCATCATACTATTTGTAGACCACTTTTCTGGTTTCGAGGTTTCTAAAGTGTAATAATTTATATACATATTTAAAAACAAGAGACTCAATTTACTGGTGCACTTCCAATTGTGTCCCGAATACGTGCACGCACATGTGTGTATACTTTTGCCCCCAATGCCCCAATTCTACAAAGTAAGAAACCTCACAAACTCACTGCTGGGACATTCTTTGTGAACTAACCTGCTCTCTTTCAACTCTCCTCTTCTCCTCCTCTGCCCGTCTCCTATCGTCTTCCTCTTTACGCCTTCTCTCCAGTTCCTCCAGACGTTTCTTCTCTTCTTGTTCTCTTCTTCGCTGCTCACGTTCTTGCTGCCTTCTAGCTTCACGCTCTCTCCTTTGTTGCTGCGTAAGGAAAGGTGTAATGATCAGCAGGGACTTCCTGGCTATGGCTCTCAGAACAGTTTGCTGATCAGTTACAGCAAATTAGGGGGCATTCATGGACCCTGTCTCTACTGGCCAATTATCCCGCATGGCCACTTGACCTATATATACCAGCTTCCTCATAAATACTGGTTAAAGGTGCTGTGTTTCTGTGAATCCTTACAGGGTTTGGTTTCATTTTTGTACCAATTATTTCCCATTTTTCACTGTACTCCAGCAATTAGGTGACAGGGAATTCTTAATCCTTGAGTATCACTAACAGTTACCCAAGGCCCCAAGTCAGGAGAAAAACACAAAAGAGAACGAAATAAAGGAAAATAGAAACAGGGCAAGTAAGTAAAGGAGAGAAATAATTTAAAAGGGGGATGGGGAAAGGAACACATCAGGAAAAGGGAAACTGATGTCAACCAGAGTAAGAAATGTCATTATTACCACTAAGAATATATTATTAAATAACTGCTTCTGAGCACATCTTTGCTACACATCTCACACTGTGGTAAGTATTCAATATTTGATATTCTTTACTCCATGTACTTTACCTAATACAATTCTCGTAACAAACCTAGGAAGTAGGTATTTCATTCCTTTTCTACAGATGAGAAAATAGGTTCAGAAAAGCTAAGGGACTTGCCCAGTGTCACAGGCTAGTAAGCAACCAGCTGGAAGGGTCACTATGTCTCTAAAGTCTATCCTGTTAACCAGACATTCCATCACCAGGTGCAAAAGACATCACTGACTTACCACACTGGCTCTGACAGCCTTTCCTACTCTAGGCTGTTCAAGTTACCCCACAGTGTAGGGCCATGTGACACACCGGGCACTTAACTGGCTGCGGGTCTCATCTGGGCCCAGATGTCTGTGAGTAAAGTCCTTCCTCTGCAAAGTGTAAAACTAACAAGATCTTCCCATGAATATGAAAAAAATGCTAGCCTCCAGACAGGCACTGCCCATCAGAACTCTCTGGGATGATGAAAATGTTCTGTCTCAACATCATTCAATATAGTGGCCACTAACCACACGTTACTAAGCACCTGAAATGTGACTAGTATGATTGAGAAAGTGAGTTTCTAATTTTATTTCATTAAAGTTAGTTTAAATAATCATGTGGTCAGTGGCTACTATATTAGCCATTACATTTCTCAAGACACAAGAAACCAATTATTATTAACACAAACTTTAATGTGACACTGAGATTAAATATTAAAAAAACCAGAAACTTTGGGTTAAAGCACTGGGGATACTAGACACAAATATTTAAAATGGGTATACAAAATAAAGTGTTTATTGTTGTCTTAAGTTTTCCTTCTGGGTTTTCCCCTGATCCTGGACTATCATTCAATCTGAAAGTATACACACATACTCAAAAAGAATTTCCTGACAAATGTACAGCATCTTACTTGTGGAATAACTGAATAGAAAAGATTACTTGGCGTACTATTCTCTCTCAGTTGAGTAATACATCAGCATTATTCTCAATGAAGCTTGGAGAGTCCTTTTGGCCCCACCTCCACCCTCATTTCATACATTCCATGTTTTGTGGTTTCCCCTAGCCTCTACTGTCTGCTCTTAGAATCCAATGCACAAAACTCACCTGTTTCCCCTGGGTGGGGGTAACATCATGAGAAGAACCACGTTTCTAACACTAATAATGCCCTCATACAATGCACTTGCTACCTGCTGCCTGCTAGCTTAACACCTTTATGCTTTTTTCAATCTTAGAAAAAGAGAAAAATGAGCCACTGGAGTATGTTCAAAACCCCATCTAGGAAGATAACTGTGAGCAACTGTCCATGTGACATAGGACTCAAAAGCTGAGCTTTTTACACTGAGGCCATTTGTCCTGTGTTGTTTGCATGAGGCCAAAAGGGGGCATGGCCTTAGCCCAGCATACTGCCCCGTGCCCCTTAGGGGAAGAGGCTTTTCTTTTCTAAAACTAGCTACCAGAACATAAAACAAACAAAAACACTTCCCCACTCCAGGGCTCCATGAAAAACATAACAGAAGCTTGAGGTCAGAAATCTGAAAGTCACCTCCAAGCACTGGCACTGGAGCCTGTCTTCTTGAAAGCAAATTAAACAAAGACCTTTAATTTTATACCTGTTGCTTTTTCGATACAGGAGCAAACAAAAAGTTCTACCAGTACATCACTCACAATAAATATACAGTAACTGAGAACACAACCATTTTTCTAACACTGGCAATAAAAACCACTATAATTTGCCAATTGAGAAACATGGGTTTCTTTGCTTTAGGTAGAAATTATTTAATTCTTTCAGATATTCCTGGCTAGCCAAATTTTTCAAAGGAAAACATCTTTTGGACTTCTTTTTTTTTTTTTAGTAAAAAGACATTAAAGATAACCCAAAAAGCCTTCTGACAACCTGAAGCTGAAAGGCAAAGAAGAATGTCTCTCACTCAATCAGTTTTAAAGCTCACACCACATGAGTTCTTCTTGAAGAGGTAAGAGTGGAAGTGTCTGGAAGCTTCAGTCCTGAGGAGCAATGAGGGTAGCTTCATGCACGCTACCACTTTTACTTGCTGCTTAAATTCTAAGGAATAATCATGGTGATGCTGGTGACAACCAGGACACTCTGAGGTTTACAAAAAAGAAATAAGTTGTTACCACACACTGGGGTTAGCAAACACCTGAAGGTCAGGGGAGAAGGGTCCCATTTCTGGATGAGAGAGCCCACAGTCAAAGGCAGAGAGCTTCCTTTATGGGCATGGAAACAACTTCCCTCCGTCATACAAAAGGAAAAACAGCAGAAAATGAAAACAAAAGAAAGGCAACTTGTATCTATGACCGTAAATACTCTCCCTTGGCTTCAGAGAATTCAAGTCCCAAGCCAATCAGAATAATATGAACAGGTCAGAAGAGGCAAAGGATCTTAGATACTGAATGTTACAACTTTCAGATAACAAAGTAGTCAAGTTGGGCTAACAGGGTTCTCTAAGAAGTTTTAGGATGCACCATGAAGGGTTTGGTTTTTTTTTTAAAGATTTTATTTACTTTTAGAGAGAGGGGGGAAGGGAGGGAGAAAGGAGAGAAACATCGATGTGCAAGAGGATACATCTATCGGTTGCCTCACGCATGCCTCCAAATGGGGGCCCAGCCCACAACCCAGGCATGTGCCCTAACCAGGAATCGAACCAGCTACCTTTTGGTTCACAGGCCAGTACTCAGTACACTAAGCCAAACCAGCCAGGACCACCATGTAGTTCTAAAGACAGAGGTGATAGGACTCAAGGACTGGGGAGTTTTGATCCTGACTCAGCTGCCCTGGTATAAGCCACTTACTTCCCATGAGCCTCAGTTTCCTGACTTGTCAAAAGGTGCAGTGGGAGTGGAAAGGAGGCAGTTTGTATTAGATATCATCATGGCATAGAGTCTGCAATAAAAATTTTTGGAAGACATCATCAATAATTTGTGTCTAAACTGAGAAAAAAAATTTAAAAGATTTCATAAGCAGTGAACTGTAAGAGAATCATTCCTCTTGGGAAGATCTGGACTCTATTCTCCCCTGCATACACCCTGGGAAATGTGCCCAGATGTGGTGAGATCAAAGGTCAACAGGAGGGAAGTAAAGAACTGAGATGTTATGTTTCTACATCAGCTGTCTCTGAAAGTGAGCAAAACTATCAATTGGAGGATAGGGGAAAAAACAGCAACCAACTTAGAACTTCTACTTATTTATGTTTGTAGCTCATCCTTTCAAGATAGCGACTTTTGCTGTGTTTTATAAGGTACATAGTGCAACAGCACGTAAATGCGTGTATCTCTGTCAGGTATACGTGCTCAACTTTTTTACTGATGGGAGGCATGATGAAATCCTCTGAGGCCACTGCACTACTTTAGTCAATGTCACATGACCACAGACACACTCGAACAGCCCTAGAGATGTGTTTGCTGCCATTTCCTTAGATACTGTGCGGGCTACTAGAATTCTTTAATTTTTAGGAATGATATTGATGTAAAGGTGCCACTAGGGTTCATGGTATCACACTTCCAGAAAGAAATGCCATGGGTTACATTTGCTTTTTCCTCCATTATTTAAAAAACAAAAAACGATGTCTTTAATTTTGAAAGCTAACCCTGTCCCCATCTCTGCTGATGTCTGGGCTGTTTTCAGAAGGAACCAGACAGGAGTTAAGGACGTTACTGCGCTGAAGTCTGGAAGAAATGACTGCTGCACAGCTGCCAGTCCAGATGCAGCCCAGGACCCAATTCAAACCAGCCTCGGCGGCATTCCAATCTTCTTGAGTCTCCACAGAAGAAAGGAAGAGGTTGTACGGGAAAGCAGAGAGCAGGAGTGAACGAGTATCAGGGCTGGCTTTCCGCATACCAGCTCTCTCAACTACAGTTATTGCACCCTGGTCCACTGAGGGCAGGCATGATCCAGGCCAGCCTGTTCCTAAGACCTACTTCTCACTTGCATCTCCTGCTTTCTATCCCTGAGCTGTCATCACTCGGAGTCTCAGGAAAAGACAGGACCTTGGTGCACATCCTCTGGCTTAGGCTCGAAGTGAAAGCACTCATTCTCAAACAAGATAGTAAGCTCCAAAATGGTAAAATGTATAGAATCCATTTCCTTGGTTCCTTGGCTCTCTGCCTGGTGGGAAATCTTGACTTAAGAGGCAAATTTTATATGCTCTTACAAGTAGCTTTTTTCATTTTATTCATGTTTTAAATTTTTAAATCAAAGTAAAAAGTACTTTAAAAAGTCAAAAAGAATATAAGGCTTATGCAAAAAATAAGCAATCCCACTTCTCCTCGCTCCCAATTGTTACTACCAAGATATAACTACTTTCAATGTTTTTACTTTTTCCCACAGTATTTATATTCTTATATTTCAATAATAGGCTTACAGTTTTATTTTAATTTTTTTCCCACTGTAGACACACCATCTATGAACTTCTCCCAAAGAATATCAATTGTACCATACCATCCCATGCTCCCAATCTAGTCATGTGACAATTTCTGGTTAAATGAAAAACCATACTCAAGGCTGAGTCCATAAACAAGTAACTTTCTTTTTAGTTTTTCTGAGGAGTTAATTGCCCTGTTTGTTTGCTTGTTTGACAGATTTTCTATGGGCCTATTATAAAATCATCTGTAAAGTCTCTTGTAGTACCACAAACTCCTTTCACTATGCTCAAATAAATCAAGTGTTTTTTCTTTATTCTTAGAGATTAACCCTCTCACAGCCCTCCCCAGTGCCCATGTGGGCTGAATGCTCTCCAGGCACCCCACATTTGTCCAGCTTCCTAGACATCCTTCTGGACTCTCCGGTATAGGATCCCATTTCTTACCTTCTCACCTTCTTTCTTACAGTATTTTTTGGACTATAAGACACATTCCCCCAGCCCAAATCTGGGAGGAAAGGGGAGTGAGTCTTATAGTCTGAATGTAGCTTACCTGGCTCGCTGTGGCAGGGGAGCGGCAGCAGTGGAGCAGGGTCACAGGTTATTAAATATTTTACCACATTTTTTGCTTCAAATTTTTTTTTTGATTTTCCTCCTCTAAACCTAGGTGTGTCTTATGGTCTGGTGTGTCTTATAGACCGAAAAATGCAGTATTCGCTGGAACACGCCCTCCAATATATTCTTGAGGAAAAATAGTGAGAAGGTAAAAAAAGACTTAAGGACTAGGCATGTTGCAAAATTTCCACTCTCACACTATATAGGTAATTTTGGCTGAGGGAAATAATTTCCTCTCAAGAGTTTCAAAAGCATTGCTCAAGAGTTTCAAAAGCATTGCCCTGCCATTTTCCAGTTTCTGATATTGCTCCCAGACAATATGAGACCATTCAGATTCTTGATACCTAGTCCAAGACCCATCCACATCCCTTGACCTGTTCCCCCCACTGCAGCTTTTAGACCCTCTTTTCAACTCTGATAGTCTAAACTTTCAAGCTAATTTATGTGCGTTTCTCTGGGCCTTTTTTTCCTTCATTGTGCTGGGTGTTCTTTAAGTTTTTTGATCCAGAAATTCATATTTCTTAGTTCTGGAAACTTTTCTTCAATTATTTCGGTATGTTCTTCCTATAATATTCATTCTCTGGACCATCTAATAAGTGGTAAACCACCTGGATTGACTTGGTTTCACTTCTATTTCCCATAAACTTACCTTTCTGCTGACTAATTTCTGAGAATTTTAATTTAGAACAAAAATTTCAAAAGTTATTATCTGGATACTCTCATTTCATGAATATCACATCTTCTCTCTTTCCTTTCTAAAGATTAAGATTCAGTGTATGCATGTGTACGTGTGTGAGATAGGTTCTCTGGTTCCTACGTTGTCTCTGCTTCCTCAAAGTTCCTTTCTCTATTTATCCTGGAATCTTTCATGTTACAGGTTTTTTCCTCCTTTTTTTTTTGTTTTTCAATTACAGTTGACTGCACTCCCCCCCACTACTATTCCCTGCCCTACCCACCCACACCCCCACACTCTATCCTCACCCCATACAGTTGTATTTGTCCATTACACATGTGTCCTTTACACATGTTCCTTGACAAACCTTTTCCTTCTCTTTCCCGTTAACCCCTTCCCTGCCTCTCTGGTTACTGTTAGTTTGTCTTTATTTCCATATCTGTGGTTCTATATTGTTTGCTTGTTCGTTTGGTTTATTAGGTTCCACTTATAGGTGACATCATTTGGTATTTACCTTTCACTGCCAGGCTTATTTCACTTAACATAATGCTCTCCAGTTCCACCCATGCTGACACCAAGGGTAGATATTTCTTCTTTCTTTCTGCTGTGTAGAAAGAAATTGTATAAATGTACCATGGTTTTCTGATCCACTCAGTTACTGGTAGGCATTTAGGCTGCTTTCAGCACTGGGCTATTGCAAATTGTGCTGCTATGAACACTGGAGTGCATAGGTTTTTTTGAATTGGCGTTTCAGGATTCTAAGGGTATAATCTGAGCAGTGCAACTGCCAGATCAAAAGGGAGTTCTATTTTTAGTTTCTTTTTCCAGGAAATTCCATACTGTTTTCCACAGTAGCTAAATCAGTCTTCATTTCCACTGTACTAGGGTTCCCTTTCCTCCACAACTTCACCAGCATTTCTAGTTTGTTTTGTTTATGATGGCCATTCAGACTGGTGATAAGTGGTATCTCATTGTGGTTTTAATTTGCATCTCTCTAATGGTAGTGATGCTGAGCATCCTTTGATATGTCTCTGGGCCCTCTGTATATCCTTTTTGGAGAAGTGCCTGTTCATGTTCTTTTCCCATTTTTTCTCTTTTTTTTGGATCATGCTATTACAGTTGTCCCATTCCCCCCCCTTATTCCCCTACAACCTGCACACCCCTCCCCCATATTACTCCCCACATTAGTTCATGTCCATGGGTTGTAAGTTCTTTGGCTTCTACATTTCCCATACTACTCTTAATCACCACACCCCCATTATCTAACTACAATTTATGCTACTTATTCCCTGTAACTTTTCTTCCATAATCTCCTTCCCCTTTCCTGCTGATTAACCTCCATGTGATCTCCATTTCTGTGATTCTGTTCCTGTTCTAATTGTTTGCTTAGTTTGTTTTTGTTTTTAGGTTCAGTTGTTGATATTTGTGAGTTTGTTGTCATTTTACTGTTCCTAGTTTTGAACTTCTTTTTCTTAAATAAGTCCCTTTAACATTTCATAGAATAAGGGCTTGGTGATGATGAACTCCTTTAGCTTCACCTTATATGGGAAGCACTTTATCTGCCCTTCCATTCTAAATGATAGCTTTGCTGGATAGAGCAATCTTGGATGTAGGTCCTTTGCCTTTCAAGACTTGGAATACTTCTCTCCAACCACTTCTTGCTTATAAGGTTTCTTTTGAGAAATCAGCTGATAGTCTTATGGGAACTCCTTTGTAGGTAACTGTCTCCTTATCTCTTGCTGCTTCTAGGACTCTCTCCTTATGTTTCATCTTATGAAAAGTAATTATGGAGTGCCTTGGTGTGTGCTTCCTTGGATTCAAATTCTTTGCGACTCTGTGAGCTTCCTGGATTTCCTGCAAGTCTACTTCCTTTGCCAGTTTGGGGAAGTTCTCCTTCATGATTTTTTCAAATAAGCTTTCAATTTCTTGCTCTTCCTCTTCTATTTCTGGCACCCCTATGAATCAGATGTTGGAACGTTTAAGTTGTCCTGGAGGTTCCCAAGTCTCCTCATTTTTTTTTGAATTCTTGTTTCTTCATTCTGTTCTGGTTGATTGTTTCTTTCTTCCTTCTGGTCCAAACCACTGATCTGAGTCCCAGTTTCCGTCCCATCACTGTTGGTTCGCTGTACATTTCTCTTCAATTCTTTTGTCATAGCCTTCACTTTTTCCTCTATTTTGCGACCACACTCAACTATTTCCGTAAGCACCATGATTCCCAGTATATGGAACTGTGCATCTGATAGGTTGGCTATCTCTACATCACTTAATTGTATTTTTTACTGGAGCTCTGATCTGTTCTTTCATTAAGACCTTTTTTTTTTGTCTCGGAACATCTGTTCCTTTGCCTATTTTTTAATTGGATTACTTGTCTTCCTAGAGTGGAGTCCTGTGAGTTCTTTATATGTTTTGGAGATCAAACCCTTGTCCAAGGTACCACTGGCAAATATATTTTCCCATATGGTTGGTTCTCCTTTCATTTGCTAACGTTTTCTTTAGCCATGAAGCTTTTTATTTGATGAAGTCCCATTTGCTTAATCTTTCCTTTATGTCCCTTGCTCTAGGGGACATATCAGTGAAGATATTGCTGTGTGGAATATCTAAAATTTTCTCACCTATGTTCTCCTCCAGGACTTCATGGTGTCACAACTGACATCTAAGTCTTTTATCCACCTTGAACTTATTTTTGTGTATGGTGTACATTGGTGGTCAAGTTTCACTTTATTGCATATGGCTGTCCAGCTCTCCCAAGACCATTTGTTGAAGAGGCTATTTTTGCTGCAGTTTATGCTTCCTCACCCTTTGTTGAATATTAATTAACCACAGAGTCTTGGATTTATTTCTCAGCTCTCTAGTCTGTTCCATTGCTCCATGTGTCTGCCCTTATGCCACTACCAGGCTGTTTTGATTACAGTAGCCTTGTAATATAGTTTCATGTCAGATATGATGATCCCTCTGACTTTGTTCTTCTTTCTCAAAATTGATGCACCTATTTGGGGTTATTTATGATTCTATATAAATTTTTGAAATGTTTGTTCTGTATCTGTGAAATATGTCATTGGTACTTTAATAGGGATTGTGTTGAATCCATAAATTGCTTTAGGCAGAATAGACATTCTGATAACATATTACAATTCTTACAATCCATGAATATGGCATATGCTTCCATTTATTTGTGTCTTCCTTAATTTCTTTCTTCAGTGTTTGTAGTTTTCTGGTACAGGTCTTTTACCTCCTTGGTTAGGTTTCTTCCTAGATACTTTATTTTTCTTGTAGCTATAGCAAATGGGATTTTTCCCCTGACTTCTGTTTCTGATATTTCATTGTTGGTGTACAAAAATGACTTTGATTTCTGAATATTGACTTTGTATCCTGTTATTTTGACAAAATCACTTATTAGGTCAAGTAGTTTTTTTTGGTGGAGTCTATAGGGTTTTCTATGTACACTATCACATCATCTGCAAACAATGACAATTTTGCTTCTTCTTTTCAATTTGGGTGTCTTTTATTTCTTTCTCTTGTCTCATCATGGTGGCTATAATTTCCAATGCTATGTTGAATAGAAGTGGTGAAAGCGTACACCCTTGTCTTGTGCCTTATCTTAGTGGGAAAGCACTGAGTTTTTGCCCACTGAGTATGATGTTGGCTGTAGGTTTCTTGTATATAGCTTTTATCATGTTGAGGTATGCTCCCTATATGCCCCCCTTGCTGTTTTTTATCATAAATGGGTGCTATAGTATTATGAAATATTTTTTTGCACCTATTGATATGCTCATGTAACTTTTGTCTTCACTTTTATGTGATGTATTATGTTTACTGATTTGCAAATATTGTACCATCCTAGCATCCCTGGGATGAATCTCACTTGATCATGGTGTATGATCTTTTTAATGTATTGTTGAATGAGATTTGCCACTACATTGTTGAGGATTTTAGAGTCTATGTCCATCAGCAATACTGGCCTGTAGCTTTCTTTCTTTGTTATGTCTTTGTCTGTTTTTGTTTGTTTGTTTGTTTTGTTTTGTTTTTTAGGATGATGCTGGTATCATGTAAAGACTTTGGGAGTCTTCCCTCTTCTTGGATTTTTTGGAATAGTCTGAGAAGGTTAGGGCTTAACTTTTCCTTAAATGTTTTGTAAAATTCTCCTGTGAAACTGTCCGGTCCATGGCTTTGTGTGCTGGGAGTGTTTTGATTACTGCTTCGATTTCACTAGCTGATATTGATCTGATCGTGCTTTCTGTTTCTTCTTCACTCAGTTTTGGAAGATTATGTTTTTCTAGAAACTTGTCCATTTCACCTAGGTTTTCAAATTTCTTGGCATATAGCTCTTCACAGTAATTTCTTACAATCCTTCTTATTTCTGTAGTATCAGTTGTAATCTCTCCTCTTTCATTTCTGATTGTGTTTATTTGGGTCCTCTCTCTTTTTTTCTTGATGAGCCTGCTTAAAGGCTTGTCGATTTTATCTTTTCAAAGAAGCAGTTCCTGGATTTATTGATAATTTCAAATGTTCCTTTAGTCTCTATGTCATTCAGTTTTGCGCTGATCTGGATTATTTCCTTCCTTCTAATTCCTCTGTGCTTTGTTGGCTGTTCCTCCAGTTCCTGTACATGTAGGATTAGGTTGTTCATTTGAGTGTTTTTTTCTTTTCTTTTTTTTTTTCAGGTAGGTCTGTATTGCTATGAACTTCTCTCTTAGAACTGTCCTGCTGTGTCCCATAGGTTTTGGACTGTTGTATATTCATTTTCATTTGTTTCTGGTAACCTTTTGATTTCCTCCTTGACCTCATTATTATCTCATTCATTGTTTAATAGCATGCTATTCAGTCTCCATGAGCTTGAATGTTTTTGAGTTTTTTCCTTGAGACTGGTTTTTACATTCAAGCCATTGTGGTCCAAGAAAATGTCTGATATGATTTCAATTTTCTTGAATTTGTTGAGGCTAGTTTTGTATCCTATCATGTGGTCTACCTTTGAAAATGTTCCATGTGTATTAAAAAGAATGTGTACTTTGCTTCCTTGGGATGTAAGGTTCTATATACATATCAGTTAAGTCCTATTGATCTATGGCATCATTCAATGCTGCAATATCCTTGTTGATATTTTGTTTGAAGGAGCTATCCATTTTTGACAGTGGGGTGTTAAAATTATACTATACTTGTGTTGCTACTATAATTGTGTTGCTGTCCATATCTTCCTTGAAGTCCTCTGAGAATTTCCTTATATATTTGGGTGCTCCTATGTTGGGTGCATATATGTTTACAACATTTATGTGTTCTTGATGGACTCTGCCCCTGAGTATTATTAAGTGTCCTTCTGTCTCTCTCTCTTTTTTTTTACCTTTATTTTGAAGTCTGTTTTGTCTGATGTAAGTACTGCTTGCTACCTTGGCTTCGTTTTCCTGTCCATTTGTTTGGAATAATTTTTTCCAACCCTTCGCTTTCAGCCTGTGTAGGTCTTTTGTTCTGAGGTGGGTCTCCTGTAAGCAGCATATGTTTGGCTCATGTTTTCTTATCCATTCAGTTACCCTATGTCTTTTAATTGGTTAATTTAATCTTTTTACATTTAAGGTTATTATTGATAGGTTGCTGCTCATTTTTCCCCTTTGTACCTGTGTCTCTCTCTCTCACACTGTTTTTCTTTATCTTCTTAAAGCATTCTTTAGCATATTTTGCAATGCTGGCTTGGTGGAGATGTATGCTTTCATCCTTCTTTTGTCTGGGAAATTCCTTATTTCGCTCTCCATTTTAAATGACAGCCTTGCTGGGTAGAGTAGTCTTGGATGCAGGCCTTTGTTTTTCATTACTTGGAATATTTCTTGCCTTTCCTTCTGGCTTGTGGTGTTTCTTTGAGAAGTCAGCTGCTAGCCTTATCAGGACTCCCTTGTATGGTAGTTACTGTTTCTCCCTTGCTACCTTTAAGATTCTCTCTTTGTCTTTGAATTTTGCCATTTTAATTATGTGTCTTGAAGTGGCTTTGGCTTCATCTTGATTGTGGCCCTTTGTGCTTCCTGGACTTACATGACTTTTTCTCTCATCTAATTAGGAAAGTTTTCCATCATTACTTCTTCAAACAGGTTTTCTATCCCTTGCTCCTCTTCTTGTCTTTCTGGTACCCCTATTATATGGATATTATTACATTTCGTGTTGTTCCCCAGGGCCCTTAACTCTTCTTTCTTTTTAAGATTTTTTCCCTTTTCTTGCTCTCTCTGCAAGTTTTTTTCTACCTTGTCTTCTAGCTTGCTGATTCAGTCCTCTGCTTCATCTAGTCTGCTTTTGATCCCGTCTACTGTGTTCTTCAATTCTGAAATTATATTCTTCATTTCTGTTTGGCACTTGACAGTTTCTATGTCCTTTTTCATGCTGACATAGTTTGCACTAAGTTTCTTGTAGCTTCCCTGTAGCTTTTGGTAATTCTCACTGAGCTCACTGAATTTTCTTATAACCACTGTTTTGAACTCAATAGCTGACAGTTTATTTGCTTCTATTTCATTTAGCACTTTATAAGGGGATTCCTCCTTTCCTTTCGATTAGGGGTTGCTTCTTTGTCTTCCCATTCTTTTGGAAACTCTTCTTGTTTGCTTCTCTTTGTAAACTGATCTGTTTTGACTCCCTGTCTTTGTAGTGTGAACTTCTATGGTAGGAGACCTGTGTGATTCAGTGGTGCAGTCTCCTTAGTCTCCTGAACTTGATGCTTTTGGGACACACTTTCTGCCATTTATGTTGGTTCTCTGGATATAATTGGGTTTTGATTATTGTAAGGTCATTCTTTCATGGGTCCTTCCCTCCAGCTGGTTGACTGATGGGTTACTCCACCCACCCTGTCTTGTGTGCTGTTGGGCAGGTGTACTGTTTTTTCTTTCTAGATCTGCCTCTGGTGATATCAGATAGTGGCCCTGTCTGACCTTAGGCAGTTCAAAATTTCTATTGTCTGTGTCTGTCTCCTTCAGTTGTTAATCTAGTCACTCTGCACTCAGCAGTTGGACTTAACCACCACAGCTGGGGCAGAGTCCTTCCTGGGCTCGGGGCTACTGTTTCCCCTCAGGATGCTGCTGCTGCTCAGAGGGGAGTGGTCTGCCTGAGCAAGATGACTGCTGACGTATGGTGGATGACTTATCACCAGGATCCTGGCTGCTAGTCTCTCAGTTCTCCTGCCAAAGCTTCTGTCCCCATTATCTCCTCAGGAGTCTCTAGTCCACTCTGCTTCCACCTCTTTGCTGGATGGAGCCCACGGTAAGTGGCTGCAAATGAAAACCTGTGCACTGGCCCTTTAAACAGCTCTTTGTGTCTCCAGCTGTCCATCTCTGGCAGAGAGCAACCCTGCTGCTTTTCACTCCTGGATGTTAGCTGTGCACTTTTTGGGGGTCTCTGGTGCTCTATGCTGGGGGTCCCAGCTTTGGGATTAGACCCACACTTTTCAGGAGCATCCAACTGGCTGCTTAAGTTATCACTTTGGTGCTGCCACCTGTGGGTTCCCAGCCAGCCCTCTCACGTCTCCCACTCACTCCCTACCAGATTGTGCTGAACCTGATTCTTCTGTCTGTCTGAGGTTATAAGGCTTCTCTCTCACTATTGTCCAGTTGTTTGTCCTGGGTGATTTCTCCATAACTTAGTTGTAATTCCAGGAGGAGGTTAGTGTGACCTCCATTCAATTTTCCGCCACCTTCTAAAAATTTGATGGCAGGCTCATGTTAAAAGTTTTTCTCGATGCCCACACATAAAAGACAGTAGAAAACAATGAAGGCTATAGATAGCACCTGCTAACCATTAAGCTTTAGAGTAAGGTGACTGAGGCAGCAGCACAATTGTTCCACTGGAGCCTTAGGTCCCCCCTGCCTGGGATAAAGGGAGGGTGTAGGAAAAGATGTGTTTATAACAAGCATGGCTGCAACATGATGGGAGCTTGTCTGAGGAAGGGGAGCGTGTTTGCAGCCACACACTCACGGCTCTTATTTTCAGCATCTCTCTCCATACGGTCCGCTGTGCCAGATTCTTCCATTTCCTGAACCTCTGTGTCACTTTTCCCAGGTGTATATGTCTGCTCCTGTCGAGCGGGGAGCACAGCAGCCTGGCTGCATGGGGTGGAGGTGTTTAATTGCCCCATAAATACACGCTGTGGGCCCCACTTGTCATGCCCCATTTTTTACTCTTCCAGGATTTGCAGTACCAGTGTTCTGGTTTTATTCTTCCTCGTACTAACACAACTCAGTTTCCTTTCTTGTTCTCACCGTCCTTGTTATTTACACCATTTTTTTACAGTCATTTCACTGGGATTTCTTTTTTTAAACATTTTTCCTCTGAATTTTTTTCCACTGGGATTTCCCAAAGTCATTAGCTTCAAGTTGTTTCTGTTCAACTGTTGTCCAAAGCCAATAATTAAATTATGTAATTATTTAATTAAAATAATTAGAAGTTATTCTAATAAGTGCATATCATAAAATAACAGTAAGCATCTTACAAACAGGGACAGGCTGTGCTAATGATTTCAACTGTTAAATAAAAGCCTCTGAAAGGAAACTTAGTTTCCTGTGAAAATACCACATTCTTGGAGAGAGAAATAGAAAAAACAACGACAACAACAACAATAAGCTCCTTGGGGCGAGATGAACACGTTTCACTCATCCTTTCCACCATGCAGTAAATATCACAATAAATACTTTTTTGAATTATAAATCTAACCTCACACCCAGCACCTGACATCCAAAATGAAAGCTGTGATTTTGTCTTCAACATGTAGCACTGGAGTAAAGTCTCTACACCTTATAAACCCAACCAAATCATAAAGCCCTCTTTTCAAGATCACCGACATTTGCATAGGGCCCTGCAGTTTATATAACATACCCTTTATGCTTGGGAATATTCTATAGGGTCCTCTAAAGTACTTTAAGGTGACTCTGGAACTCAAATTTGAGATCTCAAGACCAAAGGTCCATTGAAGAATGATCATAAATTTAAGAACAACCCTTTTCTTTTCAGAGATACATCAGGACTTTGTAGTCATTTTTCAGGACTACAAATGACTGGTTCATCCATTTAAGAAATAGTTATTAAGTACCACAGGTGCACACAAATGAATCAGACATAGCTTCTTCTCCAACAAGTCTTGTAAGTAAGATAAATAACACACTTTTTAAGAATCCACAAGACTATATGGAAAGTGGTAAGTTTCCCAGGATGAGCCCACTAAGCAAGTCCCGGTAGGAGACCACCAGGTGAAGAACAATGCAGTCCCCGACTCCTCCTCTACATGATGCTCTAGTATCCGAAACTGTAAACTGGACCAAGAGCAAGAATTTAATCTACCAACCATAAAAACTGCTATAGCCAGAACAGGTCCTCAATTGCAGAGGCTGGGGGCATAATTAAAAGTTTAAAAAGGCCTTAGTAAATATATCTTAATAGATGATTATGGTAAAAGCAAGAAAATAGCCAAAAATAAAATATTAACTAAGTGACATCCTTCCACACTGGATTAACCTTATGCCTGTGATTTCATAAAAGGAAACCCAGCAGAATCTAATGAACATGTCTTTTCCAGTTTACCCTACTGAGAATGACAAACATGACATAAACATAATTCTGTGAAGCATCTGCAAACTGGTGTCATCATCTCCTTAAGTCATTCTTTCTTTGGAGACAAAATCAGACAAACTGAGAAACTGCATGATGCTGTGATTTTCAAATCTCTCAAATTTATAAAAAGATTTCCTTATTACTTAAATCTTTCCAAGCATGACTGAGTAAATATGTACTTTTCCAACTATACTTTAACGATCTTTAAGTTCCCTTTCTAGTTTGGTATTTAAAGGCAATGTTTTTGCCTCACAAAGTTCTAAAAACTTTTCTAAATATGTCTACTGATAACAGAGAAACTATCTGCTTCTCCCCAAAGGCTCCCTTCTCCATCTTTAGGCAACAAATAACGTTTGCTGAATTAAACTAACTCTTACAAAATGTAACTGTAAATATACACAAACACTAGACCTGGATATCAAAAGAACATTTATGAACTTACAGGGAGTTCTGAATGACAAAAGCGCTACGCTCTGCACAATACCAAAGCTGCTGACTTGGCAGAACATGAGGCTTGGGCTAGAAGGGTACCTGCATGTCCACCACAGCAATTACTGCAGAGAGCACAGCTGGAACTGGGCTAACATGTGCTCTTGATGTGAGATACGAGTGACTGGCCAAGCAAATGCCTTGTCATAGACAAAGAGGGGTAAAGAAATGGTTCCTATTTCTTTAAAATGCATGGAAACAGTACCGGGGTAAAAGAGTTTACCATACCTCTGAAGATCTCATATCCAAAAAATACACAACAAATACATGTCACAGTTTATTAATTCATTTCTTAAAAACTCCTGCTTCCCTAATGTTACAATTTAGCTTTAGTACTATACTCATTTCACACAAATTTTTTTCTCTTCCCTCCATTTGTTTTTGATTTCTTCAATTTCCACCCACCTCCCTAAAATTTTCACCCCTTTGGAATTTGTAGATAGGATAGAAATGAAATGTCCTCTGGGTAGAAGAAAAAGCAAAGAAACTGCTAGGGCTCACACTAACATTTACCCCTCACTGGAGGAAATCAAGTTCCCCCAATCACAAATAGGCAATGGCAACTCTAGGGCAAGAAAAACTTTGAAAGGAAAAGATCAAAGAGACAGAAAGCTATTCTTTTACAACTGCAGAAAAATACTGAGATAGGCGAGTCCTGAATGTCCCACCAGTGGTGTTCGTCGAAGAAAAGAAAGGAGCCCTGGCCGGGCGGCTTAGCTGGTTCAAGGGTTGTTCCAAACACCAAAAGGTTATACAGGTTCAGTTCCTGGTTGGGGCACATACAGGAGGCAACTAATCAATGTTTCTCTCTCTCTCTCTCTCTTTCCCCTCCTTCCCCCTCGTCTGTCAAAAAACAATCAATAAACAGATCCTCACGTGAGGATTAAAAAAGAAAAGAAAAAGAACAGAAAGGGAGAAACAGCAGAGAATAAAAGAGGTGGCCCGCTTGGTGAGATTCTTGACTGGATTTAGCAGCAAAAATTCAAGTCCACAGAGTACAAGCCAGGGTCATCTCCACAGAAGGGTAAGACGAGGAAAACATAGGGAATGGGGACCCCCTATTTTTTGGTTTATTTTTAAAGAAAAGGGTAAGCTGTAATCTCAAAAAGAAAGCTTGATTTTTGACTCCCACCTATACTAAAAAGGTTATTTATACACAGTTAAAAATAAATAAAAGGAATGCAGTGCTGTTGTGATGGCACCATAGCCTTTCTAAAAGTAGCACACCAAACCACAAACAAATGTATCTTGCTTTTACCAATAATTTGACAGTTTCTATGAGGTCAAAATGAAGAAGTATAGACTAGTAGAAAGGAAACTTAAATATGTAACAGGTTCAAAACCATACCCAAAGTGTGGAATGGATAAAAAGCGATGTGGTACACACATACCCTGGAATACTATTCGGCCATAGGAAAAGATGAAATAGTGCCATTTTTGACAGCATAGATAGATCTTGAGAATGTTATGCTAAGCTAAATAGAAAAAGCTAAGAACCATATAATTTCACTCATATGGGGGATATAAAACTGAAACTCACAAAAACAGACAATAGCATGGTGGTTACCAGAGGGAAGAGGGTGGGTGATGAGGGTAGAAAAGGGTAAAGGGAACAAAATATATAGTGACAGAAGATGGTATGACTTTGGATGGTGGGCACATAATGCAATATACAGATCATGTATCATAGAAATGTACACCTGAAACCTGTATGATCCTATGAACCAACGCCATCCCAATAAATTTAATAAATAAGAAGAAAGCACTTCAACAGAAAATAAAAGTATACTAATTAAGATAGTAATGTTGACTCAGATTACTGATTGAGTTTTCTCAAAAACATCTTGTCTAATATTTTTATTAAACTTAGACAAAGAATGAAAAAATATGCTAATCAAATAAGTAGATGTCATGGGAGTAGGGAGGAAAAGTTAACAGGTACCAAATCAAGATTTAATTTTAAAAAAACAGCACAATACAATTAAATATTCTTCATTTTTTGCTCATAAAAGAAAACAGGTGAGAATAGGAGGAAAAGTCAGCCTGTGAACCATTTTTATGGATAAAAAATAGCTAGAGACAAAATTCTATATGATCCAAAGCCATGAAAGGTAATATAGTAATATTAAAACTGATGATGTTCCTCACATGGGGTTCTGAATGTGGATTCATATTCACGAGAAACAGTGAGCATACTCAGAAGAGAGAGACTGGGGGCACAAACAGGAAAGGGAAAGGACAGGGGTGTATGAAACTACCAGTATCAATTTGGCTGCATGAACTCAGCACCCCCCCCCCCAATTTCCTCCCTGAACCATCCAAAAGCAACAAAGTAAATGGAAAACAAAAACAAAAACTTCACTCAAAAATATCTGCAAGGGCTTCCAAGATCTCTACTTTACACAAGAGCCAAGGAGGAGGAAATACAAAAAAAACAAAGGGGAGAAACGCCAGCAGCAGCAAATGCCAAAAGGGCACTAAAGGAAAATGGGAGTATTTACTTACAGATAGATTTCTTAAAGAAGTCCTAACCCCCAGTAGACCTAATTTGGTGGCAGTTTCAAAGAAATGACATCTGTATTGTGCTTCCTCACAACTTCGACTGTTGAAACTTTTTTTTTTACCACTAACAGGTAGAAAGGTATCCCCTTTTAGTTTTAATTGTTATTTGTCTTAACAATTTATGAGTGAAGCTGACCATCTTTATCTATTTTATTAATAACAAAAGAAACCCCTATTCCCCAAACAGTTCTGATTGAACCTTTAATGCCAATAAAGGGGCCATAAACCATTTATGGCTCAAATATTCCCAAATTACTCTCTGGGACCTAGAGTACAGGCAATGCTTAATTACCCCACTCAATAAAAAGGAGCTAGATTATCAAGAATTCAAACCAGTGGATTACATTTATGCAAACATTCTGTTTCAGAACCCAGATCCCTTGGTTCCTGAAAAGAGACATGCAGAAGGTGACTCTGAGTCTGACCTTTTACTGAGAAGCTGACATTAAAGGGCTAAATGATACAAACGGTAAGTGCAAAGTTTTCATTTCGCACAAGCAATTCTTAGCCCCTATTTAGCTAATAAAAGAACACTGTTTTAAAACTTCAGCTCCTCTCCTTGAGCCACTGCAATCCTCACTCCCTCTGTGTCCAGAGGCTCCCTGATGGACACTCATCTCACCACCACTGGGCCGGAAAGCAGTTCCCACGGCCTGCTGTACAAATGAGTCAAGTCAAGCTGCCTTGGCACTTCGAGTTATAAATCACTAAATACTCTGTTTAATGTGATGAAGGAAACTACAGCCCAGGATTGGAAAGGACAGTAAAAAATACTGCATGTTCTAGATAAACAACTAGGATACAGCCTCAAAACTCAAGCATTCCTGAAGGTCCAAATGGTCAACATGCAACTTGAAAAAACCAGTCCATCATCCTCACAGAGCATTGAGAACAGTTTTAAAAGTGATCCAAGAGTTTGCAAATAAACTGCAAAAATAATTATATAACTAGCAGTGTTGTTCCCACTACAGAGGAAGGTTCTGTCCTCTGTTTTCTTCCATAGACTCTGGATGAAGATTCTGAGTCTCCTTGTTAAATAAGCCCTGACTTTCCAGAGTAGAAATAGCGAGTGTGTGGAATTCAGGTTACAAACACAGCAAACAAAATAAAGACTTTCCTCACAAGATGTACTCAAATAATTTGGGTAACATCATGTGTTGTTATCATATTTATAGAATAAAGCCCTGTACTGATATTCTATCTATATATGTTTTGCTTTTTTCTGATATGAAAGAGATTAAACAATTAGGTATGTAAATTAAATGGAAATAGAACGTATTATGAACGAGAAATTTAGAGTTGTGAAATGTACATAATAAAAGCAATTAGAAAAAGAAAATAAAAAACCTCTTTTGAGCCCTGAGTAAAACACAGGGAAATAATGTTTCTGCAAATTAAAAATGAAAAAGCTGTGGGTCACTACATCACCAATGTTAACAGCATTAATGAGTTAAATGAATAGGCAGTATAAAATGTATTTCCCCAAAGCAGGACATAACTAAGGCCACATTAACAACTAAAGTACAGAAATGCATTTGTATTATACCAAGTATAATTTTTTTCTTCACCCCTTACTCTTAAATGTACTTGAAGTTACGGCATTTATAAAAATACCTAAAGTTAAGGCATTTGTACAGAAATGTTTTTCATATGAAAAACTCTGAGGTTTCAGAACTTGAACTAAAAGGCCAAGAATGGAAAGCAATCGGGTCAAGCCTGAGCTAGCCAATTTAAACAATAATGAAAACAGCCTCCAGAACCAGTGTGATACTATCTTTGGGACCCTGTCACCCTCTGCCTCTATCACAGAATGATGGTGAGTAACTGCGGGGCAGGTCCCTGAAGTCTGTACAAGCAAGAAAACCTTTTCTACAACCTGAAGGAATGTGAAGGCCTGCCCCTCGGAAGCACAAGTTTTCCTTGAGAAGTTACTGAACAGCTTTGCCAGGAGTAAGGTAGTGCTTCCAGAGGTTACAGAGATGCTCCTGTGAATGTCTGGTTACCAATGTGACGGAAAGAAGAGAAAACCAACTCGGACATTTTTTATCTCTACCTCTTCTAGTCGCCGCCTCTGTTCTTTCTGCTGCTCAATCCGCTTCTGTCTCTCTGCCAGCAGCTGCCTTTTATATTCCTCCTGCTCACGGAGCTGCTGCTCCTGCAGGAGCTGTTGTCTCCGAAGAGCCTCGGTGCGTTCCTTATTCTCCTGCTGCAGTCTCAGGAAATCCCGCCGCAGAGTGGACTCACCGGGCACGTTGACAATGGAACTGTAGGAGGAAGCAGGGCTTTCAAGAGTGCGGACAACTTTCACTGCCTCACAGTCACTGTCTCAATGACTTACTCCCACCCTGAGACTCAGCTAGTGAGTCCATGGCAATTACTACACATACAAGTCAATAATACACTTTATTACTTTTTATACATTTTGTAAATATCTGAAAACTCTGGCCTGGATGTTTGCTTGACAAGACATCTCTAGTTAGGATTCTCACATAACTCAAACTCTAAAATTAAAAGTTGAAATCACCATCTTTCATATTCAGTCCCTCTCTGATGACCTTATTTCCCCATCAGTAAAAGCAACATCATGTCCTGGGTCTGCCAGGTAAGAAATACCAGATTAACCTTCAGTACTTATCTTACCCTTCATTCTCTTCATCTTGGTCCACCAAGTCATATCATGTATTCTCTTCCACTTTCCTTATTGTCAGGGTTAGCAGCTAAGCCCAAGTGAACCCACAAATGAACCACTGAGTAAACAGCATCATTCCTAGATGGTCCCCCTCCACTTCCAAAACACCCAGAGTAACATGGCACATAAATCTCCTTACATGACCTCTTTCATTAGATCGTGCTCCTGTCCAAAACTAGTTACACTGCTCACGAAATCAGTTCAAACTACTCTAAAAGTTTTACTTTCAAATGAATTCAAATCTTCTCTGTATAAAGAAAAAGACATTATAGTTTTTTTTCAATAAATGCTCTTATCTCTTGCTATGGATAGCTTCAAGCTGCCATCCTCTGCACTGGGTCCCCTCAGATCTTACACTCCTCCATCCCGTGTTCAGTTAGTTACATGTGGTTACAGCAAGAACCAGGCAAGACCAATATTAAATTTTAAAATCCTCTATTTCCTGATTAATTAGTTACAGTGAGGTGCATACTACCAACTCTTCACCCTTCTGCTTCGTTGTGCACTGGGAAGCCAGAGATAACAAAAACATGGCCTATAAAATAGGTCAGGAGAGAATACACCCTAATAAAAATGAAATGCTTGTCACCACACTTGTGGGAAGAGCAAAACAAACAAATAAAAATGTTTTGGGAAAAACTGTAGTGTTGTCAGTGGTGTAGCCTTACTGGCCCATGAGTGGACAACCGTGTATGGAGGGTAGTTTCATGCACTATGAGACCTTTACCATCCATAACCCAGACTACTGAATGCCAACAGCAAGCTCCCCTCCCCTGGACCAAACACAGCCCACACATTTCCAAGTGACAGGGGGAAGGAACACAATGCAATCTTGGTAAAGAACCATTGGGTAAGGGGATCCAAAGTGAGAAAATGTTTACAGGAGGCTTTTGACAAACAGAGAAGAATGGAAGATATTAAGGTGCTTTCAAAGTAATTTAAGATTCGTCACACAACACAGAAATGAATCTTTTGAAATCCTGGCATAACTCTTCACAGTGCAAGAAGCTGAACAGTGGCTTTATCATTACCTTGGCTCTCCTTCCTGTTCAGGCACTTCCTCCTCCTCTTCTTCACTTCCACTGTACTCATATTCAGTCTCATCTATTAAAAAAAGATCAATGAGACAGTTCACAAATCATAACACATACACGTACAGGCAAGCATCTCTAAGAGGGTTAAGGCAGAAAATAAACAATACATTCTTTGTGAAAATAACAATGTGTATGGAGAACTTGGGGGAAAAGCAGCAAGACACAACTTTCCCACAGTAAATGGTAGCAAGACCCTGGCCTATCCTTACTCACTTGCCAGTTATGAGCCGATTCTGCTGCATTCAAAACAACCCCTCAGGGGATATACTGCCAGAGGAAGCAGGGCAGTCACAGGGGCTCCAGAGCCCTCCACACAGAAGAAAAATGGCCCAGAAGTCCTGGCAAGTTCAGAAATTCTAAATCCACTTTGATGCCAAAACTCGTAAGAAAGAGATTTAACTGCCCAAAAACTAAGGCAACGAAAAGATTTATTTTTACAGTAGTATTTGAGGATCCACCTAAAGTGCAGCAGAGAGAAAGTCTGCTGGGCTGATAAAAAGTAAAATATGAAGAAGATAACTGTAGCAGGAAAAAAAGCGACAAAAAACAAAATCAGATAGTTCCACAAATTATAAAGGTGAAATCAGGGAGAAACTGATGAAACAATACCACAAAAGGAGACAAAAGTGGCTCTCCTCAGACCAGACTAAGCAAAACTTTCAACATGAGTAACTTATTTTCACTTCAACAGGTTTTATGACATTTTCCCAAAAGCAATACTCTGTTTTATTGGACCCTCAGCTTAATATTAGTACCTGGCTTTCAGAGACCCATTTTACTCCATGGAACAATCAAAACTAGAAAGGTTGAAGAAATTTATAAAACAACATCTCTTCACAAACAAGAAGTACCTTTCTAACTTATCCCAGGGACCTAAGTTTAAAAGCAGTTCTTGGTAAGAAACATGATCTGAGAAATTAAACTATGGTTCAGTTTATGTTCATATAACTACTAGATGCGTTACACACACACACACACACACACACACACACACACACACACAAGTTCATCAGTCTATCTCTCCTATGCTAGACAGTCAAAAATATCTAATTTTAAAGAACATAAAAACAGGCTAGCTTCCAAGGGAAATTCCCTTAAATAATCTTTGGAGTCCTTTCAATAGGTTTCCTGCTATGTGTAAAATTTTGTATAAGGAACCATTAATTATTGACAAGAAGTGAAGAATATTTGGAAGATGAATTAATGCAAAGAGAAAAAAGGAGCCACTGTGACTTGAAGATAAGAAGTGAAGGTGAGGTACCCACTGCCCCATCTGCAAAATGTGGATGAGAAGTACACAAGAGACTCCAATTAGGTACTCATTAGTGCCTGGAACAGCAAATGTTTCATGACTGTTGGCTATTATTAAGAAATTAATGGGAGTCCTGGCCAGTGTGACTCAGTCACTTAGACTGTCAGCTTGCGAACCGAAAGGTCATGGGTTCCATTCCCAGTCAGGACACATGCCTTAGTTGTGGTTAGGCTGGGGCGCATATGAAAGGCAACCTATCAGTGGTTTTCTCTCTCTTGTCCCCTGCCCCCTTCCCCTTTCTCTAAAATCAAAACCCATGTCCTCAAGTGAGGATAAAGAGAAAATAATGGGAAAATGATCTAATATGCAAATAACCCTTTCCAAAAAAGGGTTATTTTTTGGAAATAAACCCTTTTTTCCAAAAAAGGGTTACTTTGTTGCAAACTCTAGTTTACTTTGTTCCAACTGCATAGCTTAATTACAAGAGATTAATAACTTTTATGACTGAGTATATCAGTAGGCAAAACAGTCATTGTGAACATCAAATGATGACTGAACTCTGAATACCCAAGTTGTGTAAGACTGAAATGGGCATGTAAATGGTTCAGTAAAGGCCTCTGAAGGTGACTGTAACCAACTCTTTTATTGTGTTGAATTTGGCCCTTTTCGTTTTCTTCTTTGGCTTTGAAATTTGAGTGTCAAAACAAATTCATTAACAAGATGCCTGTTATCCTAATGTTCTGTAATGTTACTCCAAGAATTTGCAAAACAGAAAGGTCAAAGGTGAACTATAGACCTCAGGGAAGGAGCTTTTGTGAAGCAGGTGATAAAGCTTGATCAGTACCTTGCTGGACTGAGGGAAACAGAGGGCATGCCAGATAGGTGGACAGAGAACATGGAAAGATATCAAATCATGATATTGGGAACAAAAAGAAACCTCAATTAGCAAGCATAAGGGCATGTTCATGTCGTGCAGTAAAAAAAGAAAAGCAGTTAGGTCATCCATGTGGCCCAGACCTAAGCAGAGCACCGGCAGAAAAGGAAAGCAGTAAGGAACCCAGGAGTTCTGCAACATGAAAGTAACAGGTGAACACAGTGTTGACGATGTTCACAAGCTGATGCTCAATAAACCCTGAGTGATGAATGCAGGTCACAACGTCCACAATGAAGTAAAAAGTGCAGCAACAGAGATGTGCTCCTGAGAGGGAACAACAAAAACAACCCTCTCTGCTGACCAGCCGCGGGGCCTAAATGGTGTCTGCTTGGCAAAACACAGCAGAGTTCTGTGGATACTGCCTGGAGCCAGGCGGACCCCGGGCCCACTGCTGATCTGCAAAGCAAAGACAAATTCCTCAAGCACTGGGTGAGTGAACACAAACTCATGGTTGGAACAGGAGCAACCTATTCTAGTTGGCAAAAAAATAAAAAATTTATACATATATACATATGCATTTTAAGATGAAATTATAAACAGGTTTAATACCTTTCTCTCCTCTCTTCTTTCTGGTCCGATCTATATGGTCCTTAAGCTGGATTCTAACTTGCCTTTCATTTGGCTGATCCCTTATAAAAGGGTGCTTCAAAAGCTGCTCTGTGGAGGGCCGCTGCATATAATTCTTCACCAGGCACCCTTCTATAAAACTGAAAAATTTCTTTGACCTGTAAGAGGAAGTAAAAAAGATCATCAAATTTCTATCTCAAAAGCAAAGCTTCAAAATATCAGTAACTTGTAAGACTGAATCAAAGAAGAGCCTCAGGATCACTGTAAACTGCAAATGCACACAGATGATGCAGGGCAATAAACAGGAAGGAGCTCAGGACACTGGGGACCAGGGGCATGACTTACACACGGTTTAAGGGTTACACTATATCAATGACAACAGGCCACAGAGTCATGAAGTCTGATTTAAATTAATGTTGATTAATAATTATTTAATTGTAGGGGTAGAGGAGGCAAGGAGGTAAAGGGGAAGTTTTTGCTAAAATGAAGGCAGACGGAGAAGAGACGTCTGGAACCTGAAAGACAAGGACAACATAGAAAATAAGTGAAGGAGCCAAGAAAGTTACCAAGTGCTGGGGGTGTTCAACCTGTTAATAAGACATTTCAATCAGGGTGGGTGGGCTTGATTGGGAGTAAAGGGGAGAAAAATGTACTTAAACAATCATTAAAATAAAAAAAAAAAGAAAAAAAAAAGACATTTCAATCAGAGTCCCCAAATTGTTTTATTTATTAGTTCTTTACGTTTAATGTACAGAGGTGGGAATAATAGTTTTGAAGGCAGTAATGATGCTATCACCAAAGTTTATCAGACCAGTCACTGGACTTTTGCCCAGAGATGCCTGGCTCATAAGGATCCCATCCCTAGTTTTGGCCCAGACAAGCTCAACCATCACATCTTCCGTGACCTGGCTCAGGTCTCATCTCTCCTGGTAAGCCTTTCCTGGCAACACTCCACCCCACATGCCCCAGATGAGAAGCCTTTCTTCTGGGACTATCTGCACTTAACACACTGTGCACTTAGTGTTTCTGTCTCCCCTGCTGGTTTGAAACAGCACAGGTCAGAAACTGGTTCCTATTTTTCAATTTATAAGCTATGTCCAACACTGAGTATGGCACACCACAATAGGTATGTAATAAATTTTTTGGTGAATGAATGAGTTATTCAGTCTTTAAAAATGTGATTTCAAAGATCAGTTCAATTCTTTCCAATGACTTCACTGTTTTTAAGAATCACTTCTGTTGCCCTGTATTTCCATTCAAACTTACTCTTTTTTTCAATTCAACAAATATTTATGGGTCAACAATTCGCATTTGTTTATGCTGGCTCTTTAAGAAATACACACAGGAAATAAAGTGGAGGATATTTATGTATACACAATAGCAGATGTATCATCAAACTTACAGAAGAAGACAAAAAGGACTACTACTACAGTGGGCTTAAACATTAAGGAAAATAAGAATCTTTGGTATTCCAAAAATGGGGGAGAAAAGCTATCAATCCACTGTGAAAGGAATGACATGAACAAAGGGAGAAAACTGTTAGGAATAATATATCATTATGTGATGCTAACATGGAAAGTGGACAAGAACAAAAAAATAGGTTGGGGTTAGCTCTAAGAAGGGCCCCCAAAGTCACTGAGGCAGGTTGTTACTTTATTCTGTGGTTAATGAGGAACATGGGGGATGTAGTGTAATGCTCTAACAGATACTCCCAAACCCTACTACCCACAAGGATCCTTTTGGGAGTTCATTAAAAACACAAATACCTTGGTCACTCCTCAGATTTAACAAAGCAGCAATTTTGAGGCTGGAGTCCTAAACTAAAAGATTCCAAAGGGATCCTCATGTACCATGTCTACAGATTAGCATTTGGGAATGGTCTATAATATATTCTTTAAAATCAACTATCACATTCTGCTGGAAGACAGTACATTGATCACCTTGGAAGTCACTTCTCCAAAGACAGCAGAAGCTTACACATGGTAGACAGAAAGACAGCAATCATAAAGGAAGTAGGACTTTATGCTTCTAATCATCTTGCCCCTTTAGAAAACTTGGGTAAAATGAGAACAATGGATGAAAACACATCTAATCAAGTTTAGTTGGAGAAAGTTTGCATGAGGCCATAGGAAGAATTTGTTGCCATCTACATTTACCTCTTAACACTACTGTATTATGCACATAGTGGATAATACCCAAAATGCAAGTAATGAGCAGAATCATCAGAGTGGGCCCACCTGACAAGACCTAGAAGCTGTGAGGCACCCTGAAGACAGAGCATCAACTTCCTTTAATTAAAGAGAAAAAAATGAAAAGCGAGTACTATTAGTTTTGTGAGAGCCAGATAAAGTGTTACCCTAGCCCCACATCTTCCTCCTTGGTGATGTCCACTACATGCATTTGGTCTCCCTAGGGTTGGCCACCCATGGATTTCCAGTTATCATGTTTTAATACAGGAGACCATTGAGACTAAAATCTTCACTATTGTACAGCCTTAAAAAAACCTCTCTAAAAACTGGCAACCTCAGTTTTCTGAGTTGAACGTGGTCAAAGAGAGTATAAAAAGAATGAGGAAAACAGTATCTATAAACAGGTGGGGAAAGGATGGTAGACCGTGTTGGGAGAAAGGACAGGGAGGGGTATGGAGCAGTAGGAAAGAAACAAGAATGAAAATATGTGTGTATGGGGGTATATCCACAGATGGGAAAAGAAAGCTATAAAACATCAGAAGGTCAACAACCAAGAAGAAAAGGACAGTAACAGCTAAAAGACCTAATCCAGAATGAAAAGCTCAAACTCAAGATCTTCTGCCTATTTCAGAATCAGAGTTGAAAACCAAAAAGGAGACAACACTAATTGGAATAGTTTCAGAAAGAAAAAACACAAAATAAAACCCTCTACCAGTGGGTTCTGTAAGGTGTTTGTAAGATACTGGTAGATTAATCAGCCCAGGAAAACAGGGAAAACAGAAAGAGGAGCGAGGGCCCACCGGCACAGGGAGCTTGAGTGCAAACAAGAACCAATAAAAAATAGGTTGTAGTTCAAGAGAGAACAATCGGGCATAACTCTCAGACAAACACAAAGCACTATCGTCCCACTTAATAATTTTAAAACTAAATCAAATCAGCATTGTTTGTTTTTTTTTTTACACTGTGTAAGTCTTAAAGCTTTCGTCAGTGAAGGTCATCGTTGTCTCCCTCCACAAATACAAATTTTTGTTTGGCAGGTAAATGAGCATTTCAGGGGAAAGAAAGGTGGAAGCCCAAAGAGAGAGGATCCTTCCTGTAATGTGTTCTTCTGGAAGGAAAAAGAAACATCTAACTTCAATGTTTTGCAATAATAATAGTGAGTAACACCATTAAGTTTAACATCCTATTTCACCTGAGGGACTGTAAGTCAATATAGCCTTGCTTTTTAATGTAAAAATGTTTAGAAAAATTATTATACTTAAAAATGTGTCGATACATTAAAATGAAACATTCTTCTTTAACCATATTGTGGTGTTTCATTATGGCCACTTATCACTAGTGTAATACAAAGAGAATCTAGCAAGGAAAACAAAACAAAAAAACAATATGCTTTTTAATTGGTGTTTTGTGGACACTGCTTTTGTGTTCTTTGTCAATCAGAATGGCTAGAATTTTGTCTCAGAGTAAAACTAAAAATTAGCCACCCCCCAAAAAAAGAACAAGGAAAGAAAAGAACAATAACAAAAAACCATTTGTAGCTTACCATTTTTTTGACTTCAGCCGGGGAGGAGGATTTCTGGGAATGAGAAACAGTGCTCTCATTGGATGCATGTCACAGAGAGCTGGGGAGAGGAGACGGTCGTGTCAGTATGGCACTTATTTACTCATTCTTGATATCTAGGGCTCACTCACATATCAAAGGCTTGGTCCGATCATGTTACTGACATGCTTTATGTTAAGCAAGCTAGACATCTAGTTATAAGCCTTAGGCAAACCCTGAATTCCCCATTCAAACAGCAAAATATAAGGAGGACCAGTACAATGACAAGAATGTACAATTTAAAAAAGACACTGAAAAGTTTTAATGAATAAAAGATGAATATTTATTCAAAGTGTTAGAAGAATCAATTGCTTAAGTTTCTAAACCATCTGGATGATTACAATGAAAATAACTTTTCATTAACTGTGCTTACTGGAATACAGTAAGCACAGTTAAACCTTCCAGACATGCCGATTATTCACTATTACAGCTATTACTACTATGACACAGCAAAACTGTTAGAGTAAAGTGGAATTGTTGAATTCTGTGCAATTACCATTTATACTCCCATCACTTGACCAATAATGGCACATTAGGTACACATGTACACAATAGGCAATGTGCATTTTCACGTGTTTATTTACCTTCATGAAATCTTACAACACAGTTGAGAAATGGGAGTATGTACACACACACACACACACACACACTACTATTCCCATTGTGAAAAAAAAACAAAACAAAATAAAACAAAAGATCAGGCAATACTACTTCTTTGTCTCAGTTCCTCAGAAGAAAGCATGAAGGAACATATGGTATTCACGGCAGGTATCCATTTTTGTATTGCAAACTAATTCTTAACTGCTGGTAATTTTTTTCATTTATTCAACAAAAATTTATTCAGCAACAACTATGTACCAGACAGTTACACATTCTTGATGTATACATTTTTATTAGGGGAACCAGCAGAAAATGCTGTATTTCTCCTACTCTCTGCAATTCTGCCACATTCCTGATCAAAAATCAATTTTATGAAGTTGTCATTAATTTAATCCAAAGCAGAAGCAAAACTGCATAGGAGTACAAAAAAAGATCATTTTACTGATTTAAAGTTTTGCCTCTATTTGTAAAGTCAAAACAAAAGTAATCTTAAATTTGATGTGTTAAGACTGGTTTCACTGAGTATTAAGTTCCAATTGTAAAAAGAAAAATTACTGTTTATTATGTGATGTCACCATAACTTTAGGTCACACATCTGAATACAACCTAAATAAAGGATAATGCAGCTTATAGACCTCAAGGAGATCTCCAAAAGGGATAGTGTATACCAGAAATTCCTTTTACATCCAAAGCTTCACTGTATTTGTGATTCTTTCATCTACATGTCCCACCAGGAATGGCTTTCTTTTATCCACAAATGAAGCCATTTTTTTAAAAGCCTTAAAGCTACAGTTAAGTTACACATAACAATTGGCTATAAAGAACATTACTTACGGGGAGCACCTTCCGCCATCTCAATGGCTGTAATGCCACAAGACCAAAGGTCACTCTGCAAAAACAGAACAGTATGTTAGGGTAGCATATCAGTTATGAGGCCACTAGCTTAACAATACTGGTTATTCACACAAACTATACAAACACATTCTTTGATGTACAAACTGAAAAGAGGTTTGCCAGGAAATTAAAAGCACGATCACATTTGTAAGAATACCTTCCAAATGAATAATAAAATACAGATAACACTGACTTGTTAATCAGAATCACTCCTATCTATGAAAGAACTAGAGATGGTCCACGTGAAAGCTCTCTCTAGCTGCCCTCCATATGCTCTGCTGCTCAATGTGTTCCTTCATTTCTTTACAAACATTCAATATTTAGACTCCTGGCCCTGATACATATTTATGCTTACGTGTTATGTTTAACATCTCAAACTTACTGAAGATGTTAAAAGTTTAAAGGCTAGAAAGCACTCTTTATAAAAGGTCCACAGCTGAATTACTAAAATCTACCACAGCTCACTACTGTGAGCCATGCTCCTGAGTCTCTCTATACTCCCTTCAAATTTAGTAAGGGGTGAGCAGTAAGTAAAGTGCCTTTCTGTGCACAGAATCTTTTCTTATTTTTAAATTCTGAAGTTTAACTGGATTATTACTCAAACATAAGTTCCATGAGAACAAGAATTTTTGTCTGTTTTATTTACCTTTGCATCCCTGGAACTGACTCACATGTGGTAGGTGATCAATACATACTGGATGATAAATGAATAAATGATTATCAACCAATTTCTTAAAATCCAAACAAAATTTTTTAAAAAGGAGATAATGGATGATTATTATCATTAGCATTCTTTGGTTTATATGCTACCCTAACACAAGAATCACTTAGTGTAGTTCAGTTTAAGGGTTTTCTAAATAACCTGTAGTTATTTAGAGTTCAAATACATATGTTTGATTACAAGAATAAGGAGAGGCCCTCAGATTTCTCTCTTGTTTTTATGGAGTATTCTGTACTACAAGGGCGCAAAGGAATAGCTTACCACATCGACCCAGAGACCAATCTCAGCAGCAGCATCAGTGGCAGGACAAGCAGATGTTCTAGGCTCCCTGGTGTTGTACAACACGGACCACATCTCCTCTGAGATAATGTTGCTAAATATAGTTCAGTATAACTAGATTCTGTACTTTTTAAAATTACTCTAATTTACTTATGTATGAAAATATTTTGTATATGTCAGAAAATGCAAATTTTGGAGACACAGAATGATAAACTAAAAAGTGAAAAGTCACAATGTCTACTATCTATTTTAAAATATTTCAGGTAATAAAAAAATTAAAATTACTCTGTACCAGAAGCTTAAATTGCATTTCATTAATTGGGTATTTATAATAAATACTGAGGTACAATGGAGAATGTTATAAACTCAATTTTAAATATTATTAACAGGTACATTAACTACTCTAACTCATTAAATAAGGCCAGGGAACTTGAAAAAATATAGATTGGGTTAACATATTCAACCTGAGTCTGATGATCAAACCTGGGCATTACATCAGGATCAAAAAAGTGCATTATTGATATATGTCCCTAGAGGTCACTCCAATAATTTAAATACACTTTTGTACCAAATCAAAGTTGTAAAGCTCTTTAACAATTTCGAGCCATTGCTATATATCTGACAATATTTAAAAAAAATAAGTATCTAATTATAATATATTCTTCAAAATAAAAAGGACAGCAAGCAAGGCAGAATCATTTAATATGCTCATGACAAAAAGTTCTATGCATAACAAAATGACCCAGACTGTCCTGAAAACAGTGTATTACTAAGTAAGGAGAAGACAGGTGATGATGCACAATAGAAACAGAAGACAGCATCTAAATACTATGCTGACAAAGTTGCACCTGCAATAGGGTGGCCATGTCATCCTCACTGAGAAAGCAGGAAGGGATAAGGGGTGTAAAATTTGCAAGCACAGCCCCCATCCCTCAGGAATGGCAGGGATCCAGTGAAGGCCAAGCAAGCAGGTCCGTCTTACTCTGTAATCATAGGTGGCATCTGGATTCTCATCACAGGCGATGACCTCAGGAGCCATCCAGTAGGGGGTGCCTATGAATGTATTTCTCCTCCCAACGGTCCTGTCAAGCTGAGCACTCACACCAAAATCAACTAGAAGGAAGAGAAAGGAAAAGTGATACACAACTAACAAACAAGGAAAATGTAAGAGCAAGAAAAGTAAGGAAGAGGTGCCTCAGAACAAAATGAAACAGCAATACTTCATGGACATTTAAACTCCTCAAGGTCCCAACAATGGTAAGGAGCAACTTTCCAGAGTAAAGCCAAGATCCTCTACCAGTCTGAAAGCTGGGAGGCCTGGACCTGGTCACCTCCCTGAGCTTCCCCTACAAAGGTATGACATCACTCGCAGAGGTTACTGATTCAACTTCTGTCTTTAGGTCATCATCAAAATACTACCTGGCCAACTCTCATGGTGAATGTTCCCCCTGAGGACAGAGACTTACAGGTCAGGCAGTCAATGCAGTTACTGCTACCTGGACAGCAATAGCAATCCACCACCCAGTGGTTACCGAGGGATTGTTACAGGCCTAGCACCAGAGGGCAATGCAGGGCACATACACAGCTTGCTGGGTTGTTACGAATAAGAACCATTCAAATACCTCCTCTCTTAGCTTTGAGGGGATTTTCCAATTGGGCAGACTGTTCCTCCACAGATGACCAATCACCACAGGCACTATGCAAGAGAGCCACGATGAAGACCTTATTTTTAAAATACGACTATGGTGCCTACAATTTTTGAAAGGTGGACTAAATTCTTACAAGCATAAAGGTTTTTTGTGATGCCTTAGTGGAAGAAAACAATGTTAATTCTGTTTTAAAATCTGACAGAACTATTTTATGAAAGTGGGATAAGAACAAGTTCAGATCCAGGTAAAGGAAAATGGAAATACAAAAGAACCATTATAAAACCACCTCCAGGAAAACACTATGAGCTCCATCCATCTATTCATCCATCCACACATCCATTTCCTAAGCACCTACTACATTCAAGGCACTATGCTAGGTGCTGGGTAAGAATACTCTGGCAAATAAATCAGTCCTGGTCACTGCATACCCAGAACCTATATTTTGGTAAAGGAGTCAGAAATATAAGTAAACAAATAGCTTTATAATTATAAACTGTGATCATTATTAAGGAAGAAAGAAGCAGTGGGAACCAACATGAATGAGAGGGTCAGGGAAGGCATGTGAAGATGAGGAAAAAAACTGGAGCTTCAGAACTGGGGCACACTATGAGAAAAGGCTTTGAGTCAGGTTCCAAGGAAGTTAAAAAGGTAGTGACTGAGGAGAAAGAAGTGAGGGTCATCATAAAATGAGGTCTGAAAGTAGCTGGGGCCATGGCTTTTTAGAAGCCATGGTAAGAAATGTGGGCTTTATTCAAAGTAAAACAGAAAACCATTAATGATCTGTAAGCAGGAAAATGGCGTGATGTGATTTAGACACCAGTCTGCCTACTACATGGAGAACAGAGCACAGGGGAGAAGCATGAGAGACGGGAGATGGAGCCAGGCTAAGCAGTATGCCCAGTTCCCACTTGCTAAATAGAGCAGGAGAAAATGTGGGTGGTTGACTGAACTTTAGGCTAAACGCAAACAGGGCAGGAACTACTACTGGTCTGCATCAGGCACGAGTATGAGATCCTGTGGTACACCCATCACATACCAAGTTTCACCTCTGCATTCTCAGTCAGCAGTACATTCTGGCCCTTGATGTCCCGGTGAATCACATGATGGATGTGAAGGTGTGCCAGTCCCTGAATAGGAAGACAGATCTGAACTTTAGTTCTTTACTGCTGTTAAGTAAAAAACCAAGAATATACCATTTATGACAAAGTGCGTTGTGTAGACCAAAAAGTTTTGTGAACATTTAGAACATACAAATTGAATCTTAGTGCACTTCCAGGAAGACATCACCCATACACTAAACAGAAAGAAAGAAGCACCCATCCTCCAACTCCAATGTGTCAGGTGTCCCTGTGAGCAACATCACTACTTTCTAGCTACCCCTTGAAGACACACTATAGATTACCATCTGCACTTTTATTGCTATAACTTAATGCTATTTGTGTACAGGGTGGTTCCTTTCCCATGCTACACCTCTTTCAGTGGGTGACCCTGTGATATATTTGAACTAGCCACATCCCAGGGGAAAAGCAAAGGGTAATAATGAGGTTTAAAGTCTGGCCCTGAACACTGCCTAGTTTTCCCAGCACACAGTGACAAACTGCCAACTGTTGTTCAATCCCACCTCTATCCCAAGTATAAAATATTCTGGCAAAGGAGCTTTGTGTTCAAGAATGTATTTCCCAAAGAGAAAAACCCTACTGGGCCTATGGTGCTTTTTGATGACCTTGTACCTGGAAGGAAGTCCAAAAGTATGTCTCTTATGAAAGGTGGAGCAAGAAAACAACCTCATTTTGCATCCTAGTATGGTCTAAAAGATAAAAATGCACCATCCTCACAACTCATTTGTTTGTTCCATCTCTAGCTAGAAATCTAAAGCCCACGTTTGTTAGGATTACAAGCAACCTATTCACTCTAAAAAGACTCAATTAAAAAATGGCAGAGTAGACATGAGGTTTGATTTTCCTGTTTAATTCTTTGAGATTTATTGTTAGCAAGAGTTTTTCTGGCTATGAGTTAAAGAACACTTGTTTTTCTAGCACAGGGATTTCTAAATAAGCCTTCACCAGTCCGCCTGAGAAACAGAACAGAAGTATTTAATGGCTCTCTGTGTTCCTCACCACACAGGACATGCAGTGTTACACCACAAAGCACTGACTAGGGAAAAAGAAAACTAAAAATATATGGTATCTCAGTGCTACAGTTAGGAAGAGTCCTCCCTTTCAGCATGAAATAACTTTGAACAGTAAAAGAAGAGACCAAAAAATATACAGCTTCCCTAATTCTTTTACATTTCCTACTTTTATTACTCCAGTTCATTTTTTATTCTCCAACTTTCACAAACTCCCTTCTTACACTTTTATAGGATTATTTTAGCAACCAACACAAGTACCCATGTGTTCCCAGACAAATGTGGCCTGGGTGCATTCCTGTCTCTTATAAGCAGTAAAAATGAGAAATGTCTCTTTCCTTGTGCTACTGTGAAGGATGAGGGCTTCTGCACTGACACTGCACGCAGTGTGGCTAACGGGATCTCGACCAATATCAACCAAAGTCATGACTGCTCCGAACAATGAAGATACTTTTGGTGGATGGAGCACCTAGGAGGGATGGAACGTGTGTGTTCAACTGCTCTCATGCCAAAAGTCAAACAACAATCATTCTTTCTTAGGAGATGACAAGTCCAAGTACACAGAAATACCCATTCTAGACCAAAAGAATCAACTTTTCAAAACTAGGGAATAGTTTTCCTGTAAGTATTTCACTCATGTACACAGAACAAGAAGCAGTGAAAGGCTGTCCTTCAGTATTGGCTATGAAAGGCCATTAAGTGCCCATATGCTATAGAAAATACTGGTTTCTACCAAAATGCGTTTGGACCATGAATGTGGAACTGAGCTGGAATAAATGTGCTGGCTCTGTCCGTAAATGTTTTGGTCTCAAGAATTTCAGTGGGCCAGCCCAAAACAGCTTTTCTATATGCTCAAGACTCAAGTTTTTGAGGGATCTTAACACAGCAGCACCTGAATTTAACATCCACTAAGAAGTGAGAACATGTTTTACCACTACAAACATTATCCCTGGCTGCGTCTCTGAGATGCCAGATTACCTGCTGGGGGTGGCTGCCCTCCTTTCCAATGCAAGCTGACCCCTTGCTCACCACATTGCCTTCTCTTTATCAAAACTAACTCTCGGTAATTCCTTCATGATAAATACATGTCAGCTTTTGATGCCCTGACTCTTCCAGAGGCTTTTTTTTAAGTTCATTTTAGATTTTTGTCATAGGAAAAACTCCTATTCTAGATGAAATGTAGACAAAGGCAACTCTCATTTCACATGCTCAGTGAGGTGGAAAACACTTGCTCCACCTCAAAAAAGACGTCCATTAAGCCACTATATTCATTGAATAGGGACGTCAAACAACCTGGGCTGCTTTGTAATGTTGCCTGAGACTAATGGTGGTAAAACAGGTAAATATACTTACTAAACAATGCTTGCCTGTGCATATAAAAGCATGTAAACTATTTGAAATACATTTTCTGCCTTAAACATTTATACTAAAACCTAGTTCTCCATTTGAGAAATAGTACACTGGAATTACATATAGGAAAGGTACATGTAAGTGTGTGCATGTAACAGAGAATAATGTCAACTAATATCAAGGATCAGTTGTCACACTGTCACATTAAATGACTCATATATACCAACTGATTTAACTTTCATAATGAAGGTACTCCCTTCATAGGCTTGGTCCCTATATCGTACGGATGAAGAAAGCTAAGTCTGGAAAGTTGAGTGCCTTTGCCAGGTGTACAGCAGGAAAGCAGCACCGGCAGGACTCAGACTGAGGCCTGATGACCTCTAGCACCTACACTCTTAAGCAGGGCTCCCCCGCTCCAGGCCACCAGGCTAGGAGAGTTAGCTATTAACATAACAAACACTAACTCCACCACAGGAGTGCAGGGAAGGGTACCTACTTTCCCACTTTTAGAATCTGCTCCGGGTAAAAGATAGAACCCTGATGTTTTAATAATGAAATCTGAGTATGATTATAAATAGATGGTCTCATACTTCATCCTCACAACTAGTTTTCTTAAGGGGATGTCCTATTTTCAAGGGCTGTGTAAAATATCTAAGCAAAAAGAAATGAACACTTATCTCCATGAGTTCTACACGGCATTTTTAAAACCTGTAGTCCTCCATGAAACTTAAATATAAAAATTGAGGTAAATTTACCTACAAATAAAAAATAAAGTAACTTTTTTTGTTAGTGAGAGAAACATAACAATTAGGTTCCAGTTTAGCTCCACAGTCTTTATTTTTAAAATGCAGTGGTAAGTGAAATCAAACCAAGTCATTCAAGTATGTAATATAGAGGTACGTAAAGAGAAAATTGCTGGCTGACCAAAAAAGAGAGGCCACTGGCAACTCACAGGCACTTTTCAAGTATGAAATACTAAGAATCTTCTGCCTGTGCTGTCAGGATGGTTCTGCTGTAAAAAAAAAAATCCTTCAGAAGCTGCAATAACCGTAGTTCAGAAACTTACTCTAAGACCATAAGCTAGCTTTCTAAGTGGCTGTAAATAACATTAAACACTGACATTTTTTCTCATAAATATTTCAAGAGATTTCTGATAGTTAATGCCAAAGTCCACAGGATGATTTTGAAAGCCAGCATTCAGCATCATTAATATTGATTCCTAAGCTTAGACACAGGATTCCCATAAAAAACAAGAGCAATCATTTCTCTTCTCCATTTTGATTTTCCTTTTAACACCTGAAGATGAATTCAGGGAAATACAGAAAAAAAACTTTTTTTTTTGGTTAAGTCTACTTTCTTTAGATACTTGGCAGAATTTTAGATTCTTTATATCAAAATGACAATACAGTTTAAACTATCAAAGCCAGCCGGCAATACAGAGCCCTTGGTTCTCATGAAAAGAACAATATGTACAGTTATATTTAATATACTAAAGAAAGTATTCTAAAGAAATACTTTGGACAAGGAAAATGAAAATAAAACATAAGATCCATGCCTTGTCCTTACCCTTAGGATCTCTCTGGAGATGTAAGCTATCCAGTCTTCTTTGAGCGTGTTCCCTTTGGTGTTCTTCACAAGGTCTGTAATGGACCCAGCCCCACAGAACTCCATAACAAGCTATAAGGTAGAAAAGACACACTTAATTATCACATCCCAACAGTCAGTGAAGTATCAGGACATTAGTACACACCTGAGACAAGTTAGAAAAGCACAGTTTAACTCCCTTTTGCCCTTCTTAAAGATCTGGGTGCATGATCACTTTGGAGGCATTCAGACTGTTCAGAGCATTCCAACATCAAATTAACTATGTAAATTCAGTCCAGAAGATTGAGAGCTTCTGAAGAGGATCTTAATGTTCCTTCTCTCTCCTTAGCATATGGGCATGGGAGGGCTATTTTGTTCTTAATCAATGCTCAATTATGAAATATCTGAAACAAAGGCTCCCTAACATTGTTTCTCATTTGCCAGATTCAAACTACTATGATTCTCAAACTAATTTACACTAACTGGGTAGTGCAAAAAAGAAGTGTTATTTTTAAGTAATACATAGTTTTTAAAACTATAGCATTTACTATATCTGAATGTCTCAACAGCATGGATATATAAGTATATTTTTAAAATACCTAGAAAAAGCAATTGAATTGAACTAAAGTTTTAACAATGGTGGGATTTGGACAATGGAAAAGAAAGTAACTGTTTCCCTTGTACTTTGTAATTTTTCAAACTTTCTAAAATGGCTTTTTTAAAAAGTTAGGAAAAGTATTAATCTATCTTCCTGCTTTCTAAGCCCAGGACCTTTGGCATAACTAATATGATAACCATATTTCTGACAGAATCTCAGTTTCATCATCTTGAATAAAAATGTGTTTAATAACAGATAAGTTTGAATGTGTCCAGCCCAGAAATTTCCCTGAAATTTATTATTTTTAATTAACTATTATCACTAAACTTATTCAAAATTACTGACATAAGTTTGTTTTCTTGCAATTTGCGTCTCACTTCCAGGTGATAAAGAAAGATGTATTCAGTTGACTTTCCACATTAATTAGCCTCCATAAATAAAGTTTTAATTTTAGTTTGCATTTATTTTCAAGTTTTTAATCTCTTTGCTCTTTGGTTACATTCCTTTTAAAACATGCTGTTTTATTCCTGGAATATAAATTTAACTCTTTTCCAGACAAAGCAAAATAAACATCAAAATAATCAGTATAATGTCAATCAAAAAGGCAAAAAAAGACACCAGCCCCTTTTTCTTTGCTTTTCTCTTTCCTCCTTCTGGAAGGTCCCTAATGCCCTTTTCGTACAACCCAAGAGGAAACCCCACAAAGGCTAAGGAAATGTGTGCCCACCCAGAGCTGGTCATCATGTCCTGGAGGGCTCTTCTTAATAAAAGCACCATAATATGTTGCAATATTTCTATGATGAGAATACTTCTTCAGCATATTTATCTCCAGTTTGATTTCTTCCTCTTCATCCTTTAGAAAAAAGTAAAAATAAAATGTGTGGTTTCTGAATGTTGGGCATAATTTCAGTTTCCCCAGCAAGGGAAAGACATCCATTCACTTTATCCTTGTGCCCAGAACTGGGTACTTTGAAATGTGACTACAAGCCATGAGAGAAACACATAAGGTGCAAAAGGCAAAGACGAGCACAGGAAGCATGGAACAGATGGGACAGAGGGCATTTAGGTCCCAGTTCTTGCACTCTGTGGACCTTAGGCAATTTACTCCATTTCTTTGGACCTCAATTTGCTCATTTGTAAAAAAAAGAGAACTGACTGCTACTATTTCAACTAATTACTAGACAGGCTATTTCCTTTCGAGAATGAACTTGTGAACATAAATCACCCGGCACACTTGAGGAGGAGAAGGTTCACCTCTGACAACCTCAAGCAACAGTCTCCCTGTCTGGCAAAGCCAGGGGTGGATTACTGCATACAGGCCGGGGCCGCAGAACCAGCGGACAGCAGGCTCAGTGAGAACCCGCCACCCCAAAGAGAGGCCCAGGTGAGCCCATCGAGCTCGGGTAACAAAACACTAATCAGTGACAGTAGGCTGCTCTAGACTCAGCTCATCCCCAGCCCCCTGCTTTATTAAAAAAGATAAGCAGGAGAAAATGCAGAGTTTGTGTGAGAAGATCAGAGGAGGAATGAAGAAAAGAGAGCATGACGCGCCTTTGAAAAATAAAAACAAGTCACCCTTATGACTGTCAGCCTTCACCTTTCTGTCATATGCACTCCCGTGGGGAAGAAACCACACCAACAGGCTCATTCTGGCCTTTGTCGCAGACACATGACACAGAGAAAGGGTTCTGGGTTCTGCTAAACCACCTGCAAAGTCATGCTGAGAAAGACTTACAGGTAGCATGAGAATGAGGGGAAAGCAGAATTAAAGTGAGAACAAAGAAAGAAGTTGCAGGAAAAGAAATAAAATCATCCTTGGTTAGATAGAGAGAAAATAAAAAAATCTTTGTGAAAAACCTGATAACCAGATTCCCTTTATTATTATGTGTATTTTCAAAAGGAAATGATGACTGGTTCCCTAAAACTTCCTTATTTTTCTGCACTGTCACAGTTATTCCACTTAATTACTGATGTTCTTCTGAAGACTCAGAAGTTTCTGAGCAGTCTAGGTGCATGTGTGTGCCTGTATGAGGAAAGAAGGTAATGCATGTGAGAGTGCATGCTCACACATACACACACACAGGGAAGAACACATTAACAGGAAGAAGGTGAAACACACACACACAGAAGAAACCTGTTACAGCCTCGCATCTCCTAGCACCCTCTGACATTTGTGAGGTTCTCACAAGCCTCACAGACCCAGAGTTTGGTTTACAAACACTGTTCTTAAGATAAAAGATACAACATCATTAACCAGATATTACTAGAAAGACCAAATGAAAAAAATATCATTTAAAGTACAACTTCCAAATTGTATATTACTGAGTTAGAAACCACATGTAATCATCTTAAAACAGTGATCCATCTTCAAAATGGTGGCTTCCAGCTTGGTTCTAAACTAACACTTGGTTCCAAGTTAGAATATTATAGCATATTTTTTTTAAGATTTTATTTATTTATTTTTAGAGAGGGAAGGGAGGGAGGGAGGGGGAGAGAGAGAGAGAGAGAGAGAGAGAGAAACATCAATGTGCAGTTGCTGTGAGACATGGCCTGCAACCTAGGCACGTGCCCTGACTGGGAATCGAACCTGCGATGCCTGGTTCACAGCCCGTGCTCAATCCACTGAGCTACACCAGCCAGGGCAGAGTATTATAGCATATTTTATGAGTACAGTTGTCATGTGGCTTTGGAGGTAATGACTGCAAATAAAATAAGAGTCACATGGACAAGTATAGTCTATGCAACAGTCTGTGCAATAATTCTCAAACTCTGTACACCAAATGGGTACTGTTTCCCCTGTGATCTCAACAGCGCCATGGTTTAAGTAAAAATGAAGAATGTGATGATGAAATACACAGGATAACGACCTTAATTCTAAACAAAACCAGCCTGTAGCCTGGTTAGTGTTATAGAATAACACACTTCTACTGGGACATTTCTTCAAAGGAACTTCATACTAAAACACAAAGGTTGATAATTTGTATTAACATAAGGAAAAAGGAAGCAGGCCCCAAATATTATTAGGAAGCCCAGTTCATCAAAAGCTTTATCGTATGCTTTCCACACACTCATTCACATGCACAATGTATTTCACATGCACAGTGTAGGTACACAGTGTAAACACACTCATTCACACAAATAGTGTCATTCATATGCATAACATACATGCACAGTGTACCACACCCATTCACGTGTATAGCTATGTACATAGTGTACAGTGACCACAACTTATTGGCACAGGCTATACAAAGTCTGCTTTCTTCTGAGTCAGCATAAGTAACTCCTGATGGTATCTCTTGGTTCCTGAGCAGCCCAAGACACCATTAAGAGGATTGTTAGGATTGACACATTCCTAGCAAAAACCAACACATGACTATGGCCATAAACATACTCATGTTGGAAAGGTGTGTGGTGTTATTCCTGAGAAAAAGTGCACAGTTAAACACATTGGGCCCTGAAAGGGCTCTTTCACTTTCTTCACAAAGGACTCAAACTAGGCCATTAGAAAGTGAACTAATGATTCTTTTATTTTTACATAAATCAGTAAATGCAAAAGGACCTGGGGTAGAAAGAACAATGTTGCATTAGAATAGGGACAAAAATAGTTTATATGGTTTTTGTGGTTAAGAGCAGACAATCAGCTGTTGAGGTTATGAACATTCTTTTTTGATATGTTTTATTGATTACGCTATTACAGTTGTCCCATTTTTTTCTCTCCATTATTCCCTTCCACCCTGTACCATCACTCCTCCCAGCATTCCCCCACCTTAGTTCATGTCCATGGGTCACACGTACAAGTTCTTTGGCTTCTACATTTCCCATACTATTCTTAATCTACCCATCTATTTTGTACCTACCATTTATACTTCTTATTCCCTGTACCTTCACCCTCATTCTCCCCCCTCCCCCTCCCCCTCCCCACTGATAACCCTCCATAGGATCTCCATTTCTGTGATTCTGTTCCTGTTCTAGTTGTTTGCTTAGTTTTTCCTTTTGCTTCTGTGTTTTTTTAGGTTCAGTTGTTGATAGCTCTGAGTTTTTGTCATTTTACTGTTCATAGTTTTGATTATGTCCTTTTTCTTAGATAAGTCCCTTTAACATTTCATAGAATAAGGGCTTGGAGATGATGAACTCCTTTAACTTGACCTTATCAGGGAAGCACTTTATCTGCCCTTCTATTCTAAATGAAAGCTTTGCTGGATAGAGCAATCTTGGATGTAGGTCCTTGCCTTTCATGACTTTCAATATTTCTCTCTAGTCCCTTCTTGCCTGCAAGGTTTCTTTTGAGAAATCAGCTGACAGTCTGGTGGGCACTCTTTTGTAGGTAACTGTCTCCTTTTCTCTTGCTGCTTCTAGGATTCTCTCTTTATCTTTAATCTTGGGTAATATAATTATGATGTGCCTTGGTGTGTGTTTATTGGGTCCAACTTCTTTGGGATTCTCTGAGCTTCTGGGATTTCCTGGAAGTCTATTTCCTTTGCCAGATTGGGGAATTTCTCCTTCATTATTTTTTCAAATAAGTTTTCAATCTGTTGCTCTTCCTCTTCTCCTTCTGACACCCCTATCATTTGGATGTTGGAACATTTAAAGTTGTACTGGAAGTTCCTAAGTCTCTCCTCATTTTTTTGAATTCTTGTTTCTTCATTCTGTTCTGGTTGAATGTTTACCTCTTCCAAATCACTGAATCGTTTATTTCTGCTACAAATTGTTGATTTGAGTACTGGTTTCCTTCCCGTCACTGTTGGTTCCCTGTACATTTTCCTGTATTTCACTTTGCATGGCCTTTACTTTTTCCTCTATTTTGCAACCATTCTCAACCATATCTGTGAATATCCTGATTACCAGTGTTTTGAACTCTGAATCTGATAGGCTGGCTACATCGCTTAGTTCTATTTTTGGACTTTGATCTGTTCTTTCACATTTGGGCCATATTTTTTTGTCTTGACGTGCCTGTTACACAATAAGGGGTGGAGCCATAGGTATTCTCCAGCATGGGGCAACTCACATTGCTGCACTGTGGGTGCTGTATGTGGGGGAGGGGCCAGAGAGGGAACAATGCATCTTGCTTAGCTCTTGGTAGCTTTCAGTCTTTTCCTCCACCATGCAGAAGGAAACTGGGCCTTTCTGGTGCTGATTCCCAGGTGGTTGTGTTTGTGTACATTCTAGGACCCTGTGGATGAGCATTCTTATTGGACAGTATAGACTTTGCTCTATCGATCCATTGCTGACCCCACCTCTCTTCCTCCTCTTACTGGCTAAATTATTCCAAGGATCATTATTACCTATGATGCTCTGCCAGTAGGTTTCACTTCTTGACAGAAAGCAAATGCTACCTACATTTCTCCCATGAGATACTTCCTCAGTAACAATAAAGGACTGCAACATATTTTGATTAGTTTTGATATTTTTTTCCTTTTTTGTTTGAGTCCACCAAGTTAAAACTCATACATTTCATACAATTAAAAATTCTTATAGGCTTAAATTCAGCACTGTCCACTGGTGTGAAAAACACTTAATACACATACTGGCAAATACTATCAGCATACTATCATTGTAACAGGGTGCAGCCAAGAGGGGGGACCCCAAACAGGGATTTGGAATGGGGTCCAGAACTCAAGGTGTTCAGGAAATATTAGGATGTCCTCACCCCCCACCACACATGTGGGTTGGGGAAAGGGACAAATGGAGCAGGTCCATTGAGAGCTGTTTTGCATAGCAACAGTTTTGCCGCTAACCTCTGGTGTGGTCATTTAATGTATCTATAATCTTCAACCGGTTGCATAGATATGTTAAATGCTGTAGCCATGCTCTGAGCCAGGGGAATGGAAGTAAATTCCCCACCAAGACCTAACTGGGGGCAGGTCCCCTGAGTTACAGCGCCTGCGTGGGAGCTTGAAGAAGACTGGCTCCATGATATGGGGCCACGCCTGCCCAGACCCACGATGGAAGCTGGAAGGATATAGGAGTGCTGACAAGTGTGGTCAATTGTGGGAGGAGTCAGAAATGGGACTGCAGAGGAAGATTGGCGCAAGGATTTAACCCAAAATGTGGCATCCATTGGAGACAGAACCACGCGGTTCTGGCTGAGTGGAGACTCCCACAGCCATTGTACAGAGAGGACCACTCGGCTGTGGTAATAGAAAGGAGAACCTCGCAGCTTTGCCAGAGTGGGGACCCCTGCAGCTTTAGCAGGGGGAACCACCACCCGGCTTTAGCAGAGATCCCAGTGACACAGCTGATGGCACTGGGAACCGAGGGAGGCATACCAGCCAAGATGGATTATTGGGAAGAACTGGGGATTCCCTGAGCCATGGACTTCTATTTCTTTTCCTGAGATACGGTACCCCAGACTGGGAAAAAGAGGGAAGAACTGTGTGTGTTTGTGGGTATTTTAAGGGAATTTGGGATTTTGATGAAGACATTAGGTCACTATTTTAAGTTTGTATAGCATTAAATAAACATTTCCTTTCCTTTTCACGAATCTCTGGCATTGAGAGATGTCTTTCCTCTGGCAGCAGACATAATGAACTTGGGAGGTTCCTTTCAGGTAATAGTATATTGCCTTTGGCCCCCCTTGGCCCCTTGTTGTTCTGTAACATCATGGCACAATAAATGTCCCTGAGTCTAATGGATAGACACAGTTACTTTGTGTAATGAAACCACGACTTATGAATATGACTCATCTTGCTTCTATGATGACTATTACACATCTTACAAAATAAGAAGATATCTAGTTCCTCAGTGTCATTTACTAATGAGTGCCCACCTTGGAGAGAAAGCATCAGAAATGTAGAATCTGCTAATGGCTTTAAGCCAACTACAAGTGGAAACCTAATTATGACTAATGCTTATTAATAAACCAACCTCCTTCTGAGTTCAAACCGCCCTTTAACCATTAGTTAAAAACAAGTTTCGTGGTCTCAATCCAACACTTAAATACACCCACCACTACCACCACCACCAACAACACCACACTCCTCATTTAGCCTAAGAAGATACAACAGAAAACCAACTTGGTATAGGCTAGAACTGAAATTTTAAAACAATGCATTCCATATAAGAAAAGAAAGGGGAACTAGAAAAAAAGTGGAAAACGAAAAAAAAGACGTGACAGAAGTTTATACATTCCACATATGCAGACCAAGTCCAAATGACTGCTCTTCATTGCCCTCCCTAAGGAGGCAAAAATTAAAATTAAAATTAAAATTAAAATTAAAATTAAAAAAAAATTAAAAAATTAAGGTAACTTGAAAGGGGAGACAGGAAATTTTGGAAAGAAAGGTAAGGCTCCCTCCTGGTTTTCTCCAGTGATGAGGCAGCTGCAAGCCCCAGTTAATGGCCCCACTTAATGATTTTAATGCAGCTGATGCCAATTAGCATTTTGGACTCCAACCAGAGGAAGTAAACTCTCATAGAAAAGGTCTTTGTCTCAGGCTGGGAGATGACTAGTTGAGGAGTTTTCAGTTGGCTTCCTTGGCTGTCAGAGAATGGGGGAGGGAAGAACATCGGCAGAGTGGTAATTTTCAAAAGCAGCTATGTGTTTGTAAATGAGTCATACAACAAGGCTTGCCCACCCCACCATCTGAACACACAGAAGGGCATATTATAGTTTTTTTTAATGACTCCTTGAAATGTTGTTTCAACTTTTGTTACCTAAACCCTCTCTCCTTCCACTGATGGCAGTAACTCTGTCAAGAGAGCAAGCCGACTTCAGATAAGCTTAGTAGGAGAATCCAAGAGGACTGGGCGATGTTCTGAGCTAACCTTTTCCCCAGCATACCCCTCTACAGAATTAAGACCACTCATTAACAGCTGAACAAAAAACAAAGGGCACTTCATTATGCTCTCTAGCTAGGTGGACTGCTAATGTGATGGGCAAATATCTCTGGCAAATTTCACCACCAAAATATATAAATGAATACACATTTAGAATGAAAATATCAATTTTTTAAAAAGTTTACAAGATGTTTTATTAGTTAACTACTGCCAAGCCCTTCTTCGTGTCACTATGAACTGGTAGAAAAATGAGAACAGATCACCTCTGAACTAGCATATCCCAGCTACATCTAAGATTATTATTCATTATCACAACACACTGAATTAATCAAAATTAAATTTTTTGACTCAAACAGACACATAAAAAGTTATACAACTTAGATTCAATGGCAATTCAACCAAAGGTGAACAGAACTATGAAGGAAACATTTTAGAACAAAATTAAGGTCGCAGGACCTGGCCAAAGGAAGGATTAAAAACCCAAGAGAAAAATTATAAAATTACATAACTAAATTGAAAACCAGACATCCATGACATCTTGCTCAAGAAAAAACACTATTTTGAACACATTTCAAACAAAAAGACACGCATTCCAATTTTGCTACTGAATCAATAAACTTGGAATTTCAAAGCCCTCAACTTGGAAGTATATTTCCTAAGGTTATGGCTACTATACATAGTGGTTCCTCTTACGTATCTGGGCAAAATAAATTAAAAACCTTCTGGAGAAGATTCACCATCTGGATGCCCTTAGGAACATTTGTGATTCATGGTCATTCGTAGGAAGAGGTAAAAACATCAACATTAACAGGAGTTTGGAAAAAGCGGGTTCCTGTCTCCGTGCCTGACTTTGAGGGGTTCAAGACTTCAGTGGAAGAAGTAACTGCAGATGTGGTGGAAAGAGCCAAGAACTAGAATTAGAAGTGGACCCCAAAGATGTCACTGAATTGTTGCAATCTCACTATAAAACTTTAACAAATGAGGAACTGTTTTGTATGGATGAGCAAACAATTGGTTTCTTGAGATGGAATCTACCCCTGGTGAAGATGCTGTGAAAATTGTTGAAACAGCAACTAAGGACTTATATAAGTTTATATAAACATTATATAAACTTAGTTGATAAAGCAGCAGTAGGGCATAAGAGAAGTGTTTCCAACTGTGAAAGATGGTCTACCGTGGGTAAAATGCTATCCAATTATATCAAATGCTACAGAGAAATCATTCATAAAGAGTTGATCAGTGTGGCAAACTTGATTGTTGTCTTCTTTTAAGAAACTGCCAAAGCCACCTCAGTCTTCAGTAACCACCACCATCAACATCAGGGCAAAACCCTCCACCAGCAAAAAGATGATGGTGCACTGAAGGCTTAGATGATGGTTAGCATTTTTTAGCAATAAAGTGTTTTTAAATTAAGTATATATAGTGCCCTTTTAGACATAATACTATTGCACACTTAACAGACTACAGTACAGTGTAGACATAACTTTTACCATGTTTTGTCGTGTATAATGCACACCTTTTTTGCCAAAATTTGTGAGGGAAAAATAACGATACATGGGTAGTACTAATTCTGTATCTATATAAATATTTTTAATTCTTTTATTTATGATTATGTGTTAAAAATATAACTCTACAAAGCAATAATGGTATCTGTATGCAAAATAATACCCTAGAATACGACATTTTGTTTCTAAATATAAATTAACTAATTAATTAATTAAAAATTAAAACAAAAGATTTTTCCCCTGAAAGTCTGGGCCAAAAACATGAGTGTGCATTATACACAGCAAAATACAGTATATGCACTAGCAAAACAAAAAATAAATTAATAAAGCGAAATATATTTGCTTTATTGCAGTGATTTGGAACAGAACCCACAGTGTCTCCAACAAGGTGTGTCTGTATCTGCTATTGGGGACCCTAAAGTATGGCAACCATAGGCAGGACCTGAAACCTGGATCCTGATTGAAATGGAAAGCAAATCTACCAGGTAAGGTCCAATATGACCAAAATCAAATCCTCCACTGAAAACACTTGATTGTTGCTTGAAAGAAACCAGAATATGTCTAGACAAAATATGCTTCTTTGACATAAGGATTATTTTGAACTAAAAATACCTGAAAAATAGCAAGTGAAAAAAAGGCACTCTGACCTCCCCTTGAAATAAAACTTCCATTTTAAAAATGTCCCTCTACCAAATGGATAAAAGTTATCCCCAGAGACAGGAGTTGAGGTCAAGAGAATTCTGTACAAACCTTTTTAAAATAACTCTTATCTTCTTTTAGCCTCTCCATATATTTCAGTTATTTTTCCACAATTGCCTCCCTCAGTTCACCAACTATAAAAAAGCATTTGGGTTGGTTTTATCACTTCAAGTTGTCATTCTTCTTGTGAAGGTTTCCATGGATGTATGAAATATTCATGTTAATTAACCAACTTGTTTGTTTTTCTCTTGCTAATATGTTTTTTGTTATAGGGACCCTGGTCAAAAACCAAAAGCATAGAAGCAAAAATATTTTCCTCCCCTACATAATCAAACTTGTAATTATATTATGAGACCAAAAAGGGAGCAGTAATCCAAAAATGCTCAGAAATTACAAAACAGTATGTTCTTGACATCAACATTTTGCCATTCACAACACAAGTGTGCAAGTATATCTAGATAACTATACATTTTAATGAGTCTACAGAAAGAAAAAGGAATAAATGTTACTGAAGATTGTCTCTGGATTATAAATATTTTCTTCTTTAATATACCTAATAATATTCTTCAACTGACTTTTATTTTCCTAGTTGGAGTTGCAGGAGGTGGAGTTAAGAGGAGGTGGCTCCATAAAGAATTCAATGGAGGGCCCTGAGCTGTGTGGCTCTGTTGGTTAGGTGTCGCCCCACAAAGGGAAAGGTCATCCACTGGATTCCAAGTCAGGGCACACGCCTGGGGTGCAGGTTCAGCCCCCAGTCAGGGTGCATACCAGATGCACCTGATTGATGTTTCTCTCTCAAATCAATCCTTCTTTCCCTCTCTTTCCATCCTTTCCTCTCTCTCTAAAAATAACATAACATAACATAACACAAAAAAATAAAGTAAAATAAATAAATAAATAAAGCAAATTCTTAAAATAAATCAATGGAGGGATTGAACAAGAAAGAAAAAAGAGAAAAAATTCACGCACACAGACAACAGTGTAGTGACTGCTGGGCAGAGTGGCGACGGTGGGAGCTGGAGGAGGGTATGGGGGAAAAATGGTGATGGAAGGAAACCTGACTTGAGGTGGTAAACACACAATACAGTGTACAGATGATGTGTTGTGGAACTGTGCACCTGAACTCTGTATTAATTTTGCTAACTAGTGTTCCCTCCAATAAAAAGGGGAAAAAAGAGAACTCTAGATGAGTTTATTTTGGGCAACCTACAGGGTCCACTGTCTCCCTGGACAAGGGTCCTCACACAGCCACCTCCCTGCTATTCTAGAGTCACTGTCAATTTTCCCACTCGGGTTGGTTCCTCCAATGGTCAGTTAATTATGCAGGTTGATGGCACCCTGAACAACTAAAATCTTACTCGTTAATCTGCCTTCTGCTGGGTCAATGGCATCAGGAAGCTCTGACCTTGGCGTTATAGTCATTTCTTGCTATTTGCTACAAAGGTATCAATCCAGACACATACATTCTTGAGATCAGAAATTTCCACACTTAAGTCTTTCCTGGAGCAAAGCAGAAGGTAAATGAGGCCCAGAATCACCCATCATGCTGCCTTACTTTGCTGACCTACCAGAGGATCCCTTAAAGAGACTCTTGCCTCAGTCCATTCACAGCCTTCCCTAAGATAGGGGCAAACTCCATGAAGCTTCCCACAGTGCAAACTGGAAGAGAATATTGTGCCTGCTGAATAGTCTTGCTACAAAACCCTAAAAACAGGCCAAAGTAAGGAATGGCACAAGAAGAGGCATAGCTCTGAAGAAGGCAGGGATGTCTTAGCAGTACATGTTTCTGCATTTCTCTCTGGATACATGTGCTCACATGTACAGAGCCCTGCTTACATATCAGATATGGTAAATCAGATAAGGACTACACTCTGGAAAGGCTCTTTGATTAAAAAGAATGAAGGGAACTTCTGTTCCTGGCCAAGATGGAGTATAAAGGACCAGATTTACCTTCCCACTCAAATAACTAAAATTAGACAAAACATATGAAATGAAAAGGTTTAAGGCACTGAACATTAGAAGGACAGTGACCTCTGAGACACGGGAAACACAAAGAAACCCTACAACTGCCAGCTTACTGCCTAGAGAAAGATTCCAGATTGCAGCAAAGAGACAGGAAATCTAATCAGAGCCCGGAGGATTCTGAGTTGAGGAGATGTAACTGAGAGTTTGCAAAGACCATGGCAGTTTGAGTTTGTAGGACAGAAGACCGAAGTGTGAGTGAGCTCTGTGATGCCCTGCACTACTCAGCAGAGCCCTGCTCAACACATCTTCATTGGGAAACTACCTAAAGTCAGAGAAAGAGCCCCAAAAGGATTGGGGGGTTGGGGCACAGTACTTAGTGCTCACAAAGACAGGGAACAGTGCCTGCTACCACTGCCCAAATGAAAAACTCATCCTTCTTAGAAGTTATGTAGACCATTCAAGATGCTGTTACTCAGCTGGTGGTCAAAATGAGTCCTACACTAAATGCTGATCTAATACCAACAAACTAATCTTTAAAATGGATCAAACTGTTTCCAAATAACTAACTGCATCCCAGAGCAAAGCTGAAAAATATTATAAGAATATAAAATATCCAATACCCAATATGGTAAAAATCACATGTCTAGCCTCCAATTAAAACGATCAGACATGCAAAGAGGCAGGAGCAAATATACATCATGGAGAAGATCAACTTAAACAAACACAGAACTAACACAGATGATACAAAATCAGCAGCCAGAAACAATAAACCTGTAACCATTATGCTTCCTGGGTACCTGCCCATGAAGAAATGGAAGACTCAGTTTGTTTTATGTGGTCCATTAAATCAGTGCATTTATAAAGCAACAACTTGGATTTACAGACATTTTAACTCCTCAACCTGGTGGAAGAGTAAACCCCCTCACATCATACAGAACATCTGTTCCCACTTTTCCACAACTAAAAGCACATCATCACAATTTTTTAAAAATTTCTATCGTACACAGGAAAAACCCTGAACAAAATTAATGTGTGCAATCCCCCTGCTTTTTGATAAGATCATTAAAACATTTTTATTAGTTTATACCTGAATCAAAAGTATAAAAATTATCAAAAAATGAAACAGTAATTGCTCCATACACCATTCTTTTAGAAGTCCCAGGGGAGGAAGGGGATGGTGATTGGGAGTGGAGGGTGTCTAAGAGCAGTATTTATATAGTTCACTGATTGTCCAATTCTTGAGGATAGAAGTGGCCAAGCAAAGATTTTTGATACGTCTCATAGTTTTACCTTAATCTTTCCCTCACTCTTCATGTCTTCTCCTCCCCCTTCATAAGCTAGCCTAATTCTTGCTTATATTATTTGATATCTTTCATGATACAATGCAGTACGTGAGTGAAAAAGAAGAAATCAAACAATGATCACTCAGAGAAAAGTAATTAAAATCCTCTCTGGGTTAACTGTCTTCAAGTGTGATGGTGTTAAACCAAAATCAATAGTAGCTCTCACCTGGCTCTTGCTGGATAACAGAAATTTGCTACAGCATGCCAATATGGGTAACAGAAAATAAGCCTTAACTTAAATGTGTATACACTGCCATTTTGTTACAAATAATTATCTTCACTGTGGATAATTTGCATATCTGCAAAGGGATTCCCCCCTTTGTTCCAAAATAGCAGTTTCCATTCACTTATAATTGAGTTACTTCTAACACATTTCACATGCCTGAAGAAGTCTCAGAAGATCCTCATGGAAACCACATGAAGAAACAACCATTCCCTTTGCTCTGAGTATTCAAAGATCGTTTCCACAGAAATGCTTTAAGATACGGTCAAAAAGATGATGACTGAGTTCCATATATCTTCAAGTAAAAAAGAACACAGAATCAAGACATTATAGTTCCTGACCTCCTCCACTGAGGAGATTTTAGGTAACCATATTCAGGTAAGAGCATTCACTTGACCGCACTGTACCACACTGCATCCATCCACCCTATGGGGAAGGCAAGACTCAGTATCTATGTGAATACCACTCCAACACTTCTCACAGCTTCCTAAATCTCTGAGATCATTCCCCACTATGGGGGTGCAAAGGAAAGCTACAATTATCCTTTGCTTTATCAGTAGCACTTGATACCATTCTGAACACAAAGCATTCCTGAAGCAACCGTGAACTTAGACCACGTTAATCTCTAGCATCACCTGCCTTGTGGCAGCAGATAGGTGGATGGACAATCCACAGTACATTTGCCAAGCTTTATAGGCTCCCTACTGTGGGACGGACTAAGAAGGCCAAAAAGGTGCCCAGCAGTCAAGTAAACCAACAGCCAGCCACCAAAACAGTCCACACCAGCATAACCTATTTTCTGCCTGCCTACTATACAGTGAGATTAGGTCTACTGCTAAAGACTGATTAGCAGTGTGAGTCCTTAACTATGTATGCTGTGACCTTCCCTACATACAAGGACACAGTGATAAACTGTAGGTGCTCCTCTTGGGGAAACAAAAAATGTGAAAAGATGCCAAAAACCCAGATACCAAAAGACTGGAGGGAACAGACAATCAAATACTTTAATATGTGATTCAACTAAAAATGATAATTCACTGCTGAGAATGATATTAATAGCTGTATTTTGAAGCTGTAAGAAGTTACAACCACCTGGGGACACATACTGATGCTGCTACAACTTCGTTTCAGTATTTCCCTTCTGAGACATATCCTGAACGCAACACCGTAACACCCATTTCTGCTGACATTGAGAACTATTTCTAGTATACCAGAAAATAATTTTTCTTAATTATCAAAACTGGTTTTATTACCAATACAAGATAAATACCATGATTGTTACTAGTGCAGTTTAAAGCCAACAACGGCCTTATAGCCAACTGCTGAACAATCACCTAAATGCTAAAGAAAGAAAAGACAGAAACATTAAACACAAAAATGCAATTATAAACATTTTAATAAAATGGAATGAGCTTTCTAAGAAAAGCAAATACGGAAGTCTAGTTCTCATGGACACCAAAAATATGTACCTTTGATCAAATATCACCTTAACTTTTGCACAGAAATCTTACTGTGTGAAATCACAAGAGTCAATAGCTAAAATTTCAAGACCTTCTTCGGCCTTCTAGTATTAGACAAATTATTTACAAACCGTGATTCAGTAACTCATGGATACTGGAATATGATACATTTTTTTTTGTTAAAAGCGTTCCATTAAAAATTGTAAAACAACTTTGCAAGGCTATACAAGGCTGTAAACTACTTTGCTAATATAATATACGCTGGATGAAGAGGAAGAAGGAATAATAGACCTTTTGGTAAGGCTTAAAGCCACCAATGTTATAGATGCATTCCTTAAAACACACTATGATTTACCCCAAAGGATCCTTTCCCATTAAATACCACCTGAGTACTTCAATTTTCAAAATTAAAAAAACAAACATGAATTCACCACTGCATTTTAAAATAACTCAATAAATGCTGAGAAGTGTTACACAGTAACAATGCAACAAGAAAAATCCATCTTCAAAATGAAATTTTTTTCCTGAATGCTGGTTCTGCCCAAATATGAAATGACTGTAAAACATTTACACCCATACTCTCATATGGAATGGAAAATTCTCCACAGTATTTACTATCCACAGACTCCATATCAAGATTTGGGTGACTTCAATTAAATTCTACTTAATATTTTAAAAGACTTCCAATATAATGTTAATATAGCAGGAAGTCTTTAAAACATTAAAATCTGTCTGCATCTAACCAAATGTTTATATGTCCCATATAAAAACCATAGTAGCTGCACACTCAGTGTGAATGCCAACAACCTGAAATTTTAAAGAAACATTGGTTAGGACAAACCTAAATCCATCTGAGCAGGATACAATTGTCTGAATATTTTGAATATTCAGAAAAACTCATATTGCTTATTTCTAATCCCAAGAAAGAAGAGTGTAAGAACTTCCTCTCAGAAGCCTAGACATTTTAGCACATTTTCTATTTCAACTTACAACAAAACTTTAATCCTACATCTTTTGATTTCTCTAAATCAAAAATCTCACTTACTAATGCAAAGAATGATATATGTAATGCCACATCTTAATAAATTTATAATTTTTGGTTGAATAATTATTTAAAAATTAGTGTAAGGCTTCTTAGAGTCAAGTTGCTAAAAAAAAATACACCAGTGTTTAAACTGAAGATTAAAACAAAACACACACACATACTTTAAGAAAAAAATAAAATGCTTTGCTACAAAAATCCCACTTAATGTATTTTAGCACAAAAATGTCCAATACGTACAATGGGTAAGCGTGCATTTAAGTACATACAACTGTGGGAAACACAAACAGCTATGGGATGCAAATGGACTTAATGGATTAAAATTTAAAAGGCAGATAGTATCTGTAAAACACCAAGAATTTCAATACTGAATTATCATAAAGAATCAGAACATTAAACTTTCTCTTAACAAGCTAAACCTTAAAACACAAAATTGGAGCCATCTTATAAGATACAGACAATGCAATGATCATTCAGGTAGTAAAAACCAAAATGTAGAGAGCACTCCAACAGGATGTTTGTAGAAGAATCTCATTGTATAAAACAGTATGTGTTTAATTATTGGCACATTTAAATACATAAAGGAAAATTCACCCTTCCAACAATTTTTCCCTTTCACTATAAAATGTTACATAACATTCATTACAACCTCCATGTTTAGGAACTGACCCTTAAAAACTAGTAAAAAACAAAACAATGTTCTTCTCCACGGGAGAATTAAATAAAAATAATACCTTAAGCTATAATTTATAAGTTATGTGTGAACTGGAAACTGTAGTTAACTGCTTAAGAATAATACTCTAGGTAAAGGGGACATTAAATGGACTATGACCACTAGCCACTGCAACTTAGGCCAGATCTTGCTTATGAAAACTGACAAAATAAACACTTCCAAATCTATACTGGAACATCCTTCCCATAACATACGTCCTTTAACTAAAGGTAGCACACTTCGATTCAAAGTGTTGCTTCAAGAAGCAATACCATTCAGGTGCTGCAACACTCACACGTAACTTTATTGGCTGAAAGGATTATGAATGTAATTTTAAAAGAGATACAGGATTATTGTTTAAAATGTGACTTTTATTGCATGTGTAAGTGTTTTCTAGAAAATAAGTATCTAATTTTAGAGTAGAAGGCAATAATGATATTGACGTAATTCAATTTAAACAGGCAAATGAGAACAAGTTTTCACAAATTTTGAAGACATGCATTCACATCCCACCTGATCCTTGTTTCTTTTACTTCTAGTAACCCTACCCAACTAGCAGCGAAGGAGCTCTACAGCAGATACTGAGAGCAAAGGAAAGCTGTAGAAGCTGTAGACTTCTTTCTTATTATAATCATCAGAAAGATAAGTGATTAGCAAACTTTTTGTTAATAATCACTTTATATTGTTAGGGGCATCTACTACCTACACTTCATAAAACTACAGTAAGTCATTTTGGCCTAAAAATAGCTCATTAAAGATCTTGTTCCTCCATCCATTTTTCCTCCCCCCTTAGGCAAGTGTGCACACACTGTGAGAAGGAAAACTGCAGGCTGACTCCCTGGAGGAGAGATCTGATATTAGTTTGGCAACAAGAGACACCCCCTGAAGAACAACACAGTCCTCCCTTTCTGGAAACCACCATCTCCCTGCCTTCTGAAGGATTACAAAGCAAAATACATGGCCAGTTTGTGAGAAGCCTCCTAGGTCAGGCGGGCCACCTTGCAGTAGAGAGCAGAAAAAAGAACCACAAACCCCTGTAGGCTTACCCTCAGGTCTGAGGGGCTAGATTTCTACAACAGAAGAAAAAAAGAACAAGGACAGTAAATCCCACCACCATCATGAACACACATACGTGCCAACATCCTCAAATGGCACCTCCTCCTCCAAGAGGGAACTGACTTACGAAGACCAAAAATGCAAACCATTTGGTTACATGTTCAGATAAATCATTTCTCCAGTGAAGACTCTGAAAGGTCATTCAACAAATCAAACTCATAAGCACAAAAGATATTACTGTCTTGCAAACTGCCCAACTCATCCATGTCCACCTAGCAATACAAACCCCAACTTTACCATCTGCCATGATCCAAAAATGAAGGCGAGGAAGTTGCTATGTCACTTTTCTTGACAGCATTTCAACAAGAATCACGCCCTTGCATGTGCCTATCCATTGGCACAAACACATTCAATCAGCCGACTTCTTAACACACACTGTGTGTGGACACTGGGACAGGACATGGATGTCAACAGCTAGTGACAACTAGGAAAGCAGAGCCAGCTGCTCTGAGGCTGAGGAAAGACCTCCCAAGGTGCACAAGAGTCAACCTTGTAGACCAACTGCTAAGGGGGTGGGAAAAGCCAGCATCGGAGAAATCCAGACAGGAGGAATCACCATGCATGCAGAATGAAGCAAAAACACCCACAGGCCAGCAAAATAATTTTGCATTCTCAGAGCCTAAGCTAAGTTATCAATAAAACAAAATAAATCTGGAAGAGAAATCAAGAAAACCACCTCTTTTCTTGCCAGGCTCAGCATTAACTGGGAACCCCACAACTGAAACCATCAACAGTGCCCCCTCTCGGTGCATTAATGTTTGTACACGTGTGTGCGTTCAACGGCTGCTCTTTCTACTGAACACTAAGGCATGGGCTGAAAACTGCCGCACAAGAGTACTGTAGCCTGTTTTCAGAATTAATCAGGCTGACCAATTTCTCTGACTAATCTAAGACACAGAGTGGGGGGAAGACTGAGTTTAAAATGTAAGGTCCTCTAAGGCTTATAATCCTTACAAGGAAAACCTCAAAAGAAAGGAAAAGAAATTCATCTCAACTTACGGGTCCAGAGTAAAGGGTTCATTTGGTACTTGCTATTCAGAGCAAAGATCCCCTCAGTGGTTAATTTTAATTAAAGATAATGATGTCTTTACTGATTTGGGGAAACCCATAAAAATCTTAGGTATAATATGTAATAAATACTGGGAACCTTTGTGTTTTTAAATGGTATTTTGAACTTTTCAGATATTATAAAAACAAGCGTCAATCCAGAATAGACTTCCCCACAAGGGCCAATGCAGGAGCTAATGAGGTTAAATGACTGCATATTATGTATATAAATTACAGTATGTATAAATTCACAATGTATAACATAAATATAATTAGTTAATACATACACATTAAATATCTATATAAAGAAAAAACATTCAAACCACCCCTCAAAAAATCTGCTGGAACTGCTAAGAGGTGCATCTTAGACACAGCACTCCTTGTGAGATTTGAATCAAACTAATTTACTCTGTTTGCCCGAAGTCCCCACTCCTGCTATTGTTACCTATTATATCAAAATGGCCATTTCTTAAACTTAGAATGAAGAAAATTAGCACATATCCATAGGTACTGGACTAAATGATTCATAGTTACACAGTAAGATGATGATACTTTTAATGCACTGAAATCTTCAAGTCTGCACAGGAAACTATCTTGGGCTCTTGAATCATTTGTGTGCTTTATGTGCAGGACATATACTTGGTATTATTCCATTATGCACCAAATCACTTTCATACTGTTACAGAAGAGAACTTCATTCTTATACCAGATGTTTTTGGTGTTTTGCTGCCCAGCACACATGGAAACCCCACAGCTGAGTCCACCCATCGCAGACATGATGGCACAGTCCAGCTTAGAGGCAAGGTGGCAGCCACTTATCTTCTCTTCCTCACAAATGAGGCAACACGTGCTAAAGATGATATACAAACACATACCGGCACTAAACCACCTCAATTAAACAACTAATGGAAGACTGAAATCAAGTATCACTAGAAATACAGAATCTATCAAACTGGTACCACATAGTACATAAATTTGAAGCAGTCATCAGGTTTACAAAAAGTAAGTCATATACTGCTTCATTTCACTAACTTCAGTTTAATACTTAGATGAGTTAAGACAATTAAATAATGAAAAATACCTTGTCATTTAAGGAGCACCTGTCAAGGAAAATACAATGATTAGGTAACTATTACATACCGAGGCAATTAGTGCCTCCCTTTCAAGATCTTGTGGGTCAATTGGAAAACAAACATAAAAAAACAGCTAAATATAAAATGTGCTTCAAGTCACACAGTACTATAAAATTACTTACACTGGCTTGTTCTGCAGTAGTTTACAACCTAAGAGCTGCGCTGTGCACAGAGTCTATGACAGAAGGACCACTGTAAAAAAAGTACACGGCACTCTCAACAAGCTTAAAGGCAATAGTGCATTGCAAGGTGGTGATTAAAAGAAAGTTAAATGAAGTATATGGTTGAGACTAGGCAAGGCTGAAGGATTCACCCTCCAAATTATTTAAGAGAACCTTCCTAGAATAAATACAAGGTTATTTTTAAACTAATATAACGATGCAGATAAACACACATATTCACTGGTACTGCTCTACGTGATTAGCAGCAAAAGGAAATCGCTTTTATCCACAAAAGACTTAAAGCACACCAAAAAGTCAACTACAATTATCCAGGGGTCGGGGGGCATTCTAAGGGAAAAAAGTTTTCTAGATGAGTACATTTCTCTTAATATTAGAGAAAAAGCTACCTTATCACTTTAAAAGTAACTTTACATTCATATGCATATATGCTCATATATCTCTATATACAAAACTACACAAATATACATTAACATATTAACAATAATTAAGTCAAGGTGACAAAATTATGAAATGCCTTCTTCATCTTTTTATTTCTCTATTTTTCTCTCTAAAATATCTCCCTTACCTAAATAAAAAATACTCCAGAAGTCATTTAAACTTTTTGTTCCAACTGCTTTATTAAGCTATAATTTTTACATCATAAAACTTAGCACTGGAAGTACACTAAAGTTTTCTTGGTGGAAGAAGAGAATAAATTTTAATTTTCTTACCATCCAGATAAAGAGAACTAACCATTGAAATTCCAAGGCCTGAAAGACCTTGAACTTCTAAACTAACTTGATTAGAGCAGTTAAAACATTCACTATCTGTGATGACCTCTGCTTTACCGGAAGCAGCATCAGCTGTGACTGCATTAGAACCAATGGTGGGGTCCCTTGGGCAGGAGGAAGATGCAAAGCCCTAGCATCTGCAGGAAACCAGCAGCCCTTCCCTCTCCCCCAGTTCTCAGGCCACAATCCCACATGCTGACTCACACCACACAGCACTCATCCTCAGTTATTTCCAGCCCTACCCAGGGAGGAAGCAGAAACGGGAATCTACTCTCCATCCTCCTATTGGGGAAAAGAAAAACGGAGGTAAATAGCTGGACTGGTGCTCACTGGCAAGGCAGTCGGTTTTTCCTGAAGAAAAGAATAACTCATTTTGTTGAACTTCAGTGTGAAGAAACATCTTGGATCACCAATGTTACCCATCCCCTTGTCTGTTCTGTCTCTGGACTATCCTAAGACACACAGCCTATGAACCATGGTTTTATTTATTACAACACACGCACACAAACATAGCAAGGCATGGTAGTGGTTCACTCAAACTATCATAAAGAAGTGCCATGTCAGGTTAGCTGAGAGGTAAGGGAAGGCAGTGAGAGGGCTGCTAGTACCGTGTGGGCTCTATCACTCTGTGTACCAGGCTACACGGAGAGTCAGGCAAACCAACGACCACAGATGCTGCTGCTTCACTCTGGAGTTCCAAATCTTAGTGCCTCCTGACGCAACAGTTTTCTCATCCCTTCCCCTGTTGAACAAAAACATCTCTACAGTCACTTTCCAAAAAAAAAAGTGTTTTCACCTTCTTTCTAAACAACTTGAGGAACAAATAACCAAGGAGTCTTCAAACTCTAACACACACTAAACTACATATAATGTCCAAGATGCAAGGAGACAAGGGTAAATCTGTAAAATGAATAATTAAAACAAACAGAACCTCTGGGGCAGGATACAGTGACAGTACTATGTGGGCTTTGTCATGCCATGTTAGCATGCAGAGCTAAAATCTAAGGCAGCAATTTTCAACTTTTTTCATCTCACGGCATACATAAACTAATTATTAAAATTCTGTGGCACACCAAAATATGTATTTTCTGCCTATCTGAAAAAATAGATATAATTTTGTTCATTCACACCAGATGGCTAACTATTATTGTGTTGGCTATTGTCATTTTTCTATTTCACTAAATGGTCAGGTAGTGCATGTTTTAAAAATTCTCGTGACACAATGGTTGAGAATCACTGACCTGGGGGTAGAGTCTATCTGTGGTATAGCTAACATATAAGGTGCAATGGGGAACAAAAGGAAGACTGTCTGCCTGTGCCTGCACATTCACCAATGGGCAGCCCTTCCACCCTGGGAGAGACTAGTTTCCCGCACTGCTTCAGGGCCACCTGTGGCTTCATAGTGCACCCACAACAGTGCTAGAAACTCAGCCAATCAACCATCTGTCTCTCTAATCTTGTTTTAGATCAAGCCCAGTAAACTCAACCCTCTTTTCTATAGGGTTAGTACAAAGTGACTAGAGATTTCTCACTTTCTTTCTCTTGGTATGATGCTGATGGTGGGGTGGGGGGTGAATTTTCTCCAATTAAATGATTAAAATTTTTATTCTAAAACCTCTTACACTATCATATACACTTAAGATTTTCACAGGACACTGACAAACTAATCAAAGAAGCAACTCCAGAAAGTTTATTATATGGTCAGTTTAGTTTAGGCTATGAATTTATACTCAGGTCCTATATAAAGATAATTTAAACTAGAAAGCAGTTATCGGATTGACATTTAGAAAAACATGGTTTGGGGTGCTAAGGAGGCCCCAAAAAAGGCTTTACCATTTTAAAAAGGGAAGTGTTTCAGTGGAATGGGCACAGGATATTTGAAACCTTTTCTTTCCAACTGTACTGATTCACCATTTCATCATATTTCAAAGGCATCTCATCATGCGGAGTGAGGGTGAGAGGAGCAGGAGAGGAAGTCTGAGAAAGAACAGGTGAGAGGCCAGTCAGGTAGCACCGCAGACAACCATAACAATCTGTACTTTTACTATGACCTAAGTTAGGAGCCGATAAAAGATCTGATGTTTGTTTCAAAAAATCACTAAGCTGCTATACAGAGAAAAAACTGGTGAACAAGCAGGAAGAAGGAAGATGTGGTAGGAGCTACTGAAGAAATCTGGGCAAGACATGATGGTAGTTGAAACCAGGGTGACAGAGGTTCTAGTAAGAAGGGGTCAGATTCATGGGTGTGATATTTTCTTACACACTCATAGACTGTTATCATTTGTTATGCATTTCAAATATACAAAAGCAGATAAGATAGTGTATCAAACCCTCTTATACCTAAACCCAGATTTAACAGTTACTAATTTGGGACCTACTCCCTCCCACCGTCCACCACAGGCCAAAATTATTTTGACACAAACTGGATATTATTTGAAAGTAGCACCAATAGGATTTCCTGACAGGTGAGATGAGCGATGTGACAGAAAGGAGGTAGTCACAGAGGACTCCAAAGCACTTTTTTGGCTGAGCAAATGGAAGCTTGGGGTGGCCACCAAATGAGAAAGGGCAAACCTGAATACAACACAGGTTTATGAGCAAAGACTAGGAATTCACATGGGACATGTTGGATTTGGGACACCAGACCTTCAGTCAGAGGTGACGACTGCAGTCAGAAGAGTCTGGTCCCAAGGCCTGAGACTGCTATCCCTAGAAAGGCCTGCTTGTAAGGCTGGCCCTTAGCTGAAACTGGGACCTAAATTTCAAGAGGGTTTCCACCACTCCCAGAACTGGTAAGCGTAGCTTGCTGTTCCCTAGATTGTGCCAACAATGTGGTTTATGTTGAACACCTACTTTCTAGGTGGGAGTATGAAATTCTTGGTATGTACGAGACAAATGGTGCTCATGTGACCAGCTCCAAATAAAAACTCTGGGCAGTGAGTCTCTAACAGGCCTCTCTGATAGACATTTCATGTATGTCGTGACAACTCATTGCTTGAGGAATAAAGCATGTCCTATGACTCCTACTGGGACAGGACCTCTAGAACTGCCCAGATTCCTTCAGCCTTCATCCCACCTGCCCTTTCCTTTGCTGCTCCAGTTTTGTGTTTTTCCAATGTACTGTAAGTCACAGCTGAAGTCCAGCTGTGCTGAGTCCAATGAGTCCTCCTAGTGAATCCTCTGACCTGAGGATGATCCTGAACTTCCAATATGCATCCCTTTTAATAAATTTGCTGGGAATGGAAGCAAGAAAGGAGGTGTCAAAATGAAAAACACAATTTTGCACTTTTAGCTCAAATGATTTTTTATAAAATAAAGTTGGTGGGGAATGAGAATGGGATTATTAAAAAAGTTGTCCATATTTTTAAAACTACCAATTTATACAAAATACTGGGTGGTTTTTTAAGTCAACTATTTATTTTACTCAGAAAAAATGCCTTTCATTCATGAAGTGGTGAAATTAAACTAAGAAAATGTGGAAGTTCTGTCTACCTGGAGAGTGCTCATTAACAATTACAAAGAACATCTTTTCACAGCCAGCTTTTTACCAAGAGATCAAGAACAGCTCCTTCTAGAGCATAATTAATCTTTCTATTCCATCCCAAATCTGAGAATATATGTATTAAAGAGAGTAAGTATTCAGTAATTGTTTAAAATGAATTAGTGTAACTTCATGAACAGTATTTTAAAAAAAACCCTGCAAACTATAGTTTACATTTGCCCTTCCAGTCCCAATGAACCAAAACTACATCTGATCACTCCTTTCTTATATTTTCAGTAAAAAAGAATAATACTTTTACTCTTTTTAATATTCAGAACTACTGCACAAAGCAACAGAGAAAAATGTATGGTTATAAAGTAATAAAAATATATTACACACATTTTAAAAGAAGGTCTGTCTCTAATTTTATAAAAAAAGATGTTATATATTTTTTGCCATGCTCAAAAAACTTTTGGGAATTCTCCTTTAAAACTGCCAGGACATTCTTTAGAAACAGCAACTATAAGCTCAGCACCACCCATGTGAAGGGTCTGTCACAGCCTGGAAGGGCTCTGAGAACTCTGAAAGAACAACCTAAAGAATTTATAATCTGGTACAGAATGCTGTAAGCATAAAGTGAACCTGCAGAAGCTGGTCGCTAGGTAGTCATTCAACAGCACCAGAAGACAGCTCAGAGGGAGGGGAAAGCAGTCCCACCTGGAAGAGACAAAGAAGCCCCGGATGTAGCAGCCTGCGGGGACCCAGGCACTGGGAGGACGAGGGCCACCTGCACCTGGGAGAGGCCATGAGAGCGGGAGCAGGGAGGACACGAGGGTATGTCAGAGTCTTTGGGAAAAGTAACGAGCTGTTTTGTTTTAATATCTTTAATGAGGAGAAGGCAACAACGAAACTCTCACCATGTAAAAATTAGTATGCTGTACACTGTGCATCCATCATATAACTTTAATTCTCACAAAAGTCTACCAAGTAGAAATTATTATTCCATATTACAGATAAGGAAAATGAAGCTTTATTAAATTTAGATCTAGGCTGTATTCTAATAAAGGATGTTAATATGCTGTCTTGGGGTAAAATCCAGAACATTATTTAATGAGCCCGACATTCTATGAAGTTCAAAAACTATAAATTCACTTTGAAAAATACTTATAGGTCTCAAGGAAAAAGGAATAAAAAGATGAATTTTTTTTTAGTTCAGTGACAATTCTAAAAACAAAATCCAGAAATTTACTCATTCCTAACCACTAATTCTAACCATTAAGAAATGATTCCTAATCATTTTCTTAATTTTTCAATTTTTATTGTTGTTCAAGTACAGTTTTTCTGCCTTTCCCTCCCACCCACTAATCATTTTAAAGACTCTTCTAATTTCTTTCTGAGGGGTGAAATATAAGTGTAAAGAGCATGTGTTATTAATATTTATTTATGATTAGTGTATAACATCTATGATTAATTTGAAATTTTTTATTATAAAAAGTGAGAATGCTATAAAACATGATTATCTTCTAGAGTCCTCTTTTACAACAATGTATTACTATCATCTGCCTGGACAATGAAATCAATAATGTTGATCTGTTGTAAGTTTATCCACATACCCACCAAGAATAGAACATCTGTTCAATTCATCAAAGATCTGAATGTCTGCAACAGGGCATGTCAGCATGTCAGCTGCCGCCACATTAGAGTCTGATGGCAGAACACCAGTGCTCTGCCCCTGAAGGAAACCAAGAGATGCCATGGTCCAATGAAAAGAAGACTGAGCTGCTCTTCTGGTGACAAGTTACAGAATTCTGGGCAGGGCAATCGCCATTCTGAACACCAACTGTTGTTATTCATAAATAAAATGAAGACTTCTCAACATGAAAAACAGAAAACACCTGAGGTATACAGCTAACTTAGTCTAAACCTTCCTCTGCTTATTTACTTATTATACAAGAACATAACAGGAGAATTTTCCTATTTTCCAAATTCTCAGTTACATTCTTAAATTAGAATGAATCCAAAACAGAAATACATTCTATCTATCACATCATCACCAGCATATTTATTTTTAAAACACTTCCTCAGGTCCCTATTTGTTGAGCAGTTCAACCTTAAACCTAAATTAACTTTATACTACTTTGGGGAAAGACAGGTAGGACTCAAAGGAGAGAGAAGCAACAGCATCAGGAACTCCCGTGTCTGAGCCCCAGCCCGTGTTCTTCCACCCGGACGGAGGACAGGGTGCTTTCAGCCCCAAAGGCTGGTGTGTGATTAGGGCCAGTGCCTGTGCCGTGCGGGACCAAGTCCTGGAAGAATCGCTGACCCACTTCACCCACTGTGTACTTCACAGTCAGACCTCCTTTACCGCTTAAGATTAATTCTAGTATCTGGTGATTTTTTTAAAAAAGGAAAATATTAGAAAAAATACAAAGCTTACTCCGGCTCATCTGCAAAAGGTCGAATGTTTATCTTACTCTACCTATACAGGGGTTTTCAATGGAGTTGCTATCTACCATCCAAGGGGGTGAAAGTGGTGGAGGAAAAAACCTACCATTTTTATGTATAAAGCATAAAGATAATACATACAGTACATGAATAGGTATATAGAGAGTTTAATGTTTTCATGGAGTGATTAGCAAAAATATCTTAAAAGGTTTCTTACAGAGGTGATGATGAAAATAAGGTTAGGAAAAACTGCTGTATTCTATGAGGATGCATTGAAGCTATTAGTCCTCGACATAACTATCATACTTCCCAATTAAAATACACTAAAATTTAATCAATTTCTAACTCATGTTAAGAGCTCTTCTTCAAGGAATTGTACCAATATTAAAAATAAACAAAGATGTACCATGTGGGACATTTACTCCATCTATAGAAAGGCTAAGTAAGGAAGTAGAAATCAAAGATTAAGATCATTAAAATTTAGAAGTTATCTAAAGTAAAAAAATTTAGCATCCCAAAAACTTGGCACATCAGTTTCTCTCTCCATAGATAAGAAATAGCAGGTAGTGTGTTAAGAAAGGTAGAAGGCAAAGGATGATGTGGCAAGAAAGAATACTGAGGGAGGGACACATACTGGGTGCCACAGATGCACTGATGGCATCAGCCATGCACAACCCTGTGCAAGTCTGTGGGACCCACCCAAGAGCAAGAGAAAGCCTGCCACATTCAACAGGCCTCTAAGGAACAACAGAAGGTAACAATAGGTCACAAGGTCCACAGAGATTTCTCCCTTCCTCCCTTTTGTTCTTATTTTCAGTCTAGACTAGACCAGCACACTCATTACATTGTGCTTCCCTGCAAATGAAAAGCAGTGAAATTGTTAAGCCTCAAAAGCCTCGCTTTGTCACTGGAGTAAGCTTATTTTGCTCCCTCTAGCGACAGCATGAACTACCCAAGAGCAAGAAATCTGTCTTCCTCCTCTGTGGATCCTGCTCTGACGGTGCTCAAATAGGTGTCCACCAAAGGTGATACACACTGCTTAGTATTAGGCCACTTCTGCTGTGGCCTTTACCACAGAATCTGGTGACAGTCTATACAAAGCAAGAGCAGAGTGGGCATTTTGGATACTTCTGGCAACCCAATATGGAGTCACTGTCAACCATGGCAGTTATGTCAAGTGCTATGTCAAGAATGAAGCAATGGGGTTTAACAAGAATGCCCTTAGAAGAGGCCCAGAATCCAAAACCACACGTCTGAACACTTGCATAAGGACTCCATCTGGACACAGATATGGGTGGGACCTCCACCCCTGGGAGGGTTATAAGAACTCAAGGGTGCCGACCAAATCAATGTTCAAGCTTAGCTACACCATCGGTCATGCCTGGAGCCCCGAAGGACTTCCACTCCACTGTACACACGTGGCCACTGTAGCCTCTTGGCTTGATACCGACTCCCACGGCTACATCTGCTTGAGGCCATCAGTGACTAGTACTTCATGCCAGAAGCTCACTTTGCTCACTTCTATCATGTAAGCTCCCCTCTCTGTGTGTCACCTGCATGTGCCTCCACTGGATTTTGGGGGTGGTCTCCCCTAATAAACCTGTCGTTGTGGAAAGACACAAACATGTGAGTGACTCCTTTTCAGGGGTGCTCTCTTGCTGACAACACAGGCAGAGGCTAGGTTTTTACTGGCTGTTCTAAGCAAGGCCGGATTTTTATGTAGCTTTTATACTCCCACCTCTAGAAACACAGTGCAAGACAAAGGGTACCCAATAAAATCTGCTGGCTGGCTCCTGGTGTCCCAACAGAGTTCAGGCGCCTGTCCTCCAAGGTGCACGCCACAATTATCAATCACACACATTTTGGTCATAAGACTAAAAGAAAGTCAAGATCCATCCATCCTTTATGGTCCAGATCAAACCAGCTTAGACCCTGATGTTTAAAACTGTTAACGGTTTCAAAGACTCAATTAACTAAGAATCAAAGATCTGGGTTCGATCCCTGAACTAGTAATGTGTCCCTAAACAATAATTTTCAAGAGCTGCCAGTGTGTCTGATCTAGAATTCCTGACTTGTAGATATGAGGGAGCAGCTTCTTACCATTAAAGTAAGGGTTTTCAAACTCGACGGAGCATTAGCACACCCTAGAGAGCCTGTTCCAACCCAGACTGCTGGGCCCCAACCCAGAATTTCTGCCACAGGAGTCTGGGATGAAACCTGAGACTCTGCATTTCTAACAAGTTCTTGGGTGCTACCACTGGTCCGGAGACAAGACTTTGAGAATCTGCTACTTTAATCCTATCCTATGTCCAAAGGCCTGGTGGAGGAAAGACCACTGCAGCAGCCAGAAGACCGGCTTTGAGCAGCAGCTCTCCCACTCAGCAGTGATGAGCTACAACGAGACATCACCCCACACAGCACCATCTCACCTCCGACTGATGTAAACACCAATATGAGGTTAGCTTCTGTTTTCTCTGCACCACCTCAGAAATGTCTCACCCTAATTTACCTGAAGAGATAATAAACACAAGTAAGAGCACTGCAACTGCAGAGCAAGACATGGGTATAAGGTGAATTGTCATCAAGATGATTAGCCTAAGCTTATTTGTTTATCAAAATGCATGCTTTTATAGTTTTGATTTGTGAACCATGTAAATGATTTATACATTCAAGAATTAAATCAGGAGAAAAAGCAAACCCTATAATTGAATCAATATAGTAAATGAATCTAGCTACATACAAAACTAATAAACCTTACAGAGAAAAGAATTATTTCATGTAACTTCTGAACACAGCACTCTGTGCTTAACAGATATACTGTAAAGACAATATGAACTTCAGAGAAATCTTAAACTTGACTCCACTGTTAACTCTTACTGTTAAGTAGTAGTTATTAAAATTCTGAAATTGTTTATATTCACTTAAAGATAAAACAAATAAATAAATGCATTTTACTTTATCATGAATCAATTTTTTTCAGACTAGGAGGAAAAAGAAATATAAAATACATAAGATTTTAAAAATTAAGGAAAAACTCTTAAGTTTTGAAATATATATTTCCATATTGTCTAATAAAAGGACCTAGAAGTGGTTAACACCTCAGCAGCAATGAGTACACTTAGCATTCAAACTTCATTTCTAAATACAGTTCCCATGAAAAGGAACTAAGGCTCCTCAGAGGAAGTAATTCCACATTCTTGCAGATGAGCTTTAACTATATGCTTGTGCCAGAAAACAAAAAGTACTCAAAAACCAACGTCAGAGGGCTACAAGTAGCCAGTCTTAGGAGGGCATTCACGGCCAAATTTGGCCCCACTTGATTAAGTAATCATAATCACAATCATAATCATAGCAGCTTTAACTGATGGAAACATGCTGAATAAGTAAAACTGACCATGTCTTGAGCAGGAGCTAGAAAGAGAAGGCAAGCAACGGTGGGAGTAAGAAAGGAAACTCTTCTTTACAGACTGATATGATACAGAAAACAGAATCTGAAAACCATTTCTCAATATTAACTCAGGCAAATGAATGTCAAAGGCATCAGTTAAAAAGTTGTGGCTGAACAGAATATTCACTTGGTGTCATGGTGTCACCCTGGAGACTATTTACTAAGTACAAATTCAATACTCAGCTTTACAGTGGAGATATCTGGTAGTCACCTCTCCGACTGAGTTATCAAACTTGACTTCACTAATAGTGAGACAACCAGAATAAATATGCACCCAATGTGATGCAATATGAAATATCTAATACCACCAATCAGGTGTTCCTGCCCAAAAATATTTAATCTGAGTCTCTCAACCTAGTTTCCAGGTTACAGGAAATACAGACAGGAGGAACAAGCTGAAACACAACATGAAGGAACTATCAGACAAATTCAGAATATGGAGTATTTTATGACATAATTGGCTGGACTGTTCTAAAAGTCAATTTCTTTAAAAAAAAAAGAAAGGGCAAAGAGCTGGGCACAGAAGATCTAAATTAAAATCAAGTTAATAGCTAAGATATGTAATGTATAAATCTTAATTAGACTATGACTTGAAAAAAGGTTACAAAAACAATCATAGCATAACTGAGGATAGATGAATATAGAATAAACATTAGATGAAATTCTGGAATTATTCTCTTAGGCAGTGTTGACTATATAGAAGACTGTCTTTATTTTAAGAGAAGCATGTTCAAGTATTTCTAAGTGAAGGTCTATGGTGGTGCCACAATATACATACAAAACATTAATGACTGTTGAATCTAAGTAAAGGGTAGAGAGTATTAACTCTTTCAACAGTTCTGTAATTAAGAACATTTTCATAACAAAAAGTTTGGGGGAAATTATTAAAATGAAAACATAAAATTTAATTCTCAGAGACAACCCTTATTCAAAGAGTGTACGGACCCCAAGCTCATAATTACTCTTCTAGCTAATTCATCTTTTTCCCTTCCAGAGTGTTACCTCAAAATAATAGGAGACCCTAAAACTTCAAGAAATAAACAATCAGTCCCTGATATGTACCAGTAACAACACGAGCTGACATTAAGACACAAGGATTGGAATGAAGGAATTACCAAGATTCAAAAAACCAATTCAAGCATCCCACAAAACACAGTACACACAAATGAATGCACTTTCAAGCTAGGAAAACCTTGTGATTGGGTGAATGCCAATTTCCAGTGGCCTGCCTCCAGGCAGGCACAGAGCAATGGTGCAGCCTCATTTGTTATAAATTCTTAGTTTGTAAAACCAATCATTTGTCTTATTTTGTTTTGCGCATGAACTTTAATTATGATATTGTACTGTAGTTATACTGCTGGGGAAAACTGGGTGCAGGGCACATGGGACCTCCCTATATACTTTTCTGCAAATTCCTGTTACTCTATAATTATTTCAAAAATAAAACAACATATTATAGATCACATAACCTGGTCTTTTCCAGTCTGAATATATCATTAACCTGCTCTTTAAACCCTTCCCACAACCAATCAGATAAATGACATGTTTTCTTTTAAAAAAGCCCTTTGAGATCTTAAAGATAATCAATTCTTAAAATGATTAAAATCTGAGAAATAGAAAAGAGATTTTTACATCTCTTCCAGACCCCTTAGTTTCCTACACAGCCCCTACCATCTCGCCCCCCGTGAAATGTGAATTCTCCACTTGTAATAGGCTTCCAGGTCATGTGATTGAGTAAAGCAGGTGCGGTGGACTCAGCACAGGCCCTCAAGCACACTGGTTCAGGATTGCCAGAGCTGACAGCTGAAAGGACAACAGCCACACGCTTCCCTTCCCACGTGCTGCTTCTCTGGCCTCTGAGCCTGAGCAATAACGAGTAGACTAGTAGGTGCCTCTTGATTTCACCTCAGGAACAGGCTCAAGAGTCAGAAAAAGTCTGTGATTTTTCCCCAAAATAAGCATTCACATATTTTTGCTTCTGAGACAAAACTGAGAAGTCAAAAACCATGCAGAATCCTGTCCTCATCAAGAGAACCCTCTCCAACAGTGCCTTCTGCTGGAGTGGAAACTGGAAATAGCAGTTGCAAATTCTCTCTCATGCAGGCTTGCTCCCAGGTCCTACCCAGACTAATGCCTACACCTTTACAACAGCTGCTGAGAGGCCCTGGATGTGGGAGCACTGGCAAGGTCTTTGGCCAGTCAACCAAGCAATGTGTTTCCTGGGGTGCTGGCTGCATGTCCTCTGTCCGCACTGTACCCCATGCTCTAGCACAGAGGTCACTGCATAGAAAAGCACACAGGAAATATTACTGAGAAGCCAAGGTGGTAAGTAGTTGATTGAGTTTGCATTTGTTCTGAGGACTCGCCATCTGGTTTTCATTTCATCTGAATACATGAGTTTTGCATAATTATTTTGAAAGGAGCCCTGAAAATGCATTTTTCCAACACTGCCTGATTTTTCAGGCAAGGAAATACCTTTTGTATACAACTCTACAAAAGCAGAATACAAAAGCATGTGTTACACACTGCTGTCCGTGCATTTTACAGCTGTGCTCGAGAGTTGAGTGAAAGGAAATACATGAAAGCACCAATAATGGGTATTGTAAGGTGGTAAAAGTGTAAGAATTTAGCTTTTTAAAAATGTGTTCTTATGTTTTACACTTGTGTAGGAACAGTGATCATTTATTGCACTTACAATCAGAGCCAGGTTTAGAAGAGGAGGCCCTCTACAGAGAAGACAAGCCTCACTCAGAGTTCACCTGAGATGGGAGAAGGAGCACGGCCAGGCCAGTACAGCAGCAAAGTCAGCCAGGGGAGTACCGGCTGAAGTGAGGAAAGAAACTCAACTCTCAGTACTTCCAAATGCTTCATAAAATTCCAGAAGATTGCCATTACAATGGCACCCATACATCTGCCAGTAACCAGTCAGGAAGCACGCTCACAGATGACAAAGAACACAGGTTCCAGCACTGAATTCCCCATTCAGAACCAGCAACATGCACAAGAGCTTGGTAGGAAGGAGCCACTGGTCATTCCATTCAGAGAGAGCATTTCATAAGTAACTTCTGTGTTTAAATCACAGAAACTTAGAACTTGCTGCTCTTTCACCACTCTTTAAAATAATCTTAAAAATAATATTTAACTGGAAAGCACCCCATTTCCCACTGAGTTGTACACTATAATACAACACAATAGTCCATAGTAGGTTTTTTATTATTATTTATTGATTTTAGAGAGAAAAAAAGGAAAGGAGGGAGGGAGGGGGGAGAAAGAGAGAGAGACAAAGAGAAAGAAAAACTGATTTGTTGTTTCACTTATTTTATACATTCATTGGTTGATCCTTGTATGTGCCCTGACCTGGAATCAAACCTGCAACCATGACATACTGGAACTATGTTGTAACAAACTAAGCTACCCAGTCACAGCCCATGTAAGACTATGTTACAAGGATCTTTGGCCAGTCAACCAAGCAGTGTTACTTTTTCATTATAAAATCTCCATATCCTCTTTGGCAGAGAAAAGAGAGTAGTCACCTTATAAAATGTCACACCATTAAATACCTGTATAAAGCTCTATTGGTTGTCCTGTGGTCCAGAGACAACAATATTTTCTAATTCTTACCAGGAAATATGCATACTGGAGCTGAGCACATTATTAGAGACCAAGGGGAAAACAAGACAGTGGAGGAAACCTCTCTAAAGTATTCAACTATACATATGAGATTAACTCAGCCATTATCTTCCATGACTAACCCCAGATTTGGGGGGATTATGATTTAATTTAAAGATATCCCAAATACCCAAAGTTGCTGGTTAACTCTTCTCTAGAATATGTTACATAAGATAGTAAACCTTATTCATAATTAAGCAAATTAGAAGCAATCATGAGTGTAAAGTAAAATTTATGATGAAAATACAGCTGACCCTTGAACAACATGGGAGTTGGGGTCACTGATCACTGAAAATCACTTATAACTCTGACACCCCAAAACTTAACTACTAGTCACTTACTGTTGACCAGAAGTCTTACCAATAACAAAGAGATGATTAACATATATTTTGTATATTATATGTACTATATACACTGTATTCTTACAATTAAATAAGCTATAGAAAAGAAAATTAAGAAAATACATTTACAATATTTATTTTAAAAATCTGCATATTAAGTGCAACTGCATAGTTCCAAACCCATGTTGTTCAATTGTTAACTGTAATTTAAAATAGGATAGATTTAGTGCACTATAATTTATGGCAATTTATTAAAAATAAAATATAGACACATACACACATGCACACACAGAGGAAAATAGATACTGTATTTTGCCATGTATAATGCTCACTTTTTTGCCCAAATTTTTGAGGGAAAAATATGATGCACGTTATAAATCGGTATAAAGGTTACATACCATGGGTATAATAACCCTGTGTATAATGCACACAAAAATGTGGATGCACATTATACACAGCAAAATACGGTACTTTTTGTCTGAGTTAATTTCTCCTCTCTCCCAAAAGCTACATAGTAAATCCTCATGTGACCATTTTTGCTACTAAATTTTGCCAACAATCCTCTCAGCATTCTAGCAGATGTTTCTGTTTTCAAACTTCTGGGAACTTGGCTGGATATGTTTTCTTTCTCCATGTTAAAAATAAAAGAAATGGTCCAAATGTGGTCTAATCCCTAGAGAAACTTTTCCCTACCCCACACTCTTCAACCTCCCTATTTATGTGACCTCCACGATCCCTTTCCAAATTTCTTCTTTTCCAGGAGAGATGATGTTTCCAATTATGGCCCATTATGTTGCCAAGGATGACATCACTCAGATGTGGGGGGGGTTTTTTGTTTTGTTTTGTTTTGTTTTAAGAGAAAATGCTACTGACTGTTACTTACTTAGGGACCACCTGCAACAATTTAAGTCAATTATTGTGCTGGACCTTATGAACCATAATGTCACAGGAGGGCAATTTGTTCAAGATTAATTCTCCAAACAGAACTAACTATATCCTTACCTGGGGCTAGAGGGAAAGGGGGAGGTCAGGTGGGTGTCCTTGTCTTTTATCTAATGATTTATTTATTTTTTTAAAGATTTTATTTACTTTATTTTCAGAGAGAGGGGAAAGGAAGGAGAAAGAGAGAAAGAGAAACATCAATGTGTGGTTGCCTCTTGTGTGCCTCCTACTGGGGACCTGGCCCACAATCCAAGCATGTTCCATGAGCATATGCCCTAACTGGGAATTGAACCAGCAACCCTTTGGCTCACAGGCCAGCGCTCAATCTACTGAACTACACCAGCCAGGGCTGATTCTTTAAATACATTTGTTACCCCATTTTACCTCAGTAACATCCATGACTTTGATGGCTGCCAGCTGACCTGTTTTAACATGTCGACCCTGAAAAACAGAAAAGAAAGATAACTGGCACCACTGTTTTGCACAATCACTAGAACAGAGTGGTTAAAGCTTCAATCATTTCTTCTGCATTTCCCCCCAAAATTATGATGAAATAGTCTGTGCTTTTCAACAGAACAATATGGTTGGTAATACCAATGAACCACACTTGATAAACAAAACATTTAGAACAAATGAGTTTTGATAAATTTCCCCTTTCTTTCCAGGGTTGAATTTACCTATCATTACTTCTCAACACAAGCAACTTAAAGGTTTTCTTCTATACATCATGTTGAGCACTCTTTCTTTCCTAATATTCCACATGAAGGAAATGACAAAAAAACCACACACACACATAAACAAAAAGCACCTCTAGTTGTCTGCTGTCAAAAATGATTAATAGTCATTTTTCCCTAGCGGAGTTCCCAATACCCATTGCTTGATTTTACAAGAATTATACTGAAAGTCTTTTTTGAAGCCTCCTTGTAGTTCCAATGTAGAAAGGTTGGAAAATAACTACCCAGAATAAAGGAGTGTACAAAAAGATTGTGCAGGGGGGAGGGAAGGCAGAAAGAGGGATGGGGGAGAAAGAAAGGGAGAGACGGCGGGGGGGTGGGTATGCAAGTTAAGGCTTTTCCACAGCTATATTTTAATTCCTGACCTAGAACCTAAAAATTTGTTATCCACTTATATCACTAGATATTTCAAATTTGATGTCCTTCTCCCCTCACTAGATGAGGCTTATTGGACCTAATTACTGCCAGTCTGGCTCCTCTCCACCCACTCTGTCCTGAAGGCTCTGCTAGTCACTTCCCAGCTGAGTTGTTCACAAAGAGCTGCCCAGATATCCTGAGCACTATCTAGTTAAGAACTTTATGAAAAATGGTCCTTCTGCAACAAATGTAAAACAGAAATAACGCCTCCATGTTTTCCCTGAGCCTGCCTCTACTGTGGTCCCATGGTAGAACATTATGAACTTTAGAACTTAAAACCTAAGGAACAAAGGAACATCCTCCCTTTTTCTCTGGGAAGTTTGCACAGGAACTCAAGTTCCAAAGCTCAAGTTCCAACTCAGTCCAAAAAACAACCCCGTGAAAATGACACTCCATTAAAATTACGTCTCCAGCCCTGACTGGTATGGCTTACTGGGTTGGGTATTGTTCCACAAACTGAAAATCACCAGTTTGATTCCCAGTCAGGGCACATGCCTGGATTGTGGGCCAGGTCCCCGGTTCAGTTCAGGGTGTGAAAGAGGCAACTGATCAATGCTTCTCTTGTACATTGTTGTTTCCCTCTCTCCCTCCCTTTAAAAAATTAACACGCTCTGGCTAATGTAGTTCAGTGGATTGAACACCAGCCTGCAAACTAAAGGGTCACTGGTTCAATTTCCAGTCAGGGAACATGCCTGGGCTGCAGACCAGATCCCCAGTAAGGGGCACGCAAGAGGCAACCACACATTGATATTTCTCTTCCTCTCTTTCTCTCTCCCTTGTCCTCTCTCTAAAAATAAATAAAATCTTTTAAAAAATTAACAAATAAAATCTTTAAAAAAGAAAATGGAGTCTCCATTACATGTGGTCATGATGGGATGGAGTCCAGCAATGGCATGACAGTTTGGAAGCAGGATATACGCAACAGGAACCCAGGACAAACACAATCCACAGGCCAGGCACCTCATTCCAGATTTCACCTACCTGCAGACATTGCCAACCCCACCCTCCCCATGAGCTACTTTCCTAAGTCACCGCAGTGCCACCATGTGATTGTGGGTACCATCTGTAGTTCAGGCCATCTGAAGTTCTGCCTCTGAGGCAGGCAGGGAGAAGGGACATGGTCCATGTAGCAGGGAATTCTGCCCTCTTGCCCTTCCAGCCACCTCCCAGCTATTACTCTACAGGTATGCTTTCCCAGCCTGCCTAGCCTCAACAGCCCAGAAGTGACACCGCACCTGCCACCTCAGAGTACTCCATCATCACACTTTGTCTACCATCCCCACGTAGCCTGGGAGAATAGTCTGGCACTATTCATGTATTCACAGTTGGTTCACCCATGATCCTGAAAGACAATGGTGCCCTGTCTACATACTGCACTAAATAATGAGGAAGCCATTTGACATCCACAGACACTCCATCTCAAAGGCCTGCACAGTGAAGTCCAACTCTGTGCCAGAAAGGTCATAATTTATGAAGGTTATATGTGCTCCCATATCTTTTACTACCTGTCTATCCAAAATCGCTCATTTAAAATGTCTACCTATATATGTTATAGGTTCCGTAACCTGCGCTTTTTTTTGGCTTTGTAACTACGCCACTATCCTAAGCATCACTACAAAGAACACTAAGCTTTATTTTGTATCCTGGGCATGGGCAGGAGTCCAGAGCACAGGTTAGCCAGACTGGGTCCACCCCCCATCTCCTCCACACAGAGCCTGAGACCAGGGCACAGTACAGCTCAGTTTACCTCTGGCTCCTTCCTGTCAAAGAGGGAAGAGTGGTGCCTACTTCACAGGTTTATTGTTGAGAACAGTGAGTGCATGGCACGTGATCAAACCCAACCCTGGTAATAAATTATGACTGAACCTTGTTTTTCTCAACTGATGATAGAAATGAATTTATTAGCACAGTATCAAGCAACTCCCATGAGTACTACCTATCACTGGCACTGCAATCATGAAACCAAATCATGATCTCCTTGAATCCAAGAAGTGTAGAACTTAAGAGGAGAGAATATTGAGTAATCTCCCAGTACCTTCCATGTAAGAAACACAAAGACGATGTCCTTAGCACCCAGTCAGCCCTCAAATATGCAAACATGTACCTGTTACTCTTCGTGCAGTGGGCCTGAAATACCTTCGTACAAGGTACAAGGTATTTCAGGCACTACCCACTGCACGAAGGCTATTGCTATTTTGCCACGTACAATGTACCCTTTTTGCTCAAATTTTTGAGGGAAAAATAAGGATGTGCATTATAAATGGGTAGTACCTGAAATACCTTGTATCTGTTCTTGTGTTTTGTAATTATTTGTTACATAAAACTTTTTGTACCATGTTAAAAAATAAATGCTAAAATTCCTTTATAATACAAAAAAACAAGTATCTAATTATAAATAAATAAAAAACTGAATTAAAACTAAAACTAAAAATTAGAACTAAATTTTTTTTTCTGGAAAGTTTGGGACAAAAACGTGGGTGCGCATTATACACAGTAAAATACGGTACTTCCAACTTTCTAAAGTACATTTCCCACTGACAGAATCAGAGAAAATATCACAAGAGTTGCCCAGCTTTCTCTCTTTTCAAGCGGGGTAAGCAGTACTGTGTTGGGATGTATTAGGTGAGATGTGGCGGAAAAGAGTCTTCTGAGTGATATGGTAATACTTACAATCCTTACAGAACAAGAAAATCCACTGGTCTATTAAAAAAAAAACCTCTCCAGATGTTTGTACATAGCGGTGTTTTCCTTTTTTCCCTCTATACCTGAACTCAAGACTGCAAGTATATTCTTAAGACTTAGCAGTTTGACAGTGGCATAAAGACTGAGAATGGTGAATTCACTCAGTATTGGCTTTGTATAGAACATTAGTTTCCCTTACTGAGGGATTATAAGAATCAGGACCTAACAACTAATTAATTATTTTTGTGTCACATAACAGACCAAGCAAAGGCATTAGCGTTAACATGTACTAGGTCTTCCAAAATTAGGTCCATTTTAAATTGAAATTGCAATCAGGAAACTAACAATTCTGCCTCTCTCCTTCCTAAGAAACAAGATGCTGCATTGGAAGAAATGAATCCGGGATTTGGGCAGCCTTGGGCTCTTATTCTTCCACTACCACCTCATTAATGTATTTCCCTGAGAAAGTTGTTTAACTTCTACAAGCTTCTAAGATCACTGTAAAATCCAATGTGGGCTATAGTAAGTGCACAGCCTATACAATGCCCTGGTCATCACACCTGGCAGACACTCAGCTGAGAGTCTTTGCTCCCTCCAGAGGCCCCTACTGATTCCCTGACCTTTTCTCACTAATGCAGCTTGCAACTACCTCAAACCTCAACAATTTAGGCCTATTTCTCATCTTCAAAAGGCATGGCCAATATATGGGGATGCAGCAAGGTGCTACAGCAATGTACTTCTCTCTCTCTCTCTCTCTCTCTCTCTCTCTCTATCTCTATCTCTATCTATCTATCTATCTATATACACACACAGACATATGAATATATACACATATATAAATATATAAAGCATGTACATATTATATATAAAACCTCTAAATTTGAAACTAACAAAAGTAATATTCTATCTGCTGAAATGGGCCACCATATGTAAAGGAACCAAAATGGCCAGCAAAATAGCATGAGAAGAAAAACTAAAGCTGAGACTGAATATAATAAATGTTAGTTAATATGTATGTAATCCTGTGCTAAAGTGGTTACATGAAGGGTTTTTTGAAATAATAAAAATCTGTGTTATTTACTCAACACTACCCAAGACAGAACATATGATTACCCTTCTCAAGGTGGACTGGGGACCCATGAGGGAGGAAGGGCCTATCTATATTCCCTTGGCAGAGCTTTAACTGTAACAAATGACCCCTTTATACTACCTCAGTAGTATGTGAAGTAAAAATACACACAATCAGAGCCAAGGGCTCTACTGACATGAAGTGAGTACCACTATGGGGCTAGTGGTGTAGACCCACCTTAGAGGTTGCAGCAGGGCCTTCAAGGATTGCCCTGATAGCCTTGAATGTCAGTGGACAGGATGTGGATCCCCTCAGGTTTCAACTGCAAATAATCCTTACCAAATGCCAGAAAGGACAGGTATTCAGCTATCCATAGGCCAGGAGAAAGGGGGAGAACTCAATGATTCACCAGTATTAGAAGCTGCGTCACTGAACTGCATCACCTCTCTACACACATGTAAAGACAAAAATAGCTTGCCATATACTGCACCCCGTCGAGAAGGTGCCAGTCTCCCACCAAGTTGGAAGAGGGCCTTCTATCGTGATGTGATGTGTGCGCCTGCTGCAGGCAGTACAACCACCTCGTTGCTCTTCATACCATCCAACTTGGAAGCATTCTTCCTTCATCTTAGTAATTTTTACAGTGTTTTGTTCTTTTAGAGATGTAGTATTTTGGATATAAGTGGTTGACTGTAGGGGGAGAGGTGTGAAGTTTTTCTATTAAGGAGATCAAGTTCAGTTTCTCAGTTTTGCCTGTGATGTGCAGACTTCCAGACCCACACCAGACTTTAATATGAGAATTCTGTAAGTGTGGTACAGAAATCCTTGACTTTTTTTTTACCTAGTCTCTAGTGATTCTCATGCATTCTGAAGTTTTTCAAGTTTATATGAAAAAGCCCAAATTTAAGTTCTCATATCCTTTTTGAACTACATAGTATTTACTACAATAACATATGCACTCATTGTCTTACCTGGGGGTTTTGGTATGTGAAGGTTAGGTTCATAACAAGCAAATTCTAACAAATGTCAATTATGTTTATCATAAAATCATAACTTATATTTTGAAATTTATTCAACACTTGTACTTTGAAATGTTCCTGAGCTCAAAGGACAGGCAAGTCTAATTCAAAAAAAGTTGATTTTACAGATAAGAAAATATCCCAGAGAGCTAAAAGGACACAAGTCTAGTGGCTAAGCCAACCCTGGTTTGCCAGTTTCTCTCCAGGATGTCTCACTCACATCATTCATATTTTACCTTAAAAATTCCAATTAGGCACCTGAAACCTTATATACATTTATTAACCAATATCATCCCCAGTAAATATAATATATATGTATTTTTAATCAACTGGGGAAGAGAGGCAGATAAGCACAGCACAGAGGATTTTTAGGGCAGTAAAAATACTCTGTAAGATACTATAATAATGGATAGATGTCACTTCACATCTGTCCAAACTCACAGACTCATAGAATGTACACTAAGAGGCCCTGGCCAGGTAGCTCAGTTCATTAAGTGCGTCATCCCAATTCACTAAGGTTGCAGATTCAATATCCACACATACAGGGCACATACAAGAATGAACCAATGAGTGCATAAATACATGGAACAACAAGTCGATGTTTTTTTCCCTCTCTCTCTCCTCCTCCCTTCCTCTCTAAAATCAATAATTTTTTTTAAAAAATTAAGAAAAGAATATACACCAACAGTGAACACTAATGTAAACTACAGACTTTGAGTGACAATGATGTAGCAATGCATGTTCATCAATGTCAACAAAGGTACCACTCTGGTAGCAGATTTTATATATATATATATATGGGAATGGGGATATATGGGAAATCTCTGTACCTTCCTCTCAATTTTGCTGTGAAACCTAAAACTGCTCTAAAAACTAAAGCCTTTTTAATATTTTTAAAATTCCAACTCACTTCCTCTTATATTTCCTTATTTTTAAGAGCAAATAAGAACCTACCTAACCATGTCATAAATGGTATGAGCTCAGCAGTCAATCCACTGACCACTCTATCTAAGGTTCTCTACACTTAACTCACCCCAAAACAAAGACTGGCTTCACTGGTTCTGCACTACAACCCCCCAAAAGAAAGGCCCCACTTGTGAGTGTTCTTTTCCAGGAAACATCTGCAAAAAATCCAAAATCAGCCAGAGGAGAAGGCATATTACCTGGACACTACTTCATGAGCCGTCTGAGACAAGGAACCACATAATTAACTTGGGAGACAGATCAGAGAACTTCAAAAGACATTTCAGTCTTCTAAACACCTCCTTACAACAGAGCAGCATTGTAACATGACCCCAAGGAAACATACTTTTCAAGTGCTTTCATTATACTCCTCCAGAGCCCAAAACAAGTGTGAGGTGAGCAAGTTCATATTTTTGCACATTTTATCCTTGTAACTACTATTTCTTATTATAATTAGCATCTGTTTATTTACCTCTTCCTGCCTTGTATCATCAGGGCTGTGGATGAGAGGACAGAGAGCACACAGGAATATGTAAGTGTGATGAGATCTGCCAAGACTTGCAATTTAATGAAAAGACTGTTTTTATTCCCTGAAGTTTAAAATTAAAGGCTTCAACATAGAATTAGGCCTTTCTTAGGTCAGAGCTACCTTATCTAGAACACTCCATTTAAGGAGAATAGCAGAGAATGTGTACACTTCAGTTCTACCAAGAATGGAACAGTCAAAATAGCATGGTAAGACTTCAAGTGCCCACCTCTCAATAAGTGAGTCATTCTTCAGAGCTGACTTAGCAGACAGTTGAAAGTGAAATAATTTATGTACTACATAGTTTTTCTTTAAGAGACCAATCTGGATGTAAATCTTTCTCAACTCTAAAATCTTGAGTATAGTAAAGATGCTTTTCTTAATGGTTCAGGGAAATCATTGTGAATATCAATTACTATCCTGTCCTGGCAATTTAAGTGACTGCCTTGAGGCACATTACATCAGGCAGTAATAGTCTGACTCCTACAAAGAAAGACTGCAGTCTTTGGGGTCCTGCATACTTGTCCTGTCATTTTCAGGACAGAACAGATGGGGGAGGGAGGAGGCGGAGCAGGCCAGACAGCAAGTTGAATTCCAGTTAGGTGAGCTATCACTCTTGCAAAAATTAAGTTTAAGTTGACAAGTAGAGACAACGTGGATGAACATAAATGATGGGGTTACGCGAGGGAAGAAATACCGCCGTGAGAGTTCGCGAGTACGGTAGTTCCTTCAGAGGGGGTGGGGCAGGTAGGGCATTTGGATGAGCAGTGGGTCAAGTGGGAAGAGAAGATAGCTGCCTTTTAAAGATACCTGGTGAAGCTGCACGGAAAAAAAAAAAAACTGTGCCCCTTCCAAAGCAGGCAGTAGCCTGACGTGTGCACACATGTGAGCCAGTGTCTGGAAGATAGTACCCAGTGTGAGGAACTGCATTTTAAAAGGAAGAGTGGAAAATTAAAAAGTACCAATGGTAAAGGGCCCTGAAAATACCAGAAAGGACAAAAATTAGTATATCCATTTTCACATTCATAGTAAAAGAAAAAGCACTGGCAAGTCTTCATGCCAAAGCATCTGTAACAATGGAGATTTCAGATTCTATCACTAACATTTAATAAACATTTGCAACTGCTTTCTCCTCTACCTACTTGAAAAACCCTACTGACTTCAGATTCAGCAATTTTAGTTTAAAATAACAGCAGAACATTAAGTAGCATGAAAAACTCCAAGTCCCTTCTATAGTCAAATATGTGTATTATTTTTTTTTTTACCTTAGCCACTATGTTGATAAAGCTTACTGCACTCAACAGCTAAGCAATTAGCCAAACTGGTAATGGTAGATCTGGAATTCAATCACATGACTGTCAAGATACATTAAAATACTATACTCCTCAAGGTCATTTAATTCAGCACTGGACAAAAGTTAAGTGACTGATGGAGATACAGCCTATAAAATACACATTCCTAAATAAAAAAAAATCTTTTTAAAAAATACACATTCCCTACTTAAGAGCTCTCATACACAGCAAGACCTGCATGCACATAAAGCACATACTACTTCACATTTGTTCACTGTCCGAAGCTACTAATAGTGAATTTATCTTTCTCTATTTTTCTGTATTATCAATTTTTTATGATTAAAAAATAAGAAACTATATCTTTATTAGTTCATTTCACATGTTAAAATGATTAAATATCTATCTAGAATATAATTCTCAATCTGAACTCTCTGGCATTCCCTTAGAAACATGTAGAATGATCACAGGTCCCTACTCCAAAGCAAAGAATCCTGTCTTTGTTTTTCACGTATATACAGTTTTAACTTTTGAGTTTCTCAAATGAGAAGGTAAGAAAGAAGCAGGGAAGGGAGCAGGGTCTCGTGACTGACCCACTGGGGAACCCAATGTTACAGCACAACATAACCAACAAGGGCTAAATGACACCGACTGCTGTGAAGCTGGAGACACACAGCCCTGCCTCCACAGCAGTCTACGAGGCATCACATAGAAAACAATGAACTTTAATAAAAAAGCTTCATTAACCATTTAACATGAACAAAAGATGAAACAGAATTCTGTAGGCTCCCTTTTCCCTTCTCCCATCACTAATCCTCTCAGCCCCAAGAAGTTTTCCTATGTGTCTCCCCGTGACTGCACAGAACACTCAATTTTTAGAATTATACCCATGGTGTAATTTCAATATTAAAATATCACTTCAAGCATCACTAAAGCACTCAAACTGAATTCTTCTCCTTGGCTCAGAGGAAAAAAGTTGAAAGTTTCAGACACAAACCAAAAGGCAAGAGATTAAGTGACGCAAGGGATTCCAGTTCCACTCTGGCCTCCTGATCCACCACAGTCAACTTTTACTCATCACCAATCCAACCTTCAGTTAAAGTTTTCCAACTGTTCCTTACTTTTTCACAGTATTTCAGGAAGCTGACTCTAAAATAATACTGCCCTTGAACATGGATATACTCAGAATCTACATAAAGTCAAACTATAAGCAGCTTTGTGTCCCCCTAAACCTAACTGCTGCTTAGTCCTCAGCACTAGCATGGTTTAGAGGCATGATTCCTCCTCGGAATGTGGTCTCTGAGGGCAGTCCTCACTTAACACTGTTAAGGAATTCTGTGACTTTAAGCAAAACGACATATAACAAAACAAGTTTTAGCACAGGCTAATTGATATAAACAAGAGTTAATAGATGTTCCTAGAACATCACATCAGTGTTATAACAAAACAACGATATTCAAGGAAATGCTGCATTTGTTTTCCTTCTAGTTCTCAAAGTCTATATACGACTGCATTTGCCTGTGTTAAATGTTCACAAGCAAGATATTTCATTCATTACTCGTAGTTCCTCTACTCGTCCTAAAACGACAACAAGGAGTATAAGAGAAAACTCACCTTTAGAGTTTCCCTTTGAGATCCCACTTGATAGTATCTGTTACAGAATAATGCATCCATACCTCCAACTCGTTTTCAAAGTCAAAGCATTTTCATGTAAACTCACACCAAGTTCATCAAAATTTTATTTAATTAAATGAAAACAAATCACTGGTGTCTTAAGAGATATTTCCACAGAAAATATTACGAGGTCTAGTCTCAGCATTTGAAAACAAAAAATTCTCAAAGCATATTTTGTTAAAAACAATGATCTATTACAAAGGACCATGTTATTGAAACATGATGTTTCCTCTGTGTTATACACCATTTCTTTTTGAGCTGGGCATGCCCATTCTAGCTTTCTAAGAATAAGAATCATAATCAAAGACTGTTAAGAAGTAAATAAAGTAAGGAACAGGTTTATAACTTTACCAGACTTCAGTAAACCCAGTGGGTCATAGATTCACTGTTCTGACCACTCCTAGCAGAAGGTCATGCAAAGACCACATACATAAATAAGTGACCAGTCAAAATGGAGTGGGGGCCACATGCAGCTTCCCTCTATTTTTCTCCTCTCCCTTCCTCCTCCTTCCTAACAATAAATCTCCCTCCACCCAATAAAGGAGAGGATAATAAAGACACACCCACTGTGTGTTCATTCTTTCAACAAGTATTTTTAATAGACATTCATTTATTTTTCTGTCTGGCACATATAAGTGTACAAATACTTTAACACATAATACAGGAAGTTCTTGCAACAACCTCATAAAGAAGAAAACCATACCCACTTTATAGAAAGGAAGTGGCAGTTCCATGAGTTTAGAAAACTAGCTCAAGGTCACACAGCTACTAAGAAAGAGAGAGATGGAATTCTCACTCAGGGATCAGCAGATTTCCTCATAGGCCACAGCAATTTAAAGTTGAGGTCTGCATTCCAGAATCCACTCACATCCCACTCAGTCATTGACAGCAGTGGGTGGGTGGAAGTGAGGACAGAAAAGCTGATGAGGAACAAGCATCTGATCATCAGGGTTGCTAGATCCCTTCATACAAGTATACCCACTTTCCTGCCTAGCCCCTAGGGCATAGGGATGCTGCCAGGGGGCTGCTTTATGAAAGCCCTCTACTCTCTCCTCTTCCTAACCCTACTTCTACTTTTCAGTCAACCTGACTAGTTCCAGAGCCTCAGGTGTTGAAACCAAGGTACCCTGAGAAATCTGAGAGTTGCCAAGTAATCACCCCAAAACGTTGTTGCTACCCCCACAAACACTACTATCCAGGGCCCACCCTGCAGAACTCCTGAGAACATTATTAGGGTCTAGGCAGAGCCTGAGGCTATCAGAATAAAAGGGCAAGACTCAGAAAATGATGCAAGGGAGAGAGAACTAAGATTTCACAACTGCCGAGGGTATCAGAAGCAGATATGGAACAAAGGAACTTGAGCACTCACAAATCTGTGCAATTGCCTAATTAACCCGGGCTTTTAAGATCCTTAACTGAGAATGGTAGGAGAAATGCCCTGCACCAATCTTTTTTCCCAGGGATATAAACCTCTGCTTTGTGGCTTAGCCCAAATCCACCTGTTCCCTTTCATCAATCCCCTGATGAGACAACATCTGTCAATGGACTTGCTACTTCAGGAAGCTACTCTTCAGCCTATAGCCACAGGCATTCAGAATTACACTACAGAACTAGCTAAAACGACAGCAGTAAATGGAAACTCTTCAAGCCACAAATGCACCAAAATTTGCTTTCTTAAGATAAATTCAGGATATTAAAGTGAAAATAAATGGTGTTTATCTGAGTAAATTGCTCACTCTTCCACTAAGCAGGTTTATGACCTTGAATGAGTCACTTCACTTCTCAAGACCTTGGCCACCTCACTATAAAATGTCCTGGCTCTGAGGTATGCCCCTAAGCCAGCATTTTGATTTACCAGGCAATGATATAAAAGGGACAAAAGTGTAAGTCTGTGCCCTCATTTGAAGGGGAGTACACAAGCAATAAACAAGTGAATACATTTGCTTCTGTTAGGAATACTTTCTGACTTTTTTTTTAATATAGCTACAGGGAAAACCTGGCAGAAAAGGCAGTGCCAGGAAGGGGAGGTTGCTATTTTATACTAGGTGGTCAGAGAGGCCTCTCTGATACCCTGTCATTTGGACAGAGAGAGAGGGAGGTGATGAATGACTTGCCCTGCAGGACCTTGTGAGCCTGAATTAACCTACACAGAAATACTCACAGGCACTACAGGGCAGGCTGCATGCCCCCAACACCTTGGCCAGGGCGTTATCTTCAGAGGTTTGTAGGCAACATGGTGGTTCTAGGAAAGCTGCAGCAATGGTGACATGCTCCACTCCCTCAGGTCAGCAGCAAACAGTGCCCCAAGGATGTCCCTCTGTAGTGTACCTCTGAAAAAAGGACCTCCCAGCACACATCACAAGTAGGAACCGTTCTCTGGTCCAGCCCAGCCAGTGATGACAATGACTTATTTCCTTGTGCAAAGTTCAAATTTGGGTTATAGAGAGGACTGCAGAAGCAAGACCAGAGGCGCTGGTTAAAAATGGTTCCAGATTTCTACATTTATCGCCTGACTGCACAGCTTCTCTTCATCAGAGCTCATCCTCAGCGTTGAGTTCTGAGGTCTTTACTGGCAGAGCCCAGCTGGGATTGTCTAACCAAGCACTGAAAACTATCTCCTTTTTTTCTATAAGGACAATAGTCAGAGAGAAAACAAATAGTTTTCATTGAAAAATAAATCCCTAAATTTATGGTACATATCACTGTATATTATTTTCTGATGTATAGCTACCTGGGCTGTGAGGTTACAAAATTCAAAGGCTGACTAGTTAACAAGAGCCTATGACTAGAACGATACTGAAAACAGCTTCTGCACATTGTCTTGTTATGGCTGCACTTCTACCATGTCAAGCTACCTAGCATCTCACTAAGGCAATTCTTGCAGTTCTATGGCCAGAAACCACTCTCTAATTGCTAATAAAGAACAAAGTTCCTTTCCCTGATAATTCATTGACTAAACGGAACACTGCATTTCCTATAGTGGTGTGTGTGTGTGTGTGTGTGGCGGGGGGGTGGGGGGGGAGGCTCTTTTTTTAATGAAACACTCCAAAAAGTAGGAGGGTGCAAAATTTCTAAAACCCAGATTTTTAGCTTCTCTTGGAAAGCAGATTTGTTAAAGCTGGGTCTGTAGGCCCAAGAAAAGACTGTCTAGAGCTGACCTGCGCAGAGGCTGCCAGGGCTGGCAGAAACTCCTGACTAATGCCTCCAATGGCCTTACCACTCAGAATGCTCACCTGTATGTGTGGTGGGGGAGACAGGGCAGGGGTCCTTGACCAGAGGTGGTGGCAGTGGCTCTTCAACCCTAGCTGACAATCACTGACCAGCAGAGATTTGTATTATTGTTGCTGGGTGTTTTGTTTGTTTTGTTGGTAATTATATATGCTTGGGCCTCACCCATATCTATCGGATCAAAATTCCTAGGAGTGAGGAATGAGTGTCGATATTTTATAATCTCCCCTAAATAATTAAGAATAACTGCAATTATGGCCCCATGAGGAATAATGTCAGAAAGACTCTAGCATGTACCTCCAAAACATTCCTAATAAAATATAAAAAGCTCTCTTCTAAAAACCAGAACTGTAGAGCACATGTTATTAGTCAATATTGCACCGTAGCTAATAACTGCATGACTGTTATCTCCCAGACTTGTAAAACAGGCAGCTGTGGCCCTGTCAGCATGGGAAAAGCCCAAATAGCAGATGCCTCATAACCCTCCAACAAAATCACCAATTGATAAGCAGCCAAACAAGTGCCCTGACTTCTCCCCCCTTCTCTGGGGTGACCGTGTTAATTTCTCACTTGAGGATGAACGAGGCACTAATAAGAAGTACACCTGGACAACAAGTGTAAGACAGGGCTGCCCTCTACCATGCTTCAAACATTTTTGATTTAAGAAGGAAAAAAAACAAAAACAAAAATCACCCAGACAAATCACTAATTATTAGGTTCTAAGTTAGAGGCAGAAAAGTAACACGCCCAGCACCTGGACCCAGTGCCTGCACACAGCAAGCCCCCAGTAAATGGTTTTTCAGTGAATAATCAGGCAGCCAATGAAGACTGAATAGTGAGTGGTAGATGCTTGTGTGATGGATCAATTTAGTGATTTGTAAGTACAATCTTTACACGCAATCTCAAATAGGAGGTACTGGCAAGTAGGACAGGAAGTAAACTTAGGCAGGGAGGGGGAGGGAGACATGTCTCACCATTGACTCAGCAGTCCTAAGCCTGATCCAAGTAAGATTGCCGGGTAATTCTGAGTATCACAAGCAGGAACAGCACAGGAGGAGAGGAGTCCCTGAGACACTGTGCTGGGAAAGAGAGCCTCTGTAACAATTTCACTAAGACAAAGAGCCTCTACTAGCTGAGAAGGAAAGCCTTTGTAGCTGCACATTATTCCCAAGGTTTAGAAAGGGGAGAAGGTACCTGAACCCCAATAGTTGGTACACTCAGATAAGCTGAGTGCCCACTTGTAACCTTGGTTCAAGTGTACAGAACTTACTAAACAACTTTATTTCCTCTATACATGGGGTGTTCAGACTATCTGAGCGCCTGCATATAGTTTTGTGCTCATGTATGTTTCACAAATAAACTTGCTATCTCATCTCTACTACACGTGTCTGTCTCTCACTTGAATTCATCTCTTGCAAGCAAGGCAAGAACTGAGGAACAAGCTGGTGGACGGGAGTCCTCACTTGGGTCTCTCCCCAGTAACAGTACAACCTCCAAATCTCTCAGGTCCTCTCTTGTCAGAGACTTCCTGACAAGTCCACCAGAGCAATCCTCTGCTTCAACAGAGCATCCAGAAATAAACTCGGTGACATACAAATTTTTTACAGGAAATACAATCAAATGGAGATGAAATATGACCCACGAGCTGACTCACGTCTTAAGTGCAAAACTCTCCCCAGCACGCCCTTGAAGCGGACAGGTAGGGCTCTTCCTTTTCCAGGTATGGATATAGGCCAGTTGCCCCCATGAAGTTACCCTCTCAAACTGTACTTGAAAACAACATACTGCCACTCAACAACAACATATAAGAAGCTTGAAAGCTACAGACTGATGGGGGAGTGCTGAAAAACAACTACAAAACCCACAAATGTCTACAAAGTAGTTCTCCTGTGAACTCCTGTCCAAGTCTACAACCAGGCCTGAGAACAGAGCCTTTATCCACTATGCAGTGGTAGTAAAGTGCAGGAGTTACCGAAGTTCTGGTCTGCAAGTCCCTAGAGTTCGGGAGTAACAAATAAAGTGGACTTCCTGCTACTGCCAGGCCATGCAACTACTGAGAGGTAGCACAGGGCTGCAGACTACAGGCCCTCAGTCATTCTGCTATTCTGGCTTCATATCCTCAGAAGACAGACAGAGAGGCTGCTATGAGGAACCCATCTAGCCACGTATCAGTTGTTGCTCTGTTGATGTTCTGTTTCCACAAATGGCAGCTACTCAAATTCTGCATAACACTCCTGCCCGAACCAGCCCGAATGAGCAGGAACCAGCCCAAACCAGCCCAAACCAGCCCATACCAGCCCAAACCAGCTGCAGGGAACTAGTAGAAAGCAGACTCTTGCTTCCCTAATCCTCTCTTCTCCCAGCTCCAATTATTTTAAGCTGAGGGGAGGAGGTTTTATGAAGTCAGACCCTCACAGCACTCCACTGGTCCCCAGTGGGACACGGGAAAGCTTTGTGCAGCCCATGTTTAGAGTTTCTTCACAGTGATTTAAAAATGAGGAAATTCCATTCACTGCCAGGCTTTTGTTAAAGCGCTCCTATCTGGATGGCCATGCCCTTAACAGTCTCCCCAAATGCACCTTTAGCTGTGCCACCTCCACAAGAGCTGACAACTCAGCAGACGTACAAAGTACTTCCGTACTCCAACCCCAATGGTAGTCAGGGCCTGGGCTAGACCAGGGTTCTAGTCAAACAGAACTTCTTTGAAAACTCCTCAGGCATTCTAAATCCCAGGAATTCAAGTCGCTGTAAGGAAATGGTGGCAGGGACATGCCCCGCTGTGCTACCTGTGCCATCCTCCCTGTGCCAGGTTTGGGTTCATCACCACAGTGAAGCCAGTAGATTCAGCATTGTATCAAGGTGTGGTGATTTGCCAGATTCCATGTTCTGAGAGGATTTCTCTCAGACATTCAAAGTGAGGCAGCATCTAGAAAAGTGGGACACACAATCCTGGTGCCAAATGACACCACCTAAGTCATAACAAAACCATTTACTGAATGCTTAACTAGAAGTCTATTCACTTTTCATGTTTTCCAATCCTGAGGACAACCCTGTTTGGCAGGGATTCCTGGCCCTATTTTTTCAGACCAGGAAACAAAATGACAGGGTTAATTAACTTGTCCAGCTTCACAGACCTGAGAATCATCCCAGGCCTTTGCAATCACACAGCCTGTCCTTCTACCCCACACTCTACAACTGCACATTTCACAAGCACGTAAACAGAAGACACAGGCAGTGTTAGGTGTTCACCTAACACTCAGAAACAAAAGCAATTAATTTGGTGATCCTTTCCAACTAATAGAAACAAAATAAAGTGCCATATACAATTTGGCTGGTCAATCATCCCCTCCTCTTCGTTTCAATGGAAATGGGAACTAATAATAAAGATACCACCCCCACCCCCAAAGGGCTGGCTGACACCCTTCTGGGGGCTGTGCTTCAGTGGCTCCTATAAGGCCCCCAGGCAAATTTCCCCTAAGCAGGAGCTTAGCAGGAGCTAAGATGCACATAAGAACCTTTGCCTCAACCTGTTGTGGTTAAAAGAGTTAAGCCAACTTGCTGTGAATGACCCTTAACTCTTTAAACCACAAAAGGTTGATGTAACTGTCCAAAAGTTGCGTAACTGACTAAATCCACAGCAATCGCCAACATTCCTTAGTGTGTTGGCAATTTCTGTAATGAGTATTGCTTGGAACAGACAACCTTTTAGACTGGAGCCTGGACATGTTTTCACTGAGTATCCTGCAGTTATATATTTGGATTGAAAAACTCACTGGATCCTTGCAAACAAAAATGTCTGACAGCTAAAAGTGGTACACACACTTGTTAAAATCTACATCACTGTTTCGTAATCAGAGTTACATACATGTACCTTAAGATGCCAACTGATCCGATTTCTCAGACTCTAGGACCTCAACAGAAAAGACAGTATCTACACCATTTTGCTAGGTCCTCCAGGACATAGATGCACTTCCATTCTCCTTTACGCAGCTCAGTAAGAGTGTTTACATTTCAAATGGCCAACGGCACATTTCAAAAACTGTTCTGTTTCAAACAAATATTTTCTTTGGGAAAACGTGTTATGAGAAGGGGGAACACACTGTAGAAAATTAGTTAACTGTTTTAATCAAAGGCAGATTTGGGAAGGCTGTTAAGCTTAGAAAGAAAGTCAAATCAAAGCTTGGGCAAATGGCAAAAACATCTGTAAACCTCAGGTTTAACATCTAAAAAATGAAAATAATCACAGTGCTTGTCTCACGACAATAATTTGAAAGATTAAATGAGATAGTGTTGTATAAGTATGTTCCACTCCTGGCATGCATAAAACATGCAACAAATACTGGCTATTTTTATTTGCATCCTTCCCTCTGCACCAAGCACAGGTCTGGCATTGTTGTACAGTCTGTGCTGCCCCCAAGGCCATGCCTTCGAGAGGCTGCCAGTGCTCCATGCAGGCGGAGCCTGGCACCAGCAGAACTAGAACTGGTCTTCCTGAAACGAGTACGGTTTCCCAAGTTTACGTGGGATACTGGCCAGCAGCCAGAATGATCTGGCCACGGCCAGTAAAACTCTTGGTACAGTTTAGTGGGATGAGCTTGAATTCCAACTCAACACTTTCAAGCTCATGGCCACAGACAGGTAACTTTACCTTGCTCAGTCTCCAGTTTCCTCTTCAACAAAATGGGAATATTACATTATCTAAACTAATCCTTGCAGGTGAAAGCACTAGTACAGGACCTGGCTCAGTGTACTGTAAAACACCATCCTTTCTTTCCCTCCTTTATTTTGTAACTTCCTAATGTTAAGAGCCTTCTGGTATAAGGAAGATATAAGCTTGTCAACCTTGATAACCAGAAAATGGGCTGGGTGTTTTATCAGAAAATGTAAGTTGATATAAGGAGTGACATTCTCTCCTGAGCCAAGAATGAACCAATGGGCAGTTGAACTGAGATAATGTCACCTTTCAGATAAGAACATGAATTACTGATGAACTAACTGTTCAAAAAGACAAGCTGGTGCACTGTGAACACAGCCTAAGAAATGTAAACCTGTGTGGCCATATGATTCCCATCTTATTTTATTTTCATTGACGTTCAAGTAATCATTTATGCTCAGACCAGGTTTCCAATACTGTGGGGCAATTCCATTTATCCTTGGGCATGTCATAAAATTTTCAATTTCAATATAAAATTAATTTCAATCTACTTTACAACCCTGGAAGGGAAATTCAGAAGGAAAAACAAACAGGGAACTAAACACCATAAAGTCTGGAAAGTACCATTCTCTAAGGAACCACCACATAACTCCCTTTCCAGACCCTGAGGTCATATATCCTGTGCGGAGTGTGAGTGGACAGTAAACTGTAGCACAATGACAAGGAACAAAACAGTGCCACCTCCCCTTGTGCTGGCTCATTTGGGACCAAACAGAGGCAGAATCCAGGGTAAAGGGAACGCAGCCCACGTGTATAAGTCAGTGTGACACACTGTCCAGACCATAGTCAAGATCCACATGTGACTGTGTTAGAGGTTCAAATAATTAAGTGCATAAAGAACAATTTAAAGGGTGCTTTCTGAATCAGTTATAAATGTGCCCACCTCTCTTCTCCATTCCTCATTGCCTGAATTTTACCCAAATCCCTCCTAGCCCATTTTGGAGAAGCTAAGTAAGAAAGAACATTAAAAAAAAAAAAAAAAAGACACTGGAAAAAGAAAAAAGATGGCTTGCCTATTCCACTGACCATTTCTCCCACATTCTACAAGTAGGAACATGAAAAAGAAAGGAATGTGCTTTGAGAAATACTCATCACAGAAGTACCAAGCCAAGGGGATGGTCTGCACTACGAGAGGACAAGAGTCAGAATGAACACTTTGGATGGTGTCCTAACCACAGTCTTCTTAAGCCTGACAAATGGTATCATCCTCACAACCCCTCCAAGCTATGGGTTATTTCTCAGAAATATGCTTTGCACCTGTGCTATTTGAAGACCTAAAATTACACATGAACATAACCCAGACTGCTAGGCCCAGAACCAAGAGGGTATCACTGTGCTCTTGTGATGATGATGAGAACTACCATGACCAAAAACCCCAGGATGATACAGAGGCTGGCCAGATAGTGGTGCTCACATTCATACATTGATGTTGCTGACAAAGCTCCTCCCTGCTGTGCCCCCGCCCCGCCATTCATCCTGAAAAGCACACAGCTCAGGTGTTTTCATCTCCACTGAAACTTAAGAGGTTGTCAAGGACCCAAAGACTCTTCAAATGAGAACCTGGCCTGCAAATGCCTAGCCCACTCCCTCCAGCTGATGGGGCCTTCCCACAGGCAACCAGCATGGTCCACCACCCATGCAGACACTTCCCAGATAGCTGTCTAAAGACTTATGGCGAGAAAACCCTTTTGCCCATGTGGATTTAGAGCTCTACAGATTGTAAACTTTTCACTCCAAAGCAAACTTCAACACAAGTACCTCAACTTTTATGACAACCAGACAATCTCTCTGACTAGAACTAGCCTTTAAGATATGAATGTTTTTCCCCCAAGTTGTATGTACATCAAGCCTCAAATCAACCAAAAACATTTTTTTTCTACAAAAAAAAAAAATGTCTGTCACCTGAAAGCTAACTGGCCTGCCACTCAGGAAGAGGGGGTCCCTCAAAAGTGACCTGGATAGAAGTAACAAGACTGACTAGCACTGGCCAACCTGGAGAATCACAGTCACACCTGCATTATGACAATAGCTTACACAGCAGCTTCACATGTACACACACCCTGGGCACCCAACCAGAACAGCACAGCACACACAGTCAACGCCATCAGAGTTTCCAGTCTACTTCTAGTCAGCTCTATCTCCAGCTGCCTGTAGTCAGATTCCAACTAAGGACAACTGACCTTTCTTTAAATAAAACCAGGCTTGGTTTCAGCTTTGGCACTTCCTAACAGTCCCTCAATCTACATGTCACATAATCACTGATCTAGGAGTTGTCCATTTCATGCCCACTTTCACTACCCCACTACCTGTTCCATGGATTTCCTCTGAGACAGCACAGTGCCTCACACTCTGTAGGTACCCAATAAGTACTTACTAAATAATTTAAGGGACCTTAAGGAATCACCATTCTGGTCTTTTGCCTGAGCCCCATTCTGCAGATGAGACATGTCATTCCAGGCACTAAACTATTTGTTTTCTGGATCACCAAGCTGGGAATAGGAAGCCAGTGAGAATCTCCCTCTCATCCAGGGATCCTACCATTTGGCTTACAAAAAGGAAAGAGAAAATGCATTTATGCAAAATTAGTATCTTTTTAAACATATCCCACTGAAACTTTATGAATTTCTGAAGTCTTTCCTTTCTCAGGTGACTTCATGCTCTTCAACCTAGCAAGAATGCATGTATGCACAATTGTGGAACACTGAATTCTTCAAAGAAATGCTATTTCACAACTAAAAAGCTGTTATTAAAATCAGACTTTCCAACAACAACAACAAAAAAAAAAAAAAACAAGAAAGGCAACTGCCCTCCCAGCAGCAGGCATCAGTGCCAGTCCACAGAGTTTCCCAGTCTGAGGACAGGAAGGGACTACAGAGGATGACGTTACCTGGATCCTGTTCCCTTTCAGATTATCTTGCTGACCCTAAACTTGTCTCTTCACTTTTTACTTCTAAAAGCCGATTTCTGTATTCCAAGTTCAGAGTCGAAAAATGGTAAGTAGAAATTAAATGGACACATGAAAGCTCTTCAGTAAATTTGTTATCTGACAGTAATTGACTGATTTCAATCCCAAAGCAGAACAGTGGGAACGTTTTTGTTCTTATGGTTGCTTGTTTTTTAAAAGGTAAATACCACAAGCATTTGTTACTTCCATATACACAGTAAGACACGTGTTTTTTTAATGTGTGTAAGTGGAAAGCTATTTCAGGTGATCCCCTGTTTTGGCCAGCTTCACTTACTGCACTCTAGACGTTTCTTAGAAAGCAAAAAAGCAAGGTATATTATTTATATCCAGTACTAACCAACTTTCTCTGGAAAACCCCATAAAATACTAAGATGCTGTGTTTTACACCAAAGACTCAGGTTGTGGCTGCTCCTTTGAAATATACACACAATCTAAAAACTTACATGCACTAAAAAAACATTAAAAGTCCTCTGCTTCTCCAAAAAAAATAACTACCCTGACCTTTGACAGTACTATTAATCACCACTCCTACTTTCTCAAGTGCCTCCAAAGCATTTTCCACTAGAATCACACAATGAGGTGCCATGGGTGCAAGCAATTTACCTCCTTAGTGTTTCCATCAAGCACAGCTAGTAATGAAGTGACATTTGGGGACTTTTTTGTTTGTTGGTTAGTATATTGCCTCAGATAACTTTCCTAATACTTTACCAAAGGCTTAGAAGGGAAAAAAATCCCTTGGAAGAAGGATTAGATAAGGCTGTTGGAATATGGCACCCAATCTTATGTACCATCTGAGCTGTTTAATTTGTGGTGACTTGCAGTGTAGACTTTCTCTAATGAAAAAGTAGAAATATCTGTTCCTTTAAAGAAGTCTTTAATTATTCCATCCTTGCAATGCCTACCCCTAGCATGGGGAACAGATACATCACTCTCCCGTTCAGAACCCAGCAGAAAAGTACACCAGTCTTTACCAAGAATGAGTACACAAAAGCAGCCCCCAGGACAAGCCTTCAGATTTCTCTCTTGGTCTCATCCTAACTCCTCACAGTTAATTCTAACTAGGATGCCAACCTCAAAATGTGCTTGAGAGGTAAAGGAGGAGACATAAGGACATAATTTTTTTATTTACCTAACATACTTGCTAATAACCCTGTAAACCTGGATTCCTCAATATTGGCTCTATTTCAGCAACATACTTCCTACACTGGAAATTTCAAGTTTCTATAAAAAAAAAATAGGGAAAGAAAAAAATACAAGATGAAATGGCTCTAAAAATCAAACTACCTAAGTCAAGAGAAGAAGGGGAAAAAACTTAAGGAAACAGGTCCACATTTGGCCTAAATTTTTTCCCCCAAAGTTCTATAGTGTTCACAGACGTAAAATGTAATTTAGTTTTAATCTGGGTTTAAATTTCCCTAAATAAATACTTCTAGTTAAAGGTATAGTTCAAAATTTACCAGATTTCCAAAACAGCATTTGTAGAGCAAGCTCCCATCCTGCAATTAGAAAAGTAATCCCACAAAATTAACATTCCAGAAGACAGGATATAGATGTGATTCAGCCATGAGCAGTCAGCTCTCCTGAATAAAATATACATTACTGTAAGAGATCAACAAATCCAAGCCCCTTCTTAAACTTAGAAAATATGAAAATAAGTTTCTCACAAGTGCTCTAAAACAATGAAAACCACATTTGTTCAGTAAATGTATCAGCACATACATTTAAAAGGCATGAACAAGTCAAAAGACATGTCTAAAGAGAAATTTGGTATGAGAGTAGCTGACTGGCAGCAACCACAGCAGACACAACAGGTAGGGCCAATAAAGAGCAGACCTATTTAAAAGAGAATGGGGGGTGGAAGCAGGGCAGGGGGAACAGGCAACGACAGCAGGCAGAGGGATGTCATATAGTTTCTAGGGCTGTTTCCCAAGCTAAGGGCTCCAGAAATCAATCTAGTAGCTCACAATCACAAAGGAAGTTTTAACCACACTTTACCACACCCTCCTCAGCTGGGCTCCTAACGACTATGGATGCTGAGTGTTTGCACACATTCTGTGCTCATAATTAGAAGGTCCTTCAGACCCAAAGCTCTATAAAGACCCCCTAGGAATGAGCGAGTATGAGAATGTTTGTGTGTGTGCATGAACTAGCATCTGGCCATTCAAATTTAGACATACCTATGAGACACACATACAACTAGAAAAAAACAGAACTCATGGCCCAAAGACAGCTATCTATATAATACAGAACAATACAGATTCAGTATTCACAGTCACAATATATGGTTCCTATTACCTTTTTTTTTTTAACCCCAGGACAAATGATACTATCACTGTGTGTGAGAAATTACCACAGAGCAACACTCTGCTGAAACAGTATTATTTAGCAGGAAAGAGGTACGAGTAATGCAATTGGGCAGAGAGGATATTTTCACTCTTTCTTTTAGTATTTATCTGAATCAAATTTTATAATATAATCTTACCATAGGCAAAATCTTTTGATACTTAATCTAGAACTACGAATCTTTAAAGGTCGCACGTGCTGTATTTCTCCTTTGAAAATAATGCAAATAAACCAAAGGAATGCAACTTCAAACACTTTTTCAACCAACCAACTCCAACGTCACTATTATATCTATGTTCAACTCTTGATGTCCCACTATTTAAGTCTGCTAGGCTATCTACTCATCTGGAAAACAATATTAAAAAGGCAGTAGAGACAACAGTGGGGTGACTGAGGTGGGGAGGGGGTATAAGGGTAAGGGGATTAAATGATAACGGAAAAAATACAGTAATTTTTTTTAAAGAGTAGGTGAAGGGATTAGTCAAATAACATACATGAACAATTTAGGGACACAGAGAATAATGTCCTGATAGCCAGAGGAACTGGGGGTAGGGTATGGGTGGAGGCAAGCAAGGGGGGGTAGGGAAACAGGGACATGTGTAATAGTGTCAACAATAAAAAATAATAATAAAAATAAAAAATAAAAGATAGAAAACAGCCTTGACTGGTGTGGCTCAGTGGACTGAGTGGTGGCCTGCAAACCAAAGGGTCGCTGGTTCAATTCCCAGTCACGGCACATGCCTGGTTGCAGGCCAGGTTCCCAGTACGGGGGTGTGGAAGAGGCAACCAGACATTGATGTTTCTCTCCCTCTCTTTCTCTTCCTTCCCCTCCTGCTAAAAACAAATAAATAAAATCTTAAAAAAATAAAAATAAAAGACTCCATTAAAAATAGAAAACAAACAAAAAAGTTAGTATTGCACTATCAATAAAATGGAATTAAAATTTTCTACCCTATTATAGATGACAAAGGAATCTGAAACTGTTCTCACCATCAAAGTTACCAGATAAACTTCTGGTGCTTAAAGAATTGCTCTCTGGGAAACTGACTACTCAGAATTAACTCATTTCCTGCTTTTTTCAAATAAGTGAGGTTAGAGAGGTTCAGAATCATATGCTAACTGCACAGATGTTTTCAGCCACCCAACTTTGTTCTTAGAAGAAGAAATCAGCAAAGAGTAAATGGCCAGAAAATGCCACCTGCACCTGTGTCTTCAAGTGAGGCAAGAGCCAGCAGGTAAGGTGAAGCGAGGCAAGGTGAAGCCCACCTGGCCAAGACTCTGCCATAAGTGCACTGCCACCCATTTCTCATGTATCCCAAGTCCAAGGACAAGGTTGCACACCAGCTCAAGTTTCCTCACCTCCTCACAGAAAGCAGGGGGACAGGAGAACACTTTGGTCTTGGTCAGAAGGTAGCCTCTGCAAATTTAATGTCTACAATTCAGTAAGTAGGAAAAAAAACTAAATTTCATTAATCAAAAGATCAAATTCTCTAAATCTGCTCTGTCCAATTTCAGAAGACACTCCAAGACTTCTATGTTCTCTTGTTTATATATGCTAAGACAAATTCCACTGATAAATTTTAAACAGCCAGATTCCTCATAGTTCTTGGCAGAGTGGTAAAGAAAAAAAGTGCTAGAAACACCTCAGGAAAACAGGCATTCCCTTTACCCTCTCTCATGGTTTTCTTCCTTCAAGTACTGTTTCTGAGAGTGGTTTATAAATGTGGAATGTTTTTATCCCTGGTAGAAATAGTTATCACGTCTGGGTGGGAGAGTAGAGCAGAAATAAAGGGTAAAAGCATCTTGTCAGGAAAATGCGAGTCCCCACGAAGAGGATCAATATGCAATCCCAACACCTGGGCAGGGAATAAATACCACACTTACTGAGAAGGGTCACTGCTGCACAGAGCTGGATGGAGCCTTAAACACTTGATCCAGAAATGACCGAATCAATGCTACAAGTCACTCACTGAGACAAGGACCACAGCTCTCCTACAATCCCCTATAAAGAACTCTTTGTTTTGTTACTTTCCCCATTTTAGGAATATTACTGACCAAATGTGAACCCCTAAGAAAGCCTCTCAGATCAGTATGTATGTTTTAGAAGCATCTGACCTCACAGCCCTAAAAATAAAGGCAGTCTCCCGCTTTATAGCTGTCCCCAAGAAACCTTAGCACTGGATTAATTCAGATCATTCTCACAAATCCCTGAGACTCATAAATTTGAAGTTTACCCTTGCTCTAGTCTTACTAGCCCCCTCAAGTAGAAAACTTGAGGCCAAGTTAAGAACTGAATGTAAGCAAATTTCTATTTTGAAGAATCTTAAGTAAAACCTCTTTTTAAAAAGGGGAAGTATACTAGGTCGGATGAAAGCCTCTCTTTTCACTTGAGATTTAAAATCTGCAGAGAAAAATGGGTTTGTTCTTTTAGGCTTCTAAATTATAATTTACATATTTTGGGGGTAAAGGTGGAAGCTACTTTTTCACTGTCCCATTCATGGAGAGAGTGGTAATTCATGTCTTCTTTCACCCATTTCAGAAAATACTATACCAATAATGTATGTCTGTATGTCCTAAGCAGTCAGTATGAGTCCCCTCTCTTTCACTTGCATAATCCTAAATACCTTACTGCCAGTCAAAACCTTCACAAAGAAACCATGGGAGAAACAATGAGCAGGGCCTCTGAACCAGAGCCAGCTGATGAAAAGCAGGAGGGCAGGCATACAACAGGACACAATTTCCATGAAAACAAGATAGGGAGGGCAAAAGGAAGTGGGAAAGGAGTGCTAAACAGTGTCAGTTGTCATTCAGTTTATTCAGGCCAAAGTTCATACTGAATTAAAGGGTCTTCATTACTTTTGGCACACACTTACACAACATAAACATCCTAACAGGGGTGAGAAGACTGAGAAACATAAAAGGAGAGAGGGCAGGCAGCAAGATTCAAAGCTAGAGATTAGGAAAGAAGCCATTTATTTTAAAGGCTTAGGGAGAACAGCAGCAGCCCAAAGAGGTCACTGAAGAGAACAGGCACTCCCAAATTACCTGTCAGGTTCCAGTGCACAGCCCCACTGCACAGCCCCACTGCCTGGGGCTGTGGCCTCCACAGTCTGCCCAAAATAAACAAGAAGCTGGCGGTATCTGCCTGGGAGACCTCGCAACAAAATCCCAAGTTTGTGGAAGTTAGGGCTCAGATTCATTGCTGGGGTTACTTTTCCTCCAGAGTCAGACTGAAAGAAACCCAAGAGTGTAGGACTTTGAAGGGTCCTTTACAACCATCCTACTGCCCAGAAGGCAAGACTCACTGCAGCATGTGAGGCCCTGGAACCAATCACAGCAGTAACATTTTCTGAGTGTGTAACCCTAAGACAAAAACTTAGCATGTTTTACTTTATTTAATACTGACGGCCCTACTGTTACTACTGTTGGCCCCATTTTTCAACTAAGGACTTTGAGATCCGGAAAAATAACTTTCACCACAATGTCCCATAACTAGTGTATGCTAGAACAGAGCCAGCTGACCCCAAAGCCTATACTTTCAGCCACCAGGCCAGAAGTTCTCAAACTTCTTAGTCTCAGGATCTCTTTATGCTCATAAAAATTAAAAACTCCAAAAAGCTTTTGTTCAGGTGGATAATATCAGTATTTACCACATTAGAAATTAAAACTGAATAATTAAAGGGGGAGAGGAGGGAAAGAAACAAAATAAAACTCCTCTGATCTAACTTAGAGAATGAGCAAGGAATCCCTCATTAACAGTCTGTGATATGCTCACAGCAGAAAAAAAAAAAATCTATCAACCTCCAACACTTTCAAACATAAAATGAAGAAGTTAATAATAAAATGGTGTTAAGAGTTGTCAAGCATCACAATGTTGGATTGATTCTCATATCATTCTTTTTTAAAAAAACTCTTTATGGCCTTAGGTGAGAGAAATAACCTCTACAGGCTATAGTCCCATCATCTGTAGCTTTGGGAATAACAACTAATAGGTATATTTTCAGGGCAGAAGACTCAGTAGGGTGTCTGGCATATAAACATTCAAATGCGGACAGTAATCTCTGCTAGTATTATTAGCTATGCAGAAGGAGAGAAAGACTAAGTAGAGAATTTTCCACTTCCACAAAACACAGCAAAGTTTTCTGAAGACATGTTTCCTTCCCTTACTCTAGAAATAAGGTTCTTTTCAAAATGAATAAGGGAACAGCTTTGCGTATGCTGACATTGCAAGCCAAGACTAAAAATTATCTTCAAATATTTAGTTTCCCAGTACAATGTTTGCATTTCTTTCTGTATTCACAACAGCCTTGAAAAGAACAGTTAGTGCAGACACTAAAGTCAAAGAGCACAGCTTCGAGTCTTGATTCTGCTGGAAAAAAGGAAACGATCTTCACTGTGTGGTGCTACAATTTATATAATGAATTAGAGTCACAAGACAATCAAGTAAGTTTTAGATTATGATGGTTAGGGGAAAATCAATCAAGGTGATACAAATCACCTTCGAAGCCAAAGACAGAGGCAGACTGTCTGCTGAAGGCTCACTGCTACTTTCCATCCTCCTAGGATATTCAATGTCCCTCCAGGGGCCTCTAGTCCACATACCCAGATGCTGCAACAACAGTCCCTCCACCTTTTCCCCTTGGTGTAAAATAATGAGTGGTCTTCCCTATGCACAGGAAGGGCCAAAGTCTCAGACATAAGTAAGAAGAGAGGAAAGGAGGGTGACTGCCCTGCTGACATTTATAGGTTAAGAGGCAGAAGCCACTGTGTGGGCACCAAGGCTGGTTCCCCCAATACAGAACTGCAACAGTGGACCTCTCAAATAGTGATGGCCAAACAAGGAACTGATTAACAACTCTAACCTATCTGAATGAATTCTGAATTCATTTCTGGAGTTTAAGTTAGAAATTCACTGGAAATTCTATCTGCCATTATTTAAAGAAAACAAGTTCTCAGAATTACATTTTTATCTTAACCTTTTTTAGTGAACAGAGTTTATGAAAAGTAAGTGTATATATAAGCCCTAGTTCAATTAGGCATAGAGTACTCTGACTGAGAAAGCAGCTGGCAACCTCCAGGGAACTTAAATTATAACCACTAAGAACCCAACACACAGTATACCAGCTATTATGGAGTTCACTTCTGCTTTAATATTTCTTAAGTTATACTGAATTGTTATAAAGGTAATATAGTGAAAAGAACTCTTTAGAGTCACATGATATCCCAGGAAAAAAATATTTTAGGGCTTCTATCAATGAAGAAGGTAACTGTTTTCATTTATATCCTATATATAAAATGTCTTCATGAATGTGTTTTCCTTTTGGATCATCCAAGTTGTAAACAGAAGGCAAAGAAATCGCACTTTCCCAAACCCCTAAGAGAACTTAAAACTATGGGGAACAGGGTCTAGGGGATGGCCCACTGTGCTCATGTACAGCAGGAGTTTATGCCATATGAAAATCTATATCCCTTACTGATATTTTTATGTTTTTTAAAAACACTATCATCCTCATTTAATGTCTGTCTATTTATTGAACATCAACTGTGTGAAGGAGGACAGTACTGTGTGGATACCAGCTGTATCTGCGCAGCCAGCTGCAGAGATACTGTGGAACCTGTCATGGGACTGTCAGAATGGCTTCACCTCTGACCCTGCCTACCAGGCCCTGTACCATCACTTAAAAAAAAAAAAAACAAAAAACAGATCCTCTCTTAATCCAGTGATTAAGTGTCTCCAGGAATTATGGAAGACAACCATGATTAAAAGGATAATAAGCAAATGCCCTACCAGAGGTACCAAACAATATGATGGCCAGCAGCAATCACATATGTGTCACTTCATGAACATGACCCTATTTAAACCTGACAAAGATCATCCCTTGACCAAACGCTAGCCAGGTTTCTCCAAGCCCTTTCCTCAACTAGGCCTTAAACTCGGCCTATAAAGGTTTGACCACACACAGAGTTTCTATAACAGCTCAAGGTTGCATCCCTAGGGTGACCGTGCCCTCTGTTAAAGCACCTGCCTAAGAAAACCCAAGCTGGCAAAAGGAGTGATTGTGTGACTGTTCCAGCCAATGCCTGAAGACAGGGCCTGTCTCCCAGTCTCTGTGGGAGGCAGGAGCCTAACTTCAGTAAGTGCTAGTGAGCAAACCCAGATGGAGTTCACATGGCCCAATACCCACTTCCCCACTCTACAGAGGTCCAGTTCATCCCCTCCCTACTCCTCATTCTCCCTTTAAAACACCCAGTTGCCTCTGCAAATCGAGGTTGAGTCCAGTTCACGCTGGACTTTTCCCACTTTGTTCATCTTTGACAGTCTTCACTCCCACCTCATGAACAGGTACTACTGGGATCACCTTAATCTACAGCTGAAAAAATGAGTTCCTAAATTCAGCCTTTCCCCAGGGTTCTGCCTATCTGATGGCAGGCCAGGCAAACAGTGATCTTCCCACCCCTAAACACTTCCTTTAAACTACATGGGCCCCCTTGGAGGACCCAGAAAGCAAAGCAGAGGGACAAGGGACAGGCGGGGAGGGAAGTCATTAGATGCTAAACAAAAAACAGGGCACTGCCAAAGCTGTGAGAATGGTAAGAGGATAAGACAGGTTCAAGATGTCTAGGAAAAGAAATCACTGAACCAAAAAACATTCTGCAGATTATCCCATTTCTTTCATTCCACAAATCTCCAAGCACTGAATCACCTCCCAAAGCCAACAACTATCAATTTTGTTCAACTGAAACTGATTTCAATTGCTCTGTATAAAAAGACATCCTACTGCTCTTTTTGTTCACTCCTAGTACTGATGGAGGGAATTTCTTTCTCAATATACTGTACCTAACATGCTTTTTTTTCTACCTCAGGTTGGCCACTGTGTTCATTAAAAGTCTAAGTCAGTTTCTTGTCATTTCTTTTGTTCAATGGATTAAGAGAGGATCCGGGTTTATATACTTTTTGGTGTTTGAAGTTTCCCAGTGTGTTTTAGTGATTTCAGAGAAGTAAAAAGAGCCGCTCCAATTTTGTCTGGGGGTGGGGCAGGGGAGGCACTGTCACTTTTAAGCTGACCTTCCTTGGTGGTGAGAAGGCAGTAGAAGCCCAGTCCAGAGCGAGCTTCGAGTGAAACCCTGGTTCAGGGGTAGCCCTGCACCTCCTAGCTATGCGATGCTGCCCTATGAGGTAACCTCTCTGATTTTCATAACTCCAAAAGCTGACAAAGAGGAGATCACCAATATTAATCCATGCCACTTCTTTCTGTTTCCATCCATTTCTGGCAAACTTAAAAAGTACAGAGGTTAAAGGAGACAGGAATCTAAAATGAAGGAGCAAGGGAAAAGAGAGTAGAGAGAAAAGGCATAATTTGAGCCTGAATTATAGTGAATAACCAGAAAATGACAGCTTTTTTCCTTTTCAAACTTAATTTCATCTGAGTCACCTATTCCAGACATAGGCTCTGGACCTTGAGCAATTCCAAAGGAGTGGCAGAGAAAGGAAAAGAAACACCCACAATCTTTAAAGTATGCATTCATCAGCATGCTGAATAAAACACTAAGCAGCCCTACCTCCAGACTACTCTAGACCTGTCTGTTTTCCAGTTATCACTACTGAACATTTCCCAACCTCATACTCAGACCCATGAAAGAGACAACAATTAGTAATAGGGACAAAAACTCACATTAGATAAGGCCTAAGTGACTTAATTAATTTGGAGCAATAATGCATATTTCTAAATCTGAACCCATGTAACCAACGTAATTTAATCTAATAATTAAAGAGGGCAGAGCCCTCATTACCCAAATTGGGAGAGGGGGAGCAGCTTATATTACTGCTGTAGTGAATCAACAGCCCTGGTCCAATTTTCGCATCTCCCAGAAACCATACCCCACTCACAATGTCTGACCCACAAACACACACCCACCCCAACTGAAAGAAAATGCACTAGAGGTCAAAATGGCAGCTCTTCCAGGTGACAAATAATTTCACAAGATTATACTTTATTAGAAGCTTTAGCATCCGTGTTTCTTGGATTTGTCACAGTGACTAAGTGTTCATAATCAAAACTCCAAATTGCACAATAGCCCATTTTCCTGTGTGTGGACAGCTCATGATAACATAGCGAGCACGTCACACCTGCCTTGCCAGTAAAAATGAGTTGTCAAAGAGAGAAAGGAAGGAAATGTAGAAGGGAGAGAGAGAAAAGAAGAGAGGCAGAGAAGGATTAATTTCTTTGATACTAAGCTTTCATTGTGTTTATTTTAATTAACTATCTTTCCAAAGTGTCCTTTCAGTCCAAGTGTCCATTCCCTTTAGTAAGTGCACACCCGCCATGCGCCAAGTCCAAGTCCAGGAAGTGTTGTGAGCACCGGCTCTGCAGGTCTCACAGAGCTACATCAGAACAGCAGAGATCAACAGTCACTGCAGCAAAATGTGAAGAGTGTCATCAAGTCAGAACAGGGCACAAGGAACACACTGCAAAGGAGTTTATCTTGTGTAGGACAGTCAGAAAAAAATACTGAATGTAACTTCTCTGAATAATTGAGGGTGAGCAACAGAACAAGTTATTACAATGCACTAGAACTAAATATAAAACACATAAAGATCAGTTATGTATAGGTATAATGATAAGCAAGGGGACAGGCAGTGGAGATCCTTCTCCAGCACTAAGCCAAGATTATACAAATAAATGTAAAAATGCAACTGTGCCACATGCTGTAACAGCAAGAGACAGTGCTCAGAGTGCCTGTATTTGGGACCAGGATCCAGCAGGGGATGTCAGGGAAAGACTGGAAAAGTCTTCTGTGCCTGACAGGCAGGAACAAGACAAGAAGCAGAGGCAGGCAGATGGCCAGTGCAATGGCAGTATGAATATGGACCAAGACAGGGGCTGGACAAGCTAGGCTTAGAGTCATATTAAAGAGTTTGGCCTTCATCCTATGGGCACTGGGTAACTACTGAAGAAAGGTAGCACTGATCGAGTTGTTTAGAACAGATTCTTACAGCTAAACTGTAGGGAACAGATCAGATGCCGAGAGGCCAGTTAGGAGGAAGGCTCTGCCGGGAACTGTGTGCAAACAATTTTGAAGGAATGCTAACCTCAACAGGACCAGCTCTAGAATTTTTGGCTTTGAAAGTATTTCATATCAACTTGTTTTAATGGAATAAAACACCTGTAAATAAACTTCTGGAGAGTGTAACAGAGAACACCATTAGTAAAAAGAAGGTTGGAAAAGTGGATTTCTCCCCTGCAGAAAAAGTATCACTCATCCTGACAGCAAGTCAGCAACCATTCAAGGCTGTCCTGAGATTTTAGTGTCACTATTACAATGACCTGTCACCCAGAATTCACCCTTTGTATTCATACAACTCTCAAATGTATACACTTCTCACTAAAGTAGCATCCCCTTATCCACAGCAGATCCGTTCCAAAAACCCCAGTGGACGCCTGAAACTGAGGATTAGTACCAAACCCTACATATAATACATCTTTCCCTACACATGCATACTTGGGTAAAGTTTAACTTATAAATTAAGTACACTAAGAGATTAACAATAACTAATAACACAAGGGAACAATAATAATGATATACAGTTGACCCTTGAACAGCATGGTCCGAACCACAAGGGTCCATTCATACATGATGTCTTCTGACAAATATACGAGTACAGTCGCCCTTCTGTTATCTCCAAGCTTCACATCCACAGATTCAACCAACCACAGATCAAAAACAGTACTTTCAATCCATGGCTGGGAATCTGTGGCTGTGGAAGACTGAGTGTATGCACTGTTGTAAAAGACTCGGATTGGAGCATCCAAGGATGCTGGTATTCCACACGGGGAGAGGAGGTGCCTGGAAGCACTCCCCAAGGCATACTGAGAGATGATTGCAGTTAAGTTTTGGGCGAGTCAAAAGTTACATAAAGACTTTTTTGCCTTTGTGGGAGTTAGGGGGAGGGTCAATGCCTCTAACCTAAGGGTAAACTACTGTGATAAGTGGTCACTCTTCTCAGGGGACTCCTTACTGAAGAAGTCCTTATATATGATGCTTTCTGGTGCGACACATTTTCTGTTCATGTTTTCCACCCACAAATTTAATACTTTTCCATCATTTAACTAAGCACTTACATCACACACTGAGCTATAATTTTTGCAGTTTGAGGTGTGACAACAAAACTAGCATAAATTTTTTTCCTTCTTCACTAAGCTTACTGTAGATCTTAGCAACTTCAGCATATGATTTTTTTCCTTACTGAGAACTTTTACCTTTTCCCTTCAAGGAAGCACTTTATGAAGTATCTTTGGCATATCCAAATTGCCAGTAGCATCATTACTCTTGAGCTTTGGGGCCATTATTTAGTAAAATGGGGTGTTGTGAACACAAGCCCTGAGATATCTAGACAGCTGATCTGACAACCAAGATGATTCTAAGTGACTAAGGGCAGGTAATGTATACAGTGTGGACACGCTGGACAAAGGGGTGATTCTTGTCCTGGGTAGAACAGAGTGGGAGGGTGTGGGATTTCATCACACTACTCAGAACAGTGCAAAATTTAAAACTCATGAATTATTTCTGGAATTTTCCATTTAATATTTTTAGACCAAAGTTGACCATAATAGATAAGTGGGGACTACTGTACCTCCATTTCTACTTCATTTCTGACTCCTACTCCAACAGCACCCAAACTGGTCTTGTTGCCTTCAACCAAACTGTGCTCCATGCCACCATCCCAGTGCTTTTGGAGGTCTTTGCAATACAAACTGGCTCTTTCTCCCGCTTCAAACCCTTCATCTCGCACCTTCGGGGTAAATGTGCACTCCTTGGCGTGGAGCACAGTCTCCTGCGGGCCACCTAGCCCATTTGCCTTTTTGTATTGGACCCCAACACATGACTAAGAGGAGTGATTTGGGATATTCTGGGAAGGGTTTACTCTAAAACCTATAGATTTTTCATTTGATCTCAGCAGAAAATCCTAGTATAAAAAAGTAGGTGGTTTATAGTTGGTGCCCTCACCAGGCTTCTCAACAAGGCTTCTGCTCACATACTGTTAAAGAAATAAAGACTTTTGCCCTCTGACAATGTCCACCTGTCTGTTACAGAAATAAAGATACACAAGGCTAGATTTGGCAAAAATAATTAGTCTGGAAGTTTGCCTTGGGTGACCCCATTCATCCCTGCAAGATTGCTCTCCCGTTCCTACTACCTCTTTCTTCCCTAGAAGCTTCCTTCTTTCTGGTCTAGCCCCTCCTTGCCATCTTTACAGGGATTTCATTTATACAGCAACTGGAACTCAGTCACTACAATGTACATTTACTACATTTGCATGTTAAGCCTTTTGCCTTACATAAAGAAAAAACAAAGGGCTTTGGTGCTAGTCAAAGAAATGTTAAGTTCTGGCCAGTGAGAGGGGAGATGGTACAATTTTAGTCTGGTGTCTTCTCTTTGTTTTTACAACACCCTGACCACAAACACTGGTCAGAACATACGCTAACTGAGCCTAGCCCCTTCTGACTCCCACTCCCTTTTCTCCAGGTCCACAGATGCTGAACTCGGCTCACCTACAACACTCTGTTCCAACAGTCTTTCATCTGAGGAACTCAAAGCCCACTTTCTCAGGGCCAGTCTTCCACAACCATACCAGGCTTTAGCTCCAGCCAGACCATAGTGCAGGGACCACGCTGTTCCTCAGACAGCATGGCCAGTGAAAAGACCCAGAATCTCTTTCTCTGAGAAGCAACAATAGAAGGCAGATGGGTAAGAAGTGCTGGCTGCACAGAGTCATAGCAGCCCACCCCCTGTATGAGGCCAACGGAGTGTGGAGAAGGCAGACCAGTTCTCAGAGAGCAACTCACAGGTCCTTGAGTTTACCAATGTGTGCATGGGTGAATGAGTAATAATCACTGTCCATCTGGCAAACTAATCATGGCCAAACTGGTACACAATTACAGATACAAAAAAAATGAAAAAGGAAAAATATATAAATTTGGGTTTGCTATGTAATAAGGCTAATCACCATCTTTTAGGTAAACTACCAGATATTAGTACTAAATTACCAATCAGCGTTAACAGCCATCATAGAGGTATGTAATAATGCACCTCAGATTTACCTTGTAGTTTTTTATAGTTTTTTTTTAATATGACAGTAAACTTTATACATGTAACATTCAATTGCTATAATGTGAAAGAAAAAAAGGGGGTGGGGGCAGACACACCATTTTACTCGGTCACTGTTTTCCTTGTATTTCCATAATTGATTTTTGTACACATTATCAGACAAAAGTAATTTCAAATTTTAAATTTCTCTATTGTTAAAGAAATTATGGTATGATTCCCTGTATAATGGATAATAAATCTGCTAACTAATGGCATCTCTTTTCTATCAACAGTCTCAATAATAATAGAAGGAAAAATGTTAAAGAAATTCTTACCAGACACTATTGGGGGCAAGTTCAGTTAAATTCATTAACTGCCATCACATGCCAGATCTGTCCTCTGGTCCTCCAGCCCTCTGGGGTCAGTGGGTCAGTATTACCATTCCATGGCTGCAGTTCACAGAACAAAGTTTCCAGGAGGTGATGCACTTTTTCAAGGTCACACTGCCAGTATGTGAAAGAACTGGGACTCAGAAACAGACTGAAAATCTGTCTGCTTTTTTTTTTTAGATTTTATTTATTTATTTTTAGAGAGGGAAGGGAGGGAGAAAGAGAGAGAGAGAGAAACATCAATGTGCAGTTGCTGGGGGCTGTGGCCTGCAACCCAGGCATGTGCTCTGACTGGGAATCAAACCTGCAATGCTTTGGTTTGCAGCCCGCACTCAATCCACTGAGCTACACCAGCCAGGGCTGTGTCTGCTTTTTCTATAGTCACTCATCCAAAAGCATAGGCACCCGGGAGTTGTGCGCCCTGAGGAGACAAGGTGCTGGTCAGCTGCCATGGGCTGGTGCTGTAGAAAGCCATCTGCCCACAGGACACTTCATTTTCAAAGAAAAGCTTGATGGGATGTTTTTCAGGTAAGAAAAATTAAATTTTGAAGTGGGAATACATCACTTGTCCAAGGTTTCCAAACTAGTAACTGGAAGCAAGAATATTTAAATCTCAGTCTGTCTGGTTCCAAAATTCCTGTTCTTACCACTGCCCCATACACTGTCAGTATGTGCTGTCCTTTGACCTATTAAAGTGAGAGCCACAGGGGGCTGAGAGGCAAATCACCTGTACCTCCTGGACTGCTCTCTTCTTCCTTAGCATCACAGCATCTGCTGCTGCTCCTACATCAACTGCCATACCAGTGCCCACTGCATGACTTCAAAAAGACCCAGATCTAATTCTAAGCTTGACACCAACCTTCTGGGTGAACCTCATGAAGAATGTTTAACCTCTCTGGGCCCATGAAGCTGTGGGTTTTGTACAAGCCTTATATACAACGGTTTCCTGACACCCCTTTCATCACTCCGCTGAAAAGCCAAGCCTTTCCAGACTATCACCAGCAACTTCCTTTCTCAGTTGGAGGTCAGGTACAACCTCCGTGTCTGGGCTCTGCAGCTTTTGTGCTCCTGTAAACACTGAGACCCCTGAGGCCAGGGCTGGGGCATCCTGGAAAGCCTGCTAGTCACAAAGTCTGGCTTTTGAATGAGTGGGATATTTCACAATAAGCATCCCATCAGTTCTAATCCACAGTACCAAAAGTCACCCAGAAAGGTTCTCTGGGATGCTGTGATGCTGACTCAGAGGTCACATGACACAGGACCCTCAGCCAAGAAGATGGTTGTTAAATCCTAAACATAGTAATAAGGACAACAGTGCCAAGATCGAAATTTCATCTTTCCAAGTCCACCAGCATGTAAATGTGGTTGGGAGGGGAGGAGGGAGAAAACTAACAGCTGACTAAAATCACACTACAAACCCAGGAAGTTCAGGCCTCATTTTCCTTTCTGTCAACACAGCCAGAGAAGAGGAAAATGTGGCTGAGCAGGGGCTGGGAGGGGAGAGACCAAGAAGGAAAAAACACCCCCAAATTTTGTAACATCCCATCTTCTGAGTAGCAAAACTTTAACCATTATCTCAAAATGGTAAAACCTCTATTTCTGAGATGGTTCCTTCCATTTTCCCCTCAGCCCCAAGCCACTCAATACCACCTTGATTATATTCCTGAGGAATAATCAGTTCTCAAAAGAATAAAATCAACCTGAAATAAGTAAGTTCTGGAAAGTTATGTGACTTACTTCACTAGGACCATAGTCAATGACACACCAGATACTTTTTGTGGGCTTTCTGAGCCCCTTTCAGTTCCCACTGAGTTAAAAATTAACAACAAATTATATTCAAATCTATACCTCTTCCTTCAATGCTGGCCTTACTGCGTAAGTTACCATAGAAACTGCAGAACCAGCTTCCCCTCCCCAATTCTGAAAAAAATAATTCAAAATTAAGAGGCAAATTCACTTTATTGGTAAGTCCACAGAAGATTAAGGGACTTTTAATAATTTTCCTTGTCATTTTTGGAGAAAGGGAAGAAAGGTAAAATCCACTAACAGGAACCAAAACTTATTTCATTTAAAAGGAATCTTGAGTGAATAAAAAACAGGAGCAGGGTACAACATCAGGTTCATGTTCAAATTCTTTCCTTTTCCTCTAACCTCCACACATTATTTCATTTGTAAAAGAGATGATTTTTCGGCTCTTTGCTTTATAACTTTAAAACACTGTCCCATTCAAATCGATGTAAATGTACTCTGACATATTTCTGAAATAAAGTCATTCAATATGGATTAAACTTTAAAAAGTTATGGTATCCTTAAGAAAAACAAGTACCTTCGATCACACTAAAACCATTTCAATTTGTTCTACACATGTCTCTGAGGACTGGAACAAGCCCTCAGAGACATGGCCCAATGCTCATGGGCATGCATCCCACCAAAACCCTGGAGGCAGTGACCTGCTGTCCACGATACACAAGAGTGACCCTCAGGGACAACAGGGGATGCACGAGCCAGCAGACCAGCTCCTTTCTCCACCTAACCTTCTTAAACAAGGGCTTCCCTGCAGTGGTACCACCCTGCCTTAAGTTTTAACTTCTCTTCCTGCTATAACCAACACACAGTCTGAAAAACCGTCCCCACTGCCATCAAAAAGGGAGAAAGGGAACAAGACGGGTGGGCTCTTCGGTCAGGAAGAGAAGGCCTACTAGTCAAGTTTACACTCCCCTTTACCCCACACTCAACACTGTATCATAACAACATTTCTCACCGTCAGAGGAAAACAGCAAAAGTAAACTATGAATATAATCCCCAAACAAACCACTTACCAAACTGTTCTCTGATATCACAATGGTTGAAATCTACAAAATGCCATGCAGACATTCCAAATGATAAGGCAGAAATATGAAAGAGAAGTTTTTGATATAAAATACATTAAGAAAGCAGAGACTAAACCAAATAAGCCTTTCCTTTTTCTGATCTTGGTCCACAAACACATTATAAAGGTGAGTCCCTGGTCCCACTCCACTCCCAGGCTCCCTGAGAAGACTGCTGGCTCCTGCAGGTACACCCACAAAGACCCATGAAGCTGTGGGAGGAGGAGTAAGGACAGGTCCCCGCACCCCAGTCAGTTGTCTTCCACATGCCATCTAAGGCTGTGCTGGGGCTACAGGAAATGCCTTCAACACTGGTCAAGATAACCCTCACGCTGGGAAACATTCTGAGTACCAAAGGAATGTACGGCAGCAGGACACAGGAGATATGACAGGATTTCATGGCAGGGACACACTACTGAAGGCAGCACTGGGTCTTCAGTGGGGTGAGGAGCAGCTAAACAAAGGTGAAAGGAACTGTCCTGATAGGTTATGGTCACAGACGAAGCCCTAGACCAAAGCAGAATAGAACAGGATGAGGATCACAGTGCAGAGAACAGTGGGCAATGTGGCTGGACTTCATTTGAAAAGAAATGTCTATACAATTTAATGTTTATTTAAAAATTCCTCACTTTTGTTAAAAAAAAAAAAAGTTGCATCTCCCAGTTCACTGGCTTTCAAACTATCTGACTGCAATCTATAACTAAAAATACATTTAAAACCACCACCCAATGCACACATAACACATATTTTAATCAAAATAAGGGTTTCTAAAACTTCCACAAAACACTCACCTTGGGTGTATGTGATACACTCTATTTTCTACTGGGTTAAAAAAGATGGCAGTCTTGAGCAGCAACACTGCCTGTATTCCCACCAATGGACTACACCCCACAGAAGGAGAAACACAGGCCTACTCTGTCATTTTATGAAAAGCGGACAAAAATTGAGGAAAAGAGATTGTAATCCTAATACTAAATAGAAATTATTCTTTCTGAATACAATGTCTTCCACAATGTCAAGCAGACTTTTTCAAAGAAGATCCTGAAGAAAAAAAGAATAGGGGAAAAGGGACACAAACTCACAATCAACAAATCATTTTCCAAGACGTAACTCTGTGAGTCACGTACTTCTGCTTTTACCTGTTGCTTCTCTGTGAACTGCTGAACACTTGTGTAACGCTCAAGTTCTCTTCACGTCACAAACTGATTTATTTCTTAATTTTGCCAGACTTCTAAATATAAATCAGTTTATTTCACATACTATAAAAAATAGAAATATCTAGAGCAGTGGTCTCCAAACATGGCTGCTTAATATTTACTGCTGGATTTGGTATTAAAACATTAAGCCTGGGCCTCATCCCAGATTAGTCAGTCAATGCAGCTCCAGAAAAGGCTGAATTTTTTAAAAATCTCCCAGGTGTGATGGTGATGTTCTATACTTTGATAGAGGATTTTGGGTTAAAGCAGAGTTTGTGATATCTCACAAACTCAAAATTCATTAAGACTTGTGCATTTCATTACATGTTAATTTTCACTAAAAAAAAAACCAAACCTGTAAATAAACACTGCACCCATTTAAGGATGCATAGGTTGAAATGTTTCAGGGTTAAAGGTATTAATTTCAGCAACTTATTTTGAAAAGCCTTTAAAAATAGGTACACACAGGTAATCTTGTTTTATTACACTTTGCAGATACTGCATTTTTTACAAATTGAAGTCAAGATCATCCACCAGGAAAGAAACTGCAATTCACTGAAGGCTTGGGTGACAGCATTTCTTAACAATAAAGCAGTTTTAATTAAGGCATGTTCATTGTTTCTATAGATACAATATTATGCACACTCACAAATAAATTACAGGATAGTGTAAAGATAACTTTTATATTCACTGGGAAACCAAATAATTGCTGTGGTTCGCTTTACTGTGGTATTCAGGATCTGAACCCACATTATCTCTAAGGATATCTGTACTGTATGATTCCAATGATGAAATCTGGTAGTCAGGGGAAGGAGAGGAATGGAGGGATGAACAGGTGGAGCACAGAGGATTTTCAGGGAGTGAAACTACTCTGTGTGATACTGTAATAGTGGATACATGTCACTATACATTTGTCCAAACCCACAGCAAATGCAAAGAGTGAACCCTAATGTAAACTGTGGACTTTGGGTAGTGATGATGTGTCAATGTAGTTTTTTTTCCATCAGGTATAACAAAAGTACCACTTTAGTTGAGGATGTTGATAATAAGGAAGGCTATGCATGGGGGGGGGAGGGTTATATGTGAAATTTTCTGTAACTTATTTTAATTTTTTTAAAGAATTTATTTATTTACTTTTAGAGAGAGGGGAAGGGAGGAAAAAAGAGAGGGAGAGAAACATCAATGTTCAAGAGATACATCAAATGGTTGCCTCTCACACACCCGTAAGTGGGGACCTGGCCAGCAACCCAGGTACATGCCCTGAGCTGGGAATCGAACCAGTGATCTTTCAGTTCACAGGTCTGCACTCAATCTACTCAACCACACCAGCCAGGGCTCTGTACCTTACTTTTAACGTTTCTACAAACCTAAACTACTCTAAAAAAATTAAGTCTTTAAAAAATAGGATGGAATGATGAATGGACATGTGTATAATTATGTGAGAAAGCAATTATAATAAAATAATTATAAAACCTAGGAGTAGATGTATGTGGATATTCATTTTATACTTTAACTTTTCAGTAGGTTTAAAAGTTTTCACAATGACATTTTGGAAGGAAAGCTCCCCAGGCAATTATAATACAAAGATATTACCTCACAGTATGGTCCCCAGAGCAGCAGCTTCCACAGCATCCAGTGACTTGTTAGAAAAGCAGATTCTCAGTCCCAGGCCTACTAAACCAGAACCTGTGAGGGGGGGCCCAGCAAACTGTCTAACCAGCACCCCAGGGGAGAGGAACCGTGGATGAAGACCTTGGTAGCATACTACAGAGAAATATGCCACGCAGTCTGGATCAAAACTCCAATGATGTTCCAGACTAGGACATTAGGAGATGATTTGGGCTATAAACTTAGGCTCACCAGCTCTTCCGTTTCCTGAGTTATTTTATGAGAGCAAGTTGAACTTGACCATCTCCTAGGTCTTTGCTCCACACATTTCCTACATGGAGTCCTCAATTGTGCACCTCACTTGGTCTCATTACTGCCTTTCTGTTTTACAATTTTTAATATAGAGCTAACAGCCAAATCAACAAACAAGTGTCTCTCCTATTTCTCTTTCATTTTATATTCATCTGTACTTGCAGAAAAAAAAACTATAGTCCAAAACACAGACCATTTATATAATAAGTTATATACAACAAAATAGTTTTTATTTCAGATAAAATTGGCCTTATCTTTATGGAGTCCTACAGCTACAATCTAAGATAACTTCACTGACTATAAGTTCTTTATACTTCAAATATTTTGAGATAACGCTATTTGTTGAAATAATATTTTGTATAAACTCTCACAGGACCTTTAAAATACACTCCAGTCAGTTTCATGGAAATAAATTCTTTTCTTTTTTTTAAATGCTAGTTACAGGAATAAATGTTACATGTTCTAGCCATTTGTGTTTCTTTAGTTCATCTGTAGGCTATTCAAACATACACAAGAAAATTATAAGAGGGCAGAACTAAATTCCTCTTCTCTCTCATATAAAGCAATCATGCCAAATAACTACCAAGAATATTATGCTCTTTCCTATGCAGTTTAAGGAATCTGTTCTATAGTCCTATCCATTAAAGCCCTTTAATTCCAAAATAAGGTTATTTATGTTCTAAGTAAAACTTGGAAGTCTTGATGATGGCATATGGAAGTGTCACCTAGGCTAACTATAGAATGGAAAACTGAACAAAAGACTTTCTGCTACCAACCACTGAAGGCCCACGATTAATGCCAAGATGATTAGCTGATACTTAACTAAAACTAATGAATTGCAACAATAAAATCAAAACTAAAATACTACAGAGGAATGGCTGTTACTGGTATTTCTCTGTGGCAGAGCATACATACAGACCACATAAGTTGTAACAGAATGTGATGGTAACATCAGGTTTAAACCCCACACAAATTCAAAAGCAGTTTTCCTCATAACTCCTCTAAAATTCTCAAGTTACCAGAAATAGACAAGCCCAAAGACCCCTTTAAAATTCTAAATCCTCACTCAAAGACAATAAAGCAGTTTCAAAACTCTTAAATTTGCAACACTCTAGCATATAAACCAATCTGATTGGTTTATCTTGGTAGTTAAAGTGAAAGAGATGAAATGGCTAAATGAGTTATCCCAACTCAGTGTTCAAGTTAATTCTAGCATCTACATCCACACCTGAGGAAGTTATAAAGCTAAACATGACAGGCCAAGGATTTCACACATGGGTCAGTGGACCTTCACTGGACTCATCAAGACACTTAGCTTTCATCCAGGCTTCTACCAACAGGAACATGAGGTGGCCACAAAGAAATAGGCTGTAAGACTAAAAGAGATGAAATCTACAATATGAACTAGCAAGTCCCACAGAACGCTTAACGACATATGTGAACACCACATGGCCACAGGTGCCCTGGCTCCTCCCATATCACCAACCGCAAATGCCACCCACCAGGTTTTCCTTTCACCTGCAGCAGTGTTGAGAGGCTGATTTTGGTACAGGTGCACGGTATGAGAAAATATCTTTCTTCGTGTTCTCTGGCAGACTAGTGGCCACAACGATGCTGAACAGTTCTGCCACCATCATTACACTGCTGACACACTCAGCAGCTCCGTGTGCTTGCAGAGAAGTGCAGCCCGGTGGTTTCGGTTGTCCGAGGAAGCGTCAGATGAGATGAGCAAGGCGCACACCTTACCATTTACCTTTCGTGACTACAGACTCACCAAAACAGGCAAAAAGAAATGGTTTCAAAAAGTAAAATATTTTTAGCTTACCTTTTTAGTTTAGAAAATGTAAAACACACCACAAAAATAGATGTGTAGGTCTGTGCATCCATCACCAGCTTTAACAATTATCAATATATGGCCTATTTTTTTCCATCTTTACTACTCATCTCCCTCCTAGCACTAGACTATTTTGAAGTAAATCCCAGACATGTATCATTTCATATGCAAATACTTCACTATTTACAAGAAGCAAAAGCTTCTGAAACTAGTCTATCCCAAAGCTGGCTGTGCAGTCACTTAAAGAACTTTTTAAAAAATAGCAATTTCAGGAGGTCTGGATAGCATACTGGGGTCAGTTTGTTTTGTCTCTAAGGGTAAATCTCTCACAGCTGGGAGAGAATCAGTCCTTAAATCCTATCTAGAGCCAGGGCACCTGTGGCCATGTGGTGTTCACGTATGTCATTAAGCGTTCTGTGGGACTTGCTAGTTCATATTGTAGATTTCATCTCTTTTTTCATCTCAATCCTATCTAGGCGCCTGCATGTGGCCCCTAGGATTGGGTTGGACACCCAATCCTATCTTGGGTGTCCAACCTACAGCCCATGGGCCACATGTAGCCCAGGATGGCTATAAATGTGGCCCAACACAAAATTATATATTTACTTAAAACATTATGAGATTTTGTGACTATGTGTCACAATGTATTTAATGTGTGACCCAAGACAACTCTTCTTTCAGTGTGGCAGAAATGCCAAAAGGTTGGACACTCCTGATTCTATACCCAAAGCTGACTTTGGTTTCATTCACTCCAAAGAGAGAATCATCTGAGGAATGCAGACTATGGCAAAAATACCAAATCAAGAAACCAGTTTAAACCCAAAACACTGTCTGGGACATCCTATGAGTGGAACCTGGTACCCCATAAGTTTCAATCACCTTTTAATGAATCCCTATACTAGAGGTTTCAAAAGGGCTGCCTTTTGGAAGTACTTTACATTTTATTTATTTTTTAAAGATTTGATTTATTTATTTTTAGACAGAGGGGAAGGAGAGGAGGAAGAGAGGATGAGAAACATTGATGTGAGAGAGAAACATGAATCAGCTGCCTCCTGTATGCACCTGGACCCCACAACCCAGAACATGCCCTGACCAGGAACTGAACTGACGAACTTTCCTTTTGTGGGAAGACACCCAAGGAACTGAGCCAAACTGGTCAGGGCAGAACTCAGAAGTTTAGAGATAAATAGGCCCACACTGGCTCACCATTCCTCTTCTAGAAAAGGAATCTGAGGCCCAAAGAATGATCAGCTCAAGATAACTGGTCCTACCACTACAGCAGTGAAGGAAATCCCTCCTGATCCCTCCAGGCTCTGTCACTCATGTCCTCACAGTTCTGCCCGTTATCCTCCCAGTATCCAAAGCCTGGCAAGCCAGTAAGTACTGTAACTGCACAGTGGTTGGATGGCACAAACACCGGTTCCATTCCTATGCTACCACCATTTTTAAACAGACTATTATCAATTTGGAAACACATCCACAGGTATCATGCCAAACATAGAGAGAGTATCAAAGCTAAGAACACTGAAGGACTGAAGATGCACAGCAGTCTAAAGCTAAGAAGCCTCAGGGAAACATGAATGAGGCCTTTCTTACCTGGCTAGTCACCATTCTCGAGGGCAGAAGTTGCAGGGAAGAGGATGTCAGTTGACATTTCTAACTGTGAGTACTGTGAATAATGATGACCACGAGCTCCCATTTATATGAGTTTGCAAGGGATAGGACAAAGAACTGGCCTGAGATGCTGTTCTGTGGGAGGGCTTTCTGAATGCGGGCAGGAGGAAGCACAGACTAATGAACCTATAAGCTCCTTCTCCAACTCCATGATCAAAGGCTCACTTAACCCCATCAAACCAATTTATGGTTTCTTTTCAATTTTGTTGAGAGAACAATACAGGCTGGCAACAAAGAAGTTAAAAATAAGTACTAAATGATTTAAACCTACAAAAAGATCATTTTAAAGTCTCTTCATGTGAAACCTACACCTTCTATTCACCAGGTTTCCAGCTCTGGGTCTCAGCTACAGGAAGCATATAAGCTACACGGTAGAGGCTTTCTTAAGTCTAACCTCACAGAACAAAAACAGATTCTAAGAGTTTTCCAGAGGTTGTACAGAAACACATTATAATCTGCTTTATACTCCTCTGTGCTTATTCAAAGCCTATTTTTCTTGCCTTTACTATATACAACTAAATGTCTTCAGCAATGCTGTCCTACATTTACTGTAAGTATTTACAAGAAAACATCACTAGTGTACTGGTAATAAAAAGTGTTTATACAGTGTTATATGGAAAAAAAACATTAGAAGAAATATCCTCAGAAAAGATGCTGAATACTCCTGCTATATACAGTGCCTGATATACACAAGACCAACTCAACTATGTGTGATTCTGCAGGACAGGAGATCATGAGTAAGGAATAGATGATTCTGAAACCCTGTTAGTCCTTAGTCTCAATAGATTCTTCCTCTAAAAACAGTCTAGGTACCCCCTAGGAAATATTCTCTAACCAAGTTACACATGAAGTCATACCTATGAGAAATCTTTTACAAACCATGAATATTAACAACTCCCCAAAGGAAGAACCTTTATTAGTAATTCATAACCTTTCCATTCAGGGGATGATGGTAAAAAGGCAAGAAAAAAAGCAGACTGATTTACTTTTGCTCAAATGTAGAACTAGTTAAGGAGCAAATTTCCACAATCAACTGACTCTATTTCTCAAACCTGAGTTATTACAAATCAAGGTAAAAGAAGCAAAAGTAAGGAGAGAAAAAGATGCAAAGGATTTCCAAATTCAACACCCAGCAGAGTCACAAGCAGAAACTGACCAACAACAGCAGACAAAGAGTGCTGACCTAGCTCAGCAGTTCAAAAGCTCAAACATGTCAGAATAACCACGGGAGCTTTTCAAAACTCATGGCCCAGGGGGCACAGATACCAATTTTTTTAAGCTCCCCAGCTGACTGCGCTGTGTAAGCAAGGCCAGGACTCACCAGTTGAGGGTGAAATTTAAAAGCTCCTCAAAGTGATCCAAGGAGCACAACAGTTAAGTACATCTCCCTATGACTTCTCTCTCTCCCTCTTGCTGTAGACTGTGATCAGAAGCTTCCGGGCCACAAGAAGGTCTCAATGAGGATCTTGAGCTACCCAGTGCAGCAGGAATTAGAGAATGAAACACGGTAGGAAAGTTGCTATCAATGGAGGCGGATCTACTGTCCTGATGACTTACTGGGTTTTGAGGAAAGAGGAGCAGACAGGAAAGGGGCTCAGTCTGCTAGGTGCTGGCTGGGAAAAGGGTTACCCCAGCTCTATAAAAACTCTTGTATTCTATATGAACTTCCACAAAACACACACACACACAAACAAAAAGTAATACACCACCCCTATTCTTAACACACTACTCAAAATATACCACATGCAGACTACTTCCTGGGCCTTTTCTTCTGGGTCCAATCAGCTGTCCCCCTAGCTCACAAAGTCTAGGCAACCTCCTCTCTGGAAATGGCTTTTTACACTACTCTACAAAAAAACAAGGCATGTCTCCAAAGTCATTACGAATGGATTTTGGATTCTCAAGGCTGCTTTGGGGGATTACTCTTATATTAAATGTCTCCTATGAAGAGTTCACAATTTCTAGGTTTTATTCTTCAATTAACCTCAGAGCCTACTGACACATTCTACAATGGAAATTAAATTTCAAAGGCCTATTTATAAAATGGGAATGTGATTTCTGCATTATTTAGATAACAGAGATCTGAATTCATGCCAGTAAAGCACCTATGGCATAGTGCTAAAGGCAATAGTTAGAGCAGAGTTTTTAAAGGACAAATTTTAAATGTAATTTTTATTAATGTGATGCAGAGAAACTCAAGTATTAAAAATGTCATTCTCTAAAGACCAGCCTGATGCAATAAACTATAAAATATGATGATAAGTCTGCCAAAATCAGAAATACACCAATAATGCCACTTGTTTTCCAAATTAAAACTTGAGAGACAAATCTAGTTATTATTCCATATTAAAAAAAGAGTTACAAAAGATTAGCTTAAATATGTGAATATTCAGAAAATATAATCTAAAAATCAAAGGACAATGATAAAAAGAAGTATATTTATTTCAGGGCCTAAACATAATAAGCACTCAGTAAAAGTGTACCTTTTTTAAAATGAGTAAGATGAGAGAAACCCAGAAGGTCAACAAGTCAGTTTAGGCAAACTGTAAAAGTCCATTAGGCCTAAATATCTACTACCATATTTTTCAGACCATAAGACACACCTAGGTTTTAGAGGAGGAAAACAGGGAAAAAAAATTTGAAGCAAAAAGTGTGGTAAAATATTTAATAGCACAAATAATATAGTATTTTACCAATTTAAATGTAAACAGAACTCAAACAGCAGCACTAACAACCATTATTCCTCCCAAATTGGGGGGGGGGGGCGCGTCGGGAAGGTGCATCTTATATTCCAAAAAATTGGTATTTAAGGTATTTACCAGTCTACTATATAGCTGGTAAATATCTTAAGCCATTCGGACCCTCTACTTCTCTGGGTCCTTGAAGGTTCTTCTAGGCAAAATGAGGGAGGGTAAACTAGAGGCTCTCTGAATTCTTCCCAGAACTATCATTGTACGACTCTAGGACTTCAACATAAAAACCACAGACCTTATCCCCTATCTCCACCAAAAGATACACAGTTAAAGTGTAACTGTGACATTTATACCTCTGCCCAGACAGATTTTTTTCCTTGCTTCTTTCTCAACAGTACTTTAAATTTTCAAGCTCTTCCTACACACACCCATTGGTCTCCCTTTTAGAACTTCCTTATTCTCACAATCAGGCTATTCCCTGACTATGACACTTTCTATTGCCTGTTTTCCTAGAGACAGTATGTAATCAAGAATTAAAAGGGCATGGCTCCAAGTCTTTCCAAGTTATCCACTTGATTATATTTATACCTGCCCAATTTTTCTTCTCTCACTCTGAACGGTGTGAAAAACCTGCCAGTTTGGTCTGCAGCGCCACAATGATGTCATCTATTTTCACTATAAACTCACTGACATGGCTCAGGCCTCGGACTCACTGTGACTGCCTCACCCAGAAACCTTTATTCATTCACTCTCTGGAACACTTTTGTGCCCAGAAATGCACTACAAACTGAAATGGAATAGGAGAACCATAATGAGTTTCTTTTTCTGACTTTTGTTATGTCACTAAATCAACAAAGAGGGTGAGAGGGTAGCACTTCACTGCCCTGCCTTCAGTCCAGACAGAAAGAAAAAAGCACTAATGGTACTGTGACCTTACTCCTGCCCAGGCCAGGGTACCTCAGTACTCACCATAACCTAAGGGGTCGGGATGCATGATCTAACAGTCATCCCTGCATAAACGCTCCTCAATTCTCAGAGGATACCAAAGGAAGGTTATAGTTCATTCACAAAATCATCAACTTTGAAGGTATAGACACACATTTTACACCACAAAGACATAATCTTCACCGGAATAAGCCATCCTAACAACTGTGTTCCACCAAAATGTCTAAATAAGTTGCTATCCACCACTTCCTGTCCTAAACCTCTTTGCCCACCTAGGCTCTTACTATTCAATGTGTGAAACCGCTGTAGTTAGCAGCAGTTGGGACCTGATTAGAGATACAGAATCTCAAGCCACATCTCAGATCTGTTGAATCAGAATCTGCATTTTGACACGCTCCCCAGAGCTGATTCAACTGCACATTAAAGTTTTAGAAGCACCAAACAAGGCACAGAAAAATCGGGGAAAAGAAAAGCTTAAGGGCTGGCAACTGACTTCTGTCTTCCTTTGCCTCTCAACCCCACTACTTCCCTCTTCCCATTGTTACCCAGGGCCCCAAACCCTCCTGCCTTCTCTAGGCCTAGTCACATCTTGCCTAACAACTTAACCTGTCCATACCCTGGGAAACAGTCTGGGCAAATGGTTAACTACTAAACTGAGAACTCAAAACTGAAAGGCCTTAAAATCTGTTTTCTCCACTGCTTACTAGCTATGTGACTACAGGCAAATTACTTAACCTCTCTATGCACAAGTAAAATAAGAATAAAAATGAAGAGCCATCTCACAGAGTCAGTACAAGATAGCTATTATTTTTTTAACACTTGGACAATGTGTCCCTTCTCTTTACTAATTCAAATAAAGCACGCTGGTTCCAAAATTACCACAAATCTATCCAGCCTGCAGTGTCAGCATTTTTCCTTTTATCTTCAACCCTCCATTTCCATCAATTTATGTAATCACATAGCAAAGGCTAATTCATCCTCATTGAGCTAAGCACACCCTGATTCTCTTCTAAACCTACCAAAATCACTGTGGAATACCCTCGACTCCAACAAATGGCTTCTGCAGTGTACATGGTATACAGAAGACGCGCAGGAGCCAACCCACCGAAATTGAGAACCACCCAGTAATGGAGCCCATACCAATTTTTTTGTTAATGAGAGAAGCCCATGAATTTTTAAATAGCTCATTAATTCAAGAGTCTGTTCTTTCCCCTACACATAAAGAAAGTGATTTATCTATCACGTGAGAGCCTTAGGTTGCTTTATTCTTCCTAAGAACTGAAATTCACCTTCAAACTTCATCTAATGACACATAAATGACAGGTACAATCTGGTTAGTTTACCTATCAATAGATCTCATTTCCCCTTCATAATCAACATTTCTGGGAAAGAAATAAGCTTCACTTACTCTCCCTAAACCACCAATGAGAAGCCTGCAAACTGAAAGCTGGACATGCATGGCTTCCTCCAGCCCCAGCCCCACTCTCATTTCCTGTGTAGCTAAGAAAAGCAGGTCTGGTGTTGCCATACATGAATTGAGGCATTTCAGCATCTAAAGCCAAAGCAATTTATGACTTATTTCTCACTTTGCTATTATCATCCTATCCAAACAAATGGATGAAAAATACTAACTTCTAGCTATAAAGCAGGACATGTGGTAACACACTGCAGTTAACAGCAGTAGTAGAATTTTTGGAAAATGAAGACATTAAAAAAGATCAGCATTATAGCTCCATCTCAATCCATCAAAATGGAATTTGCCAAAATATCCAAAACCTTTTTAATATTCCTTAATGAAGAATGATAGGAAGAGAAAGAAAACTGAGGTAAGACAAAATGACTGGGAGCTTTATAAAGTTTTCCAGTCTGCCTTAACTGACCAATGTGGTTCATCCCACAAACTGAAAGGTCACCAGTATGATTCCCAGTCAAGGCACATGCCTAGGTTGCAGGTTCAGTCTACAGGAGGGGCATGTATGACAGGAATGTATGACAGTTTGAATCGATGTTTTCCTCTTGCATTGATATTTCTCTCCCTTCTTTTCTCCCTCCTTCCTCCTCTTCCTAAAATAAATAAAAGTTTGCCAGCCCTTACACATGCAGCTCCCAGTGAACTGACAGGTAACTGCAGCTGCCAAGGGGTCTAGGAGAGACTAGTAGAAGATCACCATGCAGAGCCTGGTTCTCATCCAAACTGCTGACTCACAGAATCACGAGCAAATAAAATGATGATTGTTTTAAGTCATTCAGTTTTGGGGGTGGTGTTATGAAGCAAAGGCCAACTGAAAGAGGCATTTATCATCACCTGATGTATTGTTTATTTATCGTCTTAAACACCACGAAAGCAAAGACTATCTTTTTTGCCAATTCTGTATCTCTATCATCTAGAATAGAGTCTGTAGCATTTTTGTGTTGAATAAATATACTATATATCTGAATAGAAAAGACCATTATGTATTGCTTACTTTTTAAAAAATAAAATTAATTTATTAGTTTACATTGCATTAGTACTTTAGAGCACAAAGTTTATTTTCTGTGCCTTCATTGTCTTTATGATGTTGGTATGAACTGAATTGTGTTTAACTTCCCCCAAATTTATGTCAAAGGCCTAACCTCTACATACCTCAGAATGTGACAGTATCTGGAGACAGGATCTTTAAAGAGGTAATTAGGTTACAACTAGGTTGTTAAGTTAACAGGTGTCCTTCTAAAAGGAGATCTGGACACATGCTGCAACTCTAGGGATGTACATACACAGAGGAAAGGCCCTATGAGGGCACGGCAAGACAACAGCCATCTGCAAGCTGCCAAGAGAGGCCTCAGGAGAAACTAAACCCACTCAAACACCTTCACCTTGGACTTCTAGCCACTGGAACTGAGAGAGAATTAACTGCTGCTGTTTGAGCACCCAGTCTATGGCATTTTGTTATGGCAGATCAAGCAAACTACTACAGGTATGGAGTTCACATACTTTTGTTCTTGTGGTATTTTCCAATTACCACATTCTCTTAAAAATAAAAAATATATTAAAAGATTCAAAGAAGAAATGTTGTGGCAAGTAATTTTTTTGAATTCATTTTTAACTAGTTCCTAGTTACCACGCCCTATCTCCTAGTTACTAAGAGGTAGGTTTTAGTCCCATTTCTGTGACTGATGAACTCTGACTTTGGAAGGGGTCTACAGCCTCTTCAGAACAAATCTTAGGCCTGTTCTTTTTCCAAAGTTTCAATCAGATAATCTTCCAGACCCCTCCCAACCCTAACATTCAAGTGAGCAAACATGGAAATAATTACCAAAATGTGAAAATGAATTCTACAAATGATTTAAAAAAGAGTTTTAATTTCCATTTTCATTCAGGGTTGATTGATATCACTATTAAACATCATGGGGAGGAAGCTTTCCCATAGCTTGTTGATGAAAAGAAGGACAGAAATTCTCACAGTGAGTTATCGGATGGCTGCAGAGTGTATTTCTTACACTCTTTTGAGAAGAGAGCTGTTTTCTTGCTGCTTTCTTCAAAGAACCTCACTTGAAATGTAAGACAATACACGAGGTAGATCTGAAGTATAAATATGTTGCACAGATATGACATAATCTTCTCAAAGTTCATTTCTCAACAAAGGTTTCTTCACAAGCAGGGGAAAAGCACTTTAGCAAAACCTTCCTTCCTTACCTGTAATTTACTAGTCTCAAGAGGCTGCTTGGACAAAATCTGTGTTCTGGGTAGTTCCTCATTTGCTAATATTTATAAACAAGTTCAAGAAAAACTGTATTTTGGGAATATGAGAATAATAAAGGTTAAACTAAACCTGACAAGACTTGACTCTTTGGTATTTATGTAGCACCATCATATTTCTAACGTGCCTTAAAATCACCATGATTTCTTTCTGGACTGGATTTGGGATTTATTTGTATTGTATGAATGAAGTTCTTCAAAGACACTAAACCTTTTGCTCTTATCTCAGGCCAGCTGAGTTTCAAAGGCTGTGAGTAAAATGGAGAGAGCTCCTTGGAAATTTATTGTTTGCTGTGGGGTCAGGGTAATAAGAGAATAGGAACTTTTTCATTTATCATCAAACTGGATGTTGGGTTAGAAAAGCACATTTTTCCTTAAGGTGAAGTATTTCAAACATGATGTAGATTTTGGTTTAACAAAAACTGTTGATGAATCAACCCTTGAAGTCCAAGGCAAATTATCTCTTTTCTTTTAAATTTAATCTTTATTGTATTTTCCCCCATTACCATTAGTACCCTTATACACCCCTCCCCCCAGTAATCACCCACAATTGGCAAACTATTTCTTAGTGGTTCACGGCAAAGTCTTTAATCTTATCGCTCTATACTATTCTGATAATGATAGGTTTATTATCCAGGTGTATAATATGTACATACTCTGGAACAAAATTTTTACAGTGAAATTTTTTTAAGAAATAAAAAACTAGGACTTCTGGCCAAGATGGAGGCGTAGGTAGATACACTTTGTCTCCTCGCACAACTAAAAGAAGGACAACAACAAATTTAAAAACAAAAAATAACCAGAACTGCCAGAAAAATCAAACTGTATAAAAGTCTGACAACCAAGGAGTTAAAGAAGAAACATTCTTCCAGACAGGTAGTAGGAGCGGAGACGAGCAGCCAGGGTGGAGAGAACTCGTGCCTTATTTGAAAAAATAATGAAGGAGAACTTCCCCAATCTGACAAAGGAAACGGACTTCCAGGAAATCCAGGAAGCTCAGGAAGTCCCAAAGAGGTTGGACCCAAGGAAACACGCACCAAGGCACATCATAATTACATTACCTAAGATTAAAGATAAGGAAAGAATCTTAAAAGCAGCAAGAGAAAAGAAGACAGTTACCTACAAAGGAGAGCCCATAAGACTATCAGTTTATTTCCCAAAAGAAACCTTGTAGGCAAGAAGGGGCTGGAAAAAAGTATTCAAAAATATGAAAGGCAAGGACCTACATCCAAGATTACTCAATCCAGCAAAGCTTTCATTTAGAATGGAAGGGCAGATAAAGTGCTTCCCAGATGAGGTCAAGTTAAAGAAGTTCATCATCAGCAAGCCCTTATATTCAATGAAATGTTAAAGGGACTTATCAAAGAAAAAGAAGATGATCAAAAATATGAACAGTAAAATGACATCCAGTTTGATGATAAATGACAGTAAAATGACAATAAACTCACTATTAACAACTGAACTAAAAAAAAAAAAAAAGGAAAAACAAACTAAGCAAACAACTAGAACCGGAATGGAATCACAGAAATGGAGATCACATGGAGGGTTATCAGCAGGGAGGGAGAGCGGGGAGAATGGAGGAAAAGGTACAGGAAATAAGAGGTATAAATAGTAGGTACAAAACAGGCAGGGGGAGGTTAAGAACACTGTGGGAAATGGAGAAGCCAGAGAACTTACATGTATGACTCATGAACATGAACTAAGGTGGGGCATGCTGGTGGAAGGGGCACTGCAAGGTAGAGAGGAATGAAGACGAGAAAAAAGGAAAAATTATTAACAACTAAAAAATTAATCTAGGTAGAGTTACGTTGCATCTAGACATCTTAACTTCCAAATGGTTCCATTTCCTTAGATCTTTTAATTTTTCCTCTTCTGTGCTATACGGTACTTAATTTATAGGGCCACTAACATTCTGAAAGAATCAGTGATATTATCAAATTATTCTTTCATGTATTTGCAGACAGAAGAGGTTTCAAAATATTTCTAGATGCTTCCTAACAAATAGATATTTAGGGAGAGGGGAAAGTTACTCAGTATGTGATACGAACGTATGTATGAATAGATGAGTGCAAAACAGTAAAGTTTTCTTTAGGTTTTATTTATTTATTTTTAGAGAGAGGGGAAGGGTGAAAGAGAGGAAAATAAACACTAATGTGTGGATGCCACTCATGCACCCCCTACTGCAGACCTGGCCTGCGACCCAGGCATGTGCCCTAATTGGGAATCAAACTAGAGACCCTTTGCTTCATAGACCAGTGCTCAACCCACTGAGCCACACCAGCCAGGTGCAAAAATAGTAAAGTTTTTAATCAAGACAGGAAGGTCCCAAGTCACAGAATTTCTGGCAATTGCAAGAAGCAGATTCTTGAAAGTACCTCCCAGAGTCAGTCATTAATAAAAATACAAGGAAAAAAACAGGTTCTTTTGGAAATCAACGCTGGAGGATTCACACTTTCCAATTTCAAAACTTCCTATAAAGCTACACTAATCAAGACAGTGTTATACAGGCATAGGATAAACAAATGTCAAAGGAACAGAATTAAAAGTCCAGAAATTTAAAGAAAAAAAAAGGTTCGGAAACCCTAACACTTAAGGTCAAATGGTTTTTCAATAAATGTACCAAAACAACTGAATAGCAAAAGAACAGTTTTTTCAACAAATGGTGCTGGAACAACTGGATATCCACAAGCAAACGAATTATGCTGCCCCTCTACTTCCTATCACACACAAAAATTAACTCACTCAAAATACGAGGTCTGTCCACAGAGGACCCAGCCATGTAATATGAAAAACAGAGACATTTCTTGAAGAAGATACAAGATACAAGAAACCCTGCACACAGGACAATGATGCCTCAGCCCCCTTCAAAGTAGGCACCTTGGTACCTCACACAGTTCTCCCAATCGCCATATGCTTCCCCGTCGTACTTTCATGAATCTCACAGACAGTCTGAAACCACTACCCTTTCAAACGTGATGTTAGTTTTTGGAAAAGCTAAAACTAAAAAGCTAAAAACTAAAATTAAAGTTTAGTTTTCACAGGGTGCCAAACCTGCAATGTATCGGGGCTGAGTTACCTGGGTGATTTGATGTTTCACAAAACACTCTGCACAAGACACAATGCACGAGCAAGCACTTTGTCGTGATGAAGCTGCCAATCACCAGGTACCCATAGCTATGGCCTTCTGAATCATCCAAATAGTTCCCATGAAAGAATGTTCAAGCTTAATGCAAAATCCAATGCAGCTTCATTGCTCTATTCGCTCAGGCATTTGGAGTGCAATGGCCACAAAATACACAAGCTCGCTCAATGAGTCTGCCACCCCCACTGACTAGTACAGCCAAGTCATTGGTCACACATGCACATTCCAGTCCACTCTCTTTAGATGTCAGGTTACACTGATGTCACGCAAACCATTGTTAACACAGATATTGACAATGCTTGTACTTTTTCTGCACAGACCTCATAAATCAAACAACTAAATATAAGAGCTAAAACAATAAAACTTAAAAGAAGTTATAGGAGCAAATCTTCATGACCTTGGCTTAGGCAGTGTTTTCTTAGATGACACCAAAAGCACAAGCAAAAACAAAACAAAACATAAGCTAAAACAGACTTTATCAAAATTAAAATCTTCTGTGCCTCAAAGTGCACCATCAAGAAGTAAAAAGTTGCCTTGGCAGGGTAGCTCAGATGTTTAGAGTATTGCCCCATATGCCAGGGTTGCAGTTTCAATCCCAGTCAAAGCACATACAATAAGCAGTAAATGAATGCACAAATAAGTGGAACAACAAATCAATGTTTTTTTTCTCTCTCTAAATCAATCAATAAATATTTTTTAAGTGAAAAATCAACCCAAAAAATGGGAGGGAAAATTTTTGCAACTCATTCACGTGGTAAAGGACTTGTATTTGGAATACCTAAAGAAATCTTATGACTCAAATTTTTTTAAATAACACAATTTAAAAATGGGCAAAGAATCTGAATAACCATTTTTCCAAAGAAGATAGATATTCAAATGGCCAACAACATATGTAAAGATGCTCAACATCATTACTCATCAGAGGAATGCAAATCAAAAACCACTAAAGATACCTCCAGGTTGGCTACAATCAAAAACAGAAAATTGTAAGTACCAGAAAGAATGTGGAAAAATTAAAACCTTCATATACTGCTGGTGGGAATGTAAAATGGTATAGCTGCTTTAGAAGACAGTCTAGCAGCTCTTCAAAAGGTTACACATACAGTTACCAGGCAATTCCACTCCTAGGCATATGCATACTCCTAGGCATATGCATATACCTAAGAGAAAGGAAAATATAATCTACACTAAAACCTGTACAGAAGTGTTCATAGCAGAATTATTTCTAATAGCCTAGAAGTAGAAACAACCTATATGCCCATCAACTGATTAACAAATAAAATGTAATATATCCATACAATGAAATATTACTGTGTAATAAAAAAATGAAGTATCAATACATACTATGACATGCATGAATTTTGCAAACATGCCAGATAGAGTAAGCAGTCACAAAACACATATTGTTTCATTCCATTTATATGAAATGTCCAGAATCAGTAGACCTATAGAGACAGAAAGGACATGAGTAGTAGCCTAAGAACAGAGGAGAGGAAAGGGGAGAGGTGGTAATAGTATGATTAGGATATGGGATTTCCTTCTTAGAATGATAAATGTGTTCTAAAATGCAGCTATGATTATGCAACTCTGTATATATCCTAAAAGCCATTGAATTACACACTTTAAATTGGTGAATAGTGTGATATTTGAATCACATTGCAATAAAACGTTTTAATGGCATTCTTGATATCCAAGGTTGTTCTCCTCCTACTCCCCACTACTCCCGTCAAAGAGGGGGAGGGGTTGTCTTCACAATTTGTCTTGCTGCTGATTACCCATAATGAGCGAAGGGTGAACAGAGTGGACGTACTACTGGACTTTTACTGCTGTCCAAGATGGAGTCAACAGACTTAATTTACCTTTCCACTTGAAAACCAAAACAAACCCATACAAAATTTATGAAACAAAAGTTTTCAGAAAACTAGACATGAAAGATGAAACAGTGAAGGTCACTTATCTCTGAAAGATATGAAACAAACTCGGTGAGCCATACAACTGCCTGGACTTCCTCCCTTTACCAAGTCTGTGGCAGATTCCTTCAGCTGAGAAGAAGTGAGGTTGAAGGCAGACCAAGGCAGCTAGAGTTCCAGGTGACAGCATCAGAAATAAGAGCTACACAAAAGAAGAAAGCATTGCAGAGGGACCCCAGTGCTCTCAGCCAAGTAATGACCAGCACACACAAGTAACAAAATTACCCAAGACTGGACATTAAAAACTATTCAAAAGGATCAGAAGAAACAGTACAGGTACTCACATAGTAATAGAAATAGTGCCTGTTCCCACCAAACAAATAGAAAAACTTATAACTCATGGGGAATTGAGTTAGTACTCAGAAAGATCTTACCTGAGTAGTAGGGCAAAATTAGCACTCAACTGACCCCTGGTCAAGAACTCCTTAGCAAAATCAAAATATCAAGACACAAAAGAATCAAATTATTTCCATGTAACTTAACTGCACTCCAGAACAAAGCTCAGGGACACTTATAGAAATAAAATAACACCCAGAACACAACAAGGTAAAATTCGGAATGTCTGGCATCCACTCAAAAATTATCAGACAGGAAAACACAAGCAATAATGAGAAGATCCATCAAAACCAAACCAATTCTGACAGATATATTGAAATTATAGACAAGGAATTAAAACAGCTATTATAACTGTATCCCATACATTCAAAAAGTAGAAACCTAGAAAATACTGTAAAAGACAAATCTTCTAGAGATAAAAACAATATCTGAGATGTAAAATACACTAGATGGACCCTGGCTGGGTGGTTCGGTTGGTTGGAGCATCATGCCATACACCAAAGGACTGCAGGTTCCATCCCTGTGCATGAAATACAACCAGTCGATGGTTCTCTCTCACACTGATGTTTCTCTCTCCTTCTCTCTCTCCACCCCACCCCTTGCTCTCTAAAATTAATGAAAGCATGTCCTTGGGTGAGCATTAATAATAAAAAAAATTTTAAACCAAAACACTAAACAGGATTAATGGCAGAGTTAACATTAAAGAAGAAACTAGCCCAAATGCAACCCAAAGAAAAAAATTAAGGCTGTGAGACAACTTCAAGTGGCCTAATAAACATGTGATAGGAGGGAGTGCCCAAATATAAAAACAAGGAAGGGATATAAAGAAAAAAAAATCAAGAAATAGTGACTAAATTTTTTCCAAATTTGATGAAACTTCTAAACCCACAGATCCAAGAAGCTCACATATCAAAAGCACAAGAAACATGAAGAAAAATACACCAGGACACATCACAGTTAAATTACTGAAAACCAAGAATAAAGGGAAAAATCTTAAAAGCATTCAGAGGAAATAGCATGTACATATACACAAAGGAACAGAATAAGGACAGCAGATTTCCCAGTAGAAACAATTCACATGACAAAATGGTGCAATAACATCTCTAAAACACTGAAAGAAAAAACTAACAACATACAATATTATACTCAGCAAAAATATCTCTCAAAAATGAAAGCACCAAAAAGCAAGTTTTCAGACATACAAAAGCTAAAAAAAATTCACCAAGCAGTACTATATTACAAAATAATGATAAAATTAAGGCCTTCAGGCAGAAGGAAAATGACACCAGATAAAATATGGATCTATACAGGAAATGAAAAGCACCAGAAATGCAAACCACATAGGTACACATATTAGGTTTTTTCCTTACTGTTTGTATTTTTCAAAAAAATAGTTAACTGTTGAGCAATTAAATTTCCAGCATGGTGAGCTAGGTAAAACAGCTCACCTCCTTGCACAACCACATCAAAATTACAACTAAACTATAGAATGACCATTGTTCGGAACCATTAGAAATCAAGATAAATGGAAGTCCTACAATTATGGAATTAAAGAAATTACATCGTGACTGACTGGCAGGACAGGCAGAGACATGGAAGGGGATGGTCCCACACCTATAGGTGGTGGATAAAAATTGGGAGGGAAATCTAAGGAGTGAGGGATCCCAGACCCACACCAGGGCCCCCAGACCAGGGTTCCAGTGCCATGAAGAGAAGTCGCTGTAACCTCTGGCTGTAAAAACTAATGGGGATTGAGGCTATGGAAGAAACTCTGGACTCCCTGGCAGTTCCTCTTAAAGGGCCTGCAGACTTACTCAGATTTACTCCCTCTGAACTCCAGCACAGGGACAGCAGGTTGAAAGGCACCAGAGGCATACAGGAAGGAACTGAAGTGTCTGGCATCGGGGCAAGAGCCAGGGGACACCTTTCTCCCAGACAGAACTGTAGGCAGAGGCCACTGTTCCTTTGCTGAACCTTACCTCCCCAGAGCCAGAAGGTGGGCATCATATCTGAGACTCCATCAACCTGGTTCACACTGTTTGCCCCACTCTGGTGATTCCCTGAGGCTCTGCCCCACCCAACTCTTGGACCCACCCAAGCTGTTTCCAGTGGCTTTTTCATATGAACGGCTTGTCTTGGCCCATGCTTCATATTTTCCTAAATTATCTCAAACCACCAGTATCTGGCATCAGCGAGCCTCATACCTCTCACTAAGTTGCCCCAGGCCTGGCACTAGCACCAGACTTGGTTCACAGCTTAGCCTCTCCTGGACACTTCCAAGCCCAGCACAAGTAGCAGCCATTTGCAGATCACTCTGCAGCTTATGTTGTGTGACCCTTGATGGAACACAGGCTGTGACCAACTTTGGACATGCCCACAGCAATCAAGCCTGAACAAGAGGAGGGTGTACACAGCCAACACAGTGGAAGTACCTCAAATACTCAAACTGAATAAAAAAGGAAGCTCTGCCTCTGGATGCTGCAGGACACCTGCTACATTAGGCCACGCTACCAAGCCTGGGAGAGGTAGCAGCTCTACCTAATACATATAAATAAACACAGGGAGGCTGCCAAAATGAAAAGACAAAGAAACATGGCCCAAATGATAAAACAGAACAAAATTCCAGAAAAAGAACTAAATAAAATGAAGGCAAACAAGGTGCTAGATGCAGAGTTCAAAACACTGGTTATAAGGATGCTCAGTGAACTTAGTGAGAACTTCAAAAGCATTAAAATAGGCATGGAAACTATAAAAAAAAAAGCCAGTCAGAAGTGAAGAATACACTGATTAAAATAAAGAACAATCTACAAGGATTCAACAGTAGAGTGGATGAAGCCTAGAATCAAAATCAAATCAGCAATTTGGAATAGAAGAAAGCAAAAACACCAAATCAGAAGAGAAAAAAAAAAAAAAAAGAACCCTCCCAAAAATGAGAATAGTGTAAGCAGCCTCTGGGACGACCTCAAGCATATCAACAGTCACATCATAGGGGTACTGGAAGGAGAAATGAGAAAGAAAAAGATGGAACCCCATTTAAAAAATGCCAGAAAACTTCCCTAAATTGGTAAAGGAAATAGACATACAAGTCCAGGAAGTACAGAAAGTCCCCATCAAGATGAATCCAAAGAAGCCTACCCCAAGACTCCTCATAATTAAAATGCCAAAGGTTAAAGACAAAGAGAGAATATTAAAAGGAGCAAAAGAAAAGCAGATAGTTACCAACAAGGTAGCCCCCATAAGACTGTCAGTTCATTTCTTGAAAGAAACTTGCAGGCTAGAAGGAATTGGCAAGAAATACTCAAAGTAATGAAAAGTAAGGACCTACAATCAAGATTACTCTATCCAGCAAAGCTATCATTTAGAATTGAAGGACAGATAAAGAGCTTCCTAGATAAGAAAAAAACTAAAGGACTTCATCAATAAACTAGCATTATATGAAATGTTAAAGGGTCTTTTTAAAGAAGATAAAACATATGAAAAATAAAATGGTAACAAATACATATCCATCAACAACTGAATCTAAAAAATAAAAATAAAAAAAATAAACACACAGAACAGAAACAGAATCATAGATATTCTCTAGAGAACATTTTGATGGTTGCCAGATGGGAGAAGGGTTAGGGGCACAGGCAGAAAAGGTGAAGGGATTAAGAAGTACAAATCAGTGGTAACAGAACTGTCATGGAGATGCAAAGTACAGCACAGGAAACAGAGTAGCTGAAAAACACACATGCACGACCCCTGGACATGGACAACAGTGTGGGACTTGCCTGAGGGAATGGGGAAGGGGTTGGGTGGAGGAGGAAAATGGGGGGAGGGGATTGGGCCAACTGTAATAGTATAATCAATAAGATATAATTTTAAAAAATAGTTAACTGTTTAAACAAAAATAATACCAATATATTTTGAGATTTATGACATATAAAAGTAAAAGTTATAATTAAAATACTGCAAGGCCAGGTAAGAAGTGGAAGTGATACTATTGTAATGTTCTTACATTGTACATGAAATACGTATCATTTACTGTGACAAGTTAAAAGTATGTACTAAAACCTTAAAGCAAACTATAAAATAGCTAATAGGCCAGAAAATGGGATCATAAAACACTCAATTAATTAATCCAAAGGAAAGCAGAAAAAAAGGGGAAAAGCAATGAGAAGAAAATCCTCAGCAGAAAGAGTCAGAGAGAAATGAAAAACAAAATAAAGGTCAAGAATGTCCTATATTTAGCACTTTAAATCACTTTTTCTCATGTGATACATAAAAAGGAGAATATATATTTTCAACTAATTGAGTAGTACACTAATTCACAATCCTGGTGTTGATGACTGTCAGAGGCCTTGTTTCAACAAAAAGAATTTCATACTTTGAAGGCTAGCAAAAGCCTTTTTGCCAGCATTACTACAGAAAGGTTAGAAATATTTCACTTGATATTGAATTTTTCAAAAAAGACCACAAAACCATTTTACTCAGTAGGCTTAGGAAAAGTATCTTTTGTCTATATAATCAAAAAGCACACATATAGTACTTAAAAAGGAATGGAAAACCACCTTTTAAATTATTTCCTTTTTTAATTGAACTCAGAAACTTATTAAAAACTATCTGAATACCACAAAGCTATACCACACTGTTGCCATTTTACAGAAGTAGCTCCCAGCCCTAATGTTCGAGCAGAACAGCTGCTGGATAAAGTAGCCCCTAAGTGACCTCTAGGCCATCCATTCACCAGATCCTCCATATATCATTCCTAATGTTGCACAAAGGGCACTCCGAGAAGTCTGATGAGCAATCCTTTTCCACAGTACTTCTCTGGAGATCGTTAGGGTACTAAATGAATAAACTGTTAACTCCTAACTGATGCAGGAGATTCAAAACAGCAATGAACACCAAAACAGCAGCAGATACAGGACACAAGGCCTCCCAAAAGACAGATGATGATGGTTCAAGACAAACAGTAGGGGGCCAGCAATTACCATAACCAACAGAACACACGCCTCCTATCTCTACTCAAAGCTCTATTAATCAAGGTTATGAGTCATCAGCTCAAGGCTTGTTGTAACTATAAGCTGACTATTCTTGCTCCTTACCCATCTATGCCTCCTGCACAGAATCTGAATTTAAATCCTAAAGCTCCACTATGTACACCACATCTGGTTTAGCAGCTTTAGCTTAGTTACATACTCCCACAGGCCATGCTCCTCCCCACCTGCAGTATCATCCTCTTCAAGCTGCTTGCTCAGTGTTCCACCAAGGCACAAGCTGACTGCTCTTCCAGTTCACTGCCAACACCGAGCAAACTACACATGGTGACAAGCACATACCACGTATGCATTAAGTATGTAATAAATGATTAAAAGGAATCTTGCCTAGCAGAGGAGACTCAAAATATTGACAGACAGAGAAACAGAAACTAGATTCTAAGTCCTCAAATCACTAAAAAGGAAAGAGCTGAACATGCGTAAGTTTTTCCCTGGAAACTAATGGAAGAAGCAAGAAGAATGGATGAAAGAACATACAGAGTGGGCAAAAGTAGGTTTACAGCTGTGAGTACATGAGTTTATTCTTATATTAATATTTATTATGTGTCCCAACTTGTGTGTACCACATACACAGAGATAACAGAGATGCTCTAATATACCAACTTCAAACAGGAAAGCCCTAGAATTTAAGGTGTGCCCTAGCAGGTGAATGAATATACTCAATAAACTGTATCACTTGAATGTACATCCTCAACCTCAGGCAATACTCACTAACTTCGGATCCCCAATAAATTTCATGTCCCTTAGATGTACAGCCCTAATTTGGGTGATCAGTCTTGACTTGAGATCTCAAAACTAAACAACCATAAAACTACATAGCAATTATTCATAAAAAGGGTCACAGAAAAACTGATGGGCCAAAGGGCTCTGGTTGTCAGCAGTATTCTGTTATTATCATAGCAGGTAAGAATGAAAACGCCAAGTATAAGAATTTTCAAAAAAGTAAACTATTATTAAATTTAATGAGACCTGATCTGATAGAAAGTCCCTAATAAAAGACATCGTAAAAGCACTTTAGAAGAAAAATACTCTGAAAGGTACACTTGAAGCGAATCCAATGCATAACTGTACTCTCCCATATATCACAGAACAAATCATTTATTTAACTTGGTACACATTCTTCTGACCAAAGAAAATACATTTTGTTTTGTTTTCCTTTTAAATCCTGGTGAGTCAACAGCTTCTGTCTACAATAAAGGAAAACTCCAGTCTTTAGCATCATGTGGCAAATGGCTGAATTATTAAACAACAGAGTCCCCAAAAAAGCATCAGAAGGAAAAACTAGTTTGGCCTAGTTCCTGATACCAATGACCTCACTGACAGTAATGAGTTTGTCCTCACAGGGATAAGAAACTATATTCACTTAAAGAAATGACTTAAACTCACAGTAACAGGTAATAATGGGAATGGGGAAGATAACGGCTTCAGGGAAGCACAGACAGGCAGCAGCGTCACAAAACCATGTGGTTATACCGCTAAGAAATGGGAAGACCCAGGCAGACCAATTTCCACTCTTTCTTCTTCCATGTAGACTCCAAGGCATGTTCCCATTGAACCTGCTGCCATTGAACCTGCTGAGTGCATTATTCACAATAGCCAAAAACCAGGAACAACACCACCCACCAACTGGTGAACAGACAGATAGCTGGACATCCATACTCTAGAAAACTGTTGAGCAATAATAAAGAACAAACTACCACACTTAACAGTACAATGAATCTCAAAAAAAAAAAAAAAAAAAAAAACATGATGCAAGGTGAAATGTTCAAAAAAGACAAATTTAGCCCTGACAGCTGTGACTCAGTTGGATAGGCACCATCCTGCAAAGAGAAAGGTTGTGGGTTCAATTCCCAGTCAGGGCACATGCCTACATTGCCTGTTCAGTCCCTGGACAGGGCAACCAATCAATGTTTCTCTCTCACATGGATGTTTTTCCCCCTCTCTTTCTCTCCCTCTCATCTCCTCTCTCTAAAAATAAATAAATAAAATCTTTATTTCAAAGACAAATTTATAAAGACAGGAATAGTGGTTATCTGGAGATCTGGATTAGAGCACGCATTAACTATAAATTAGTATGAGGATCTTGCTAAAGTGATGAAAGAGTTCTAACACTGATTTAGAGTGATGGCTGCACCACTCAATAAATTTGCTAAATATCACTGAAATGTAAGCTTCAATGAATGAAATGTGAGTGAAATTCTTAATACATAAACTTTACCTCCATAAAGCTGTTTAAAAAACAAAAAACCAAAAACCCTGTTGAAGACATTTCTAAATTTCTTGGAGGCTTGTTCAGAGCAGCAGCAAGCCTCATCATAGCACCGCTCTGCATCCTGTCTCACTCTCCCTGTCCCTCACCCCCATCTTCCTGGGCTTGCAACTCCCAAAGTATTTCAGCACAGAGGTCAAGCACTAAGGCACTACTTTACTCCTGTTTTTGTTTTCTGTTGTTGCTGTGGGAAGTTACTGCTCTGGATGAAAAATAACAAATACCTAGGCAAAACCAGAAAAGTTTAAAATCAAAGATACAACTTCTAGTTAACTTTCAGGTTAGTGAACCGATCACAGTAGTCACAGGGGTTAATTCCCATAAAAATAATTATAAGGTAAACAGAAGAATAAAGAAATAAAGGGAAGGAGATGACAGCACAGATCATTTCTATCAACTTTTGACAACTAAAAAACTGGCTGGAGCAGGAATTCATTTAGTAAAGAGGAAAACCTTACAACTTAAGTGCATACTAGGAAGGGTACCAAATGTGAGGCAATCTGCCCCACAGAACCCTCAGAAGGTCTTCATTTGGAAGTAACTGACAGTAAGTGAAGTATCGTAAAGCTACAATCAGGAGAACTGATATTTAGTGATTAAACATCCCAGATTCCCTGTCACTACCTTGTATAGTCGGGTGACTATCCCACATCATTTCACTCCCCCAAGAACCAAGAGGTTTAATCCCTGAAGAAATTGAAGGAGAAATGCTCCAGATGAGAGGACATGAGGCAAAGAGATGGGACACGGAATTGAAAAGCTAATGTATTAGAATGCAGGTTCTCCAGGCTCCTTTCTCTGCCCTGAATTCCAGAACTCCAATAAACAGATGTAGAATCCCTAGGCACGAAAAGCCTCTGAGTATTCTTCTCAGAGAAACTGACCCCAAAGAAAATGCCTACAGATATTTCAAAGTGGGGTGGGTTCTCGATCTATGATAATGTATTGATCCCACCTGTCCTCTCTACACTGAAGTACCATGCACCAAGAACCTCCTGCTCTTGTACACTGAGCCTCCAACTCATTTTTAGTGCTTTACTTTTAAATATGAGCAGTCATAAATCTCCAGGGATTTCAGGAAAATCTTCAGCATTAAATACAAAGGCCAAAATAAACAGGATAAATGAAGTATGGAAGAAATAGAGGGAAAATGCAAGAGCAGAAGAAAATCAAACAAAAAAAAAGTATAATGAATATACTCAGAGAGATGAGACATATCCACAAAAGAATAGATGCAGTTAAAAAATGAGTGTTGCTCTAAATTAAAAATATGACAAAGTTAAAAATTCAGTAAAAATATTGAAATGTAAAGTCAGAAACAACTCATAAGAGCAGAGCAAAGAGCCAAAAAAATAACTGTAATAACTAACAGTAGAGGAAAATACAGAAAAAAAATAAAAGAAGTGATTAATAGGACTTCCAGAAAAGGAAAGCAAAGAAGATGGAGAAGACAAAAAGAATCTCTCAGAAGAAAAGGGCATCTCCAGATGTTAAAAAAATTAACCAAGTACTTAGAACAGTGAATGACAATAAGAGACACACATAAGCTCTAATACCAAGAACAAAGAGAATATCCTAAAAGCTTGCCAAAAGAAGTTTAAAACAGGTCACACTCAAACAACAGAGCAATGTATTCAAAATTCCAAAGGAAAAAGATATTCAACCTAGAATGCTGTCCACCATATACAGTTAACATGCAAACCTCACATAAAGGAATAATAAAGATATTTTCAGCCATCCAAGAACAAAAAACCTTTACAGCCCTTGCACCTTTCTTATAAGGCTACTAGAGTGTGTGCTTCAGGAAGATAAGGTAGCAAACTGAAAAAGAAGACTGCAGTATCCAGGAAACAGAGATGTTCCAGGTCAACAGCAGTGCACCAGGTCTAGGGGGCAACCATACCTGGCCAGCTACTATGAGATACCTCTAGGGAGAAAAAAAAAAGTAAGTTATATGAAACACTAAAACATTAAATAAACATATTTAAGCATTTGGAAAAAGGGTTGAAAAAAGCTTAACTTGCCAGGGATTTGGTGTATTTTTAGGGTACTTGAGAGGAACGTAATAACAGGTGCACAGAAAACAAGGCTAATGAAAAAAAAAGTAAGACAACATGATGGGGAAGGAGTGTTTAAAAAAGGAAATGTAATCATATTAGACCGTTTGGCTCAGATATTTACACAGTCATGAAAACACAAACAATTATCATTTTAATCCAAAATTATGATAGACTTATTTAAGGGAGGAGGAGAGTATAAGAGCTAAATCTTCAGCTAACCACAGAACTACACCCGTAACAACTATACCGTTAAAAGACGTCAGTAAGTATACAAAATTGATAAATCAAGAAATAGCCACATAAGCACATAATTAAGAAATATGGCAGTGAATTTCAGATATAGTACCTAAAAGCACTGAAAACAGATCCCTATTGGGAAATAGCATAACTACTCCAGGTTCTGACAAGTGAATCTGAGTATCGGTAGATTGTAACTACATGTACTCATAAGTCTGGTAAGTTTTCTAAGGCCCTGCTTATCATATAATGAAAATAGAGTTTTTAACTCATAACATAGAAGTGGGTTTTTTCTTTTAACTATTTGAATTTAATAGAATAATTTGTCAATATTTGGCCATACTTGAGATAGTTACAATGCTCCAGAGATCAAAGACAAATTAAAAATTAAGTGTAAAGCTGTGAGCAGCATGTGCTTAGCCCCTACTTCTCCAGGCTGGGAGAAGAACTGCTTGAGGTGGACAGTGGTCCCCAATTCTCCAGCTTACCAATGCAACTAACTATGCGAGAGCCCACTGACAGCCCTTGCAGAATCAATCCTGCCAGTTCAGAACTTTTCCAAGTACGGTGTGGGGACTGGTACACAAGATAACTCCAGAAATTGAGAATAAATGTGTAAAAACTTTTATAACTTGCTGACAGGGTAATATTATGTTCTTTGATTCTAATAAAAAAGATTGAAACAGGTATTTTATATGTCTACTTTTTCATTTCACTTTTTAGTTATTTGCACTGTATATTAGAGCACAGAGAAGCCCTGGGGAGGCTGAAACACCCACTGAAGTTGGAGCCAGCTGCACATGAGGTATCTATCTGCTGTGCCTGAGTACAAGTGTGCTACATAGGGGGTCTGGGGAACCAGAAACCTTATAGGATGTAAGTTATGTTACATATGTGACATTTTTCATCCAGTCCATCCCCCTGATTCCTTCACCACACAGAACAGGGCCCAGCTCATGTAATAGTACAGTTGAGTACTATCAGTGGCTAACCATTTTGCATCTTGTCTCCCCAACTTAGTTCTAAGTTTCTCATAATGTTACACAGATGCCAGAGTGTTGAGAATCCTAATTTTAAAAACCTAGTAAGTCCTAAAACTTATCATTGTCCTTCCTTTTGAAATTCTTATAGCAGAAAGTACCTTCAAATTTGATGCCTCCTAACACATCACTTTTCTTCTGCATACTGCCAACACACTTGTATTACTGAGCTAGCTTCGTAACAGAGTATCATACTCTGTCTGGTGAACAGTCATAAAACATGGTAAAACCTAAGGTCATATGGCTGCTGCACTGGCCACTGGTAATATAACATCGCCTTGTCTTGTCCATTCCTTCCTAGCCAGCCCTTCCAATCTCTGAAAAATTCAGCCTGATTTGATTCTTGCATTACCATTTTAGAAAAAAACTGTCAACCAATTATCTAAAACTCAGACTAGTATTTGGCAAACTCTATCCCCTGAAAATCAAGTAATTGGTTCCAAATTAAATAGTAATTTACATCTTACAAAATCAAGTAACTGGTCCCAAATTAAATAGTAAATATATCTTAACATCTTTAACATTGGTAATTTCAACCAGTATTATAAGAAACCCATTTGAATTCATGAAAAATCTGTTTATAGTAAATATTCGAAGCAATTACTTCCAAGTACTTTATAGGATGACCTATATATGATCCACTAACTACAGATGTATCTACTTATAAGAGAAACAAAGTTTATAAAAGGAAGGTAGTAACCTAAAACTGTTTCAAATATTAAAATTTTCACAAATTCTCAGTAAGTAGTATTTGACTTGAGAATTTCCTATGAAGTCTTTCACTCTAATGGAGGCAACTAATCGTCAAGCAGTCTTCACTTTCGTATACTTCACTTCAATGTCCATAACAGACCTGTACACAAGAAGGGGAGTGGGCCTTCCAGTGTATCTATCACACATCAGTGCTGCTCTCTGGTCAATAGATCTGCTTCAGTACCGGGCCCATCTCCGTCTGAAGGCATCATACTTGTGTAATTATTTCAATATTCTACTGTCACCTGCCGATATTTTTAAATCATTGAAATGCAGAGAAATCAAAGCACTGATACTAATGATAAGAAGCACAGTCATCACAAATTTAGTACAGCTGAGATATGGAAAACATCTGATGCTCTAAAACTAGGCAATTCCTTGGCTCAAGCAGTTGTTCACAACCAGGTAACCAAATATTTACTAATAAAGCAAAGAAAATAAAAGAACATGTATGAAATTCATATGTCAAAGCATCTATCTTTAAGTTAAAATCTACTTAGCTTATAATAATTTTAGTTCCCTGGGAATGAAACTTGTTACATGATTATTCCTTGGCTTAGCACACCTGTACAGGGATGCATTACTTCAAAAGTAGGATGTATTATTTCAAAAATACCTTTGTTCATCCAAAATCAGTCCACAAAAATCTACAAATACACTGCAGCAAAAGTTCCCCTAGATAATAATTTTGGATTATGTCAGCATGTAGAAATATACATATATCTAATACTGGTTAAGGAAAAATGACAAAATACAAGTTTTCAGCTCTGTGAATGAACATTTATTTATCATGAAGTTTTAAGCCGTAAGAATTAAAAATCCACCATCAGCAGAGCTTCACCTGGTAGTCAGATGTTCCTGATTTAGTTTAGTTCCAAAACAGTTTTTTGGAAGATTGGGGTTGATATTTCTTAAGAGCTACACAGCATGTTCAGCAGGACTGGCTTCCTCCCCTGTTGCCCAGGTCCAGAAACCTTCCAGCATGAAGGACCTCTGTCTCAGAACAAGTCTGTACATGTCACTCAGAGCAGATCAACCCTCCTCCCAATGAAAACATCTACTTCAAAATTTGTTTTGCTCCACTGGGAAAAACATCTCCAGTTGAGAACAAGAGATGTTACACTTATAACATTTAAACCTTTCACAATAGCTGAAGTGCTTGCTTGAAAACATTAGACAAACAATTTTAAAAGCTACACAATTGATAGGGCACTTTCTTGGTGAGCAATGGAAAGTGATTTTAGCACTTTCACAAACCCCAACACTCCTTCTAATCCAGTGGGCAAGCAGTGCACCCATTTAAAGGGCCACACCAAAGCCTGTCAAGAATGAGTGAATGCTCCACATTCAATGGAGCCCAAGAATCCACCCCAACACTCTTGCTTTCTACCACCACTGCTACCACCCTTCACCTGCTCTCTGCTGGACTGCTGTCCCACGATCACTAACATTGGATGATGTTCTTCCCAAAACATCATCCAATCACATCTCCTACTCCCAGGGAGCCCCAACCCCAGCAAACTTTCAATGGCTCCTCAATGCTCAAAGAATGATTTCTGCTCTCAAATTGTGCGCAAATATCCTGTCTCTGAGATGTCCTGTGCTCCCTAAACCTCCTGCCAGTCCCCAAGGTCACCTTCAGCCCTTCTGCCACACACACATTGTCAGGCAGGGTCAAGATGCTCAGTTTCTACTGGGAGTAAGCTCTGACTCCAGACACTACACCCACTGAGTTCTAAACTTCCAAACTTCTCTCACTCTCTACAGACCTTTCTAGATACAAGGCTTCCTTCTCCAGGTCCAGACATTTTGGAACACCAGTCACTGAATGCTCACAAAATAAAAAATAACAGTAGTTACCCCGAGAAAAAAAATAGTCAAATTATTAAAAATAATAAAATCCAATGTAATATAAAGGTACTATAATTTATTATCTTTGGTTTTTATTTCTCAAGTTATCACCTTTCCCCTTTGATGAAAGTAATTAAAATTCACTACATTTACTCAGCATGCACAAGATCATCCTATAAATACTTTTATAAATATGTGGTATTACGAATAAAACCTTGTAAACAGAAATTCATAATTTTAAGTTTTAATTTATATGAATGTTCTTTTCTATGAGCCCTCGAAAACCTAAGACAAAAATAAATTTCCCTAAATAGAATATATCCTGTGTTTCAACTCCTTTTTAAAGACAAAGGCATATACACTGTTCAACTATACCCAGACTATTCACTATTTTTTTCAGAGATAAATTATAAACTATCAAACTATTGTCCAAAAAAAGCCATTTTCACAAATATATCAAAACTCAAAAAACTCCCTCTTCCTATTAATTCACTTCACATACAGTCTTCTCAAAATAAGCAACCACTGTCTCCGTAAATTAAAATTTCATAGAAAAAAAATGAAATATTGGGACTGGGTTGTTCAGCTTACAGATGTTTTACCTAAAATTGCTTTAAGGAAAAAAAGAAACTTCTTTATAAATAATCAGTCACAAATGCTTTCCACACTCTGACACTACTCACGTTGATGGTGTTTAGTAGCAACGAACACGTGCTAGAGTGTTAACAATCTAATCCCAAAATCACCATCTGTAAACCATGCCAATGAGAGTCCTAAATGAAACTCCTATGCATAATAGGTGGTTCTAGAAATGACACATTTGAAGGGAGGAAGAAAACAGAGATGTTAACTTTTTCTGCTATCTCCACCACTTAAGCTTACCAGTTCATAGACAATAAAGAACTTCTTGTGATAGTAAGAAAACATATATGAAGCAGTCAGAAAAATGTTAACACTGAATATTTGATGCTAAGGAATTAATTTTTTTAAGATTTTATTTATTTATTTTAGAGAGGGAAGGGAGGGGGAGAGAGAGAAACATCAGTGTGCTGGTGCTGGGGGACATGGCCTGCAACCTAGGCATGTGCCCTGACTGGGAATTGAACCTGCAATGCCTGGTTCACAGCCCACACTCAATCCACTGAGCTACACCAGCCAGGGCAAGAATTAATTTTTTTAAGTATAAGAATAGCATAGTGATTATCTAATAAACAGAAAAGATACACACTTAAGCATTTATGAGTGAAAAGGTTAAGGTAATGGAGGGGAGGAAGACACAGATACCAGATTAGTCATGTGCTGGTTAGGGTTAAACTGAGTGAGTAATCTATTCTCTCCTTTTCCATGTTGAAATTTTCCAAAATAACAAAATAGAACTGCTGGTGAATAAAATCTCAGGCACTATTTTATTCATGACTGTATGCCACTTTTGCATAGATTTCTTAATTCCTTCAGTCTGCATAATTTGAGAATTTCTCATCTGTGCAAACTGTTGTAGTCAGAGAGCTGTGTCACTGCCAGTGTCCCAAATACTTCCCAAGTGCAATGCTCAGCAAATCTATTTCAAAAGCTTGAGGAGAAAAGGGGATAGAACCAAAGAGGAAATGACGAACAGTAAAAACTTAACAATGAACCTGCTACCATAAAGTACTCTCATGTCTTAAAACCAATTAATACACGTTAGGGTTTCATTCTTTTTTTTTTCTTGAAGTTTAAGAACAGACTGTTGGTTTCTGGTTTACTTCACTGCCCTGCATGCACATCCATGCTGACCCCAGAAGATACAAACAATCCAACCACTGTGTAACCAGGTCAAAAACAAGCTTTGGCTAACTCACTTGGAAGAGTACACTCACCACTTAAATTTGGCTGGAAAAACTGGGTTAGAAAAAACTGCTGCTTAAACAAACACCAGGGCTAGGGAGAACGTCTTCAAGCCAGTTACCAGGCCACTCAATGAGTTGCAACACAAACTTTTTCAAAATTTTTCCAAAGGCTTCCAAATTCAGCTGAGCCCAAGCAGCCCAATTTAACAGGTTTTTTAAATTCAAGAATCTGACCTCAACAGTTAAACAACAAAACAAAAGCTAATTCACGTGGAATCACCTACAACTTCAAACCATAGACCAATATAGCCCAGGCCAGGAGAAGCTGGGGCTGGAGAGAGGCATTGATAAAACTTACTCATAAAGCAGAAGAGACACAACAGGATCCACACTTAACTCGGCCTAAGAAAATGTCTAGAGTCAGCTTCCAATTCTCCGCCCTCCATTTTTAATAAAACAATGACAATTCTTCATGGTGAACCACAATGCCCTGCTTCATAAGGTATTTTTTTCTGTCCGGAGCTTGTACCCACTCTAACAGCTGGAAAACACCCCCAGTGCAAATAACTTTTAGAAAACGTTTGGTAGTAAAAAACAAATCATGACTTGGAAAATTTAACATTGTGTTGCAAATGTTCAAGGCCTGCACCTCCATTACCTACAGCTCTTCCATAACCTCTAGAATGTGCACTAGATAAAATGACAGCACTGTTAGTCACATCAGGTGCCAGCTACTCAGGGTAGACTCACAGTCTCCAGATTTGTTAGTTCCATTTGGGGCTGGGTGGGGGGCTGGTGGAATGTTAGGAAAAGGGAGAAAAGCCTAAGCTGGCTGTGAAAGCTAGGCATCCTCTTCACTGCTCATTCTCCCTTGGTTTCAATTACACACCTGTCAAACAGGTTATTCCTGGAATTCAGATTTTATAATCCTTACACTGCAATTCTTCCTGCTCCTGTTGCCCAAACAACACCCTCCTTTCTTTCCCAAAATATGTATCCATCAGTAGACTGTATAATAAAGTTATAAAGTGTCACAAACTCTGCACCTTGAGCTCTCAGCAAGCATTCAAGAGGAAAACGATGACAATTTTCAAGAAGGTCAAGGCAGGGATTAGGATGACCACAGACAATGCCTACTTATTCTTAATTTTAATTAACACACACACATTAAGAAGGCCAGATTTGGGAAGAACAAAAAAATGAAGGACGTCTTATGAAAAAAATGTCTTCCCATTTTATTATAGTACATGCCTAAGAGTGTAGCATATTTCCTTATCTCAAAGCCAGGAAATGAGGTCTTTTAAGGCCAGTCTGAATATAAGCTCTGTTTAAAAACAGAGGGCCTGCAAGAAGTCCCTTTCCCAACTTTAGCTAAGTGGCGTGGCCTGCGGTCAGCAGCGTGTTTACCACCAATCTTGTCCCTGACAAGAAGTTTCAACATGCTACGGGAAACAAAGAAGGTAAGGTGCTCACACCGACCTTATAGACTTGTCCGTAGGTGCCATTTCCAACCACTTCCACAAGCTCAAAAATCCCAGCAGGGTCCTAGACAAGAAGGAGGGAACGGTTATCTTCTGAAAGCAGCACACACTTAATAAAGAGGGGCAGCTGGAGAGAAAGGGTGGCTACAACGAGGTGGGTTCCAGCGGCGCGCTCGCCCAAAACCGAGGGCGTGGGGCGGCCCCGCACACGCGGACACAGACAGACAAAAGGGCCGCAGGGCTGGCGGCCGCGCCGGAGCGCCTAGGGCGCGGCCCCCGCTCCCCGCGCACCCGGGGCCGGCCCGTGGCGGCCACTCACCCGCAGGGAGGAGAGATCGATGTCCACCAGACTTTTTGCAGGGGAGTCGTTCGCCATTTTCCCTTTTTGCCACCCAAAGCGAATGTCAAGATGAAGACAGCGATGGCTGGGTGATCTGGTCACAGGCCGAGCGGCTGCGGGCGAAGCGTTCGCAGGGCGGCAGCGGTGCTCACACCACAGCGGCCCGCGGCAGCCCCTGCGTCGCCAGACCTCAGCCCCGCGCCCGCACCCGCGCCCGCGCCTGCTCACCGGCCCGGAGCTAGGGGCGCCGCGCCTCCGACGGTGGAGCGAGCGCGCGCGAGGCCCTCAGACAAAGCTCCCCGGGCGGTGGGGGCGGAGCAGGGAGGAGGGCGGAGGAGAAGGGTGGCGCGGGAGGAGGGGACACGGGACACGAAAAACATATTCCGCGGAGAAAACAGCTCCCCCTCTCCTGCTCCGGCAGGAAGGACGGGCGGAAACGCACTCCCACCGTAGCCCCGCCTGGAGGGCGCGGGGCGGCCGCCGGCGTGGCGTGAACGATCATCAGGGGTGGGGCCGAACAATGGCCGTCGGGCGCCCAGCACCGCGCCCTCCCGAGTGATTGGACACGCAGAACACAGTCTGGGTAGTCCCGCTGCTGTGCTGAGTACAAAAGGCCGCCCTCACCTCGCACTAACAAGCAAGGACCCAAACGCCAAGAAGCAGCGGACCCTTACCCAGGTCAGGGAAAAGCTGTGTGCGACTGGAACTCTACTAAAGGGACGCGAAAGGGGTGTGTCCAAGTGGAGGAAGGTCCTCTCTCTTCACCCCCACTTATCCCCACTCCCTCCCGTACCACCAGGTTCTCTACCCTCAAGACCCTCATTTCCCTAAATGGTTTTCTTGTCCTTTATCTTCTTCTCCAGGCCAAACTTCTGACCCGGGTGTAGTTGGTGGATTCGCGGAGCATCCTTTGGCTGCGAGGTCCCAAAATTTCAGGTGGAAACAGTTTCCAAAACAACTCCTCTAATTGTCAGGTGAATAGTAAAACACTTGAGGTCATCAGTACTGACCCAAGTTCTGTGCCTACAGAACATTAAGGCTCAAAAAACAGGCATTTTCCAGCAACTTAAATTGTCAGTGGTTAGACAATTTAATCCTATTAACCAAGATTTTGTTTTCCTATGAACCAATTTTAATCCTAGTGACCAATGGTTTTTACTGGATGAAAACTCCATGGCTCCCTGTTACTTCACAACAGGTTCCAAACCTAAGTGCGGAGAATCACCAGAAGGGATTGTAAAAGCACTTACTGCTGACCCCACTTCCAGTTTCGGATTTAGCAGATCTGGGATAGGCCTAAGAATTTGCGTTTCTGTCAGATCCTCAGAGGATGTTAACATTGCTGTCACTGGGATCAAACTTTGAGACAGGAGCCTCACAGGATGTAAACACAAGACCCTTCATAATTAGGCTTCACAAATGTCACCATCATCATCATCTACCAATTGTTGCTTTGCATACAGTAGTACTTTTGTAGGCCAGGACTGATGCTATCCTATTTTAGAGATGAGGAAACCAGAGTGCTGAGAGATAAGGAATGTGCCTAAATTACCTAAAAGCACCGCCTGGGCATGGAGCAGCTCAGCCTATTCCCAAAATAAAAGTCTCCGATTCAGCCCAGTTAGTCTTTTACCTACAGTATGGTTGGCAATCTCCTGCCTCCCAACAATTTGATTTCCAAGATTTTCGACTATGAGAATCCCTTGTAAGGGTAAAATACATTCAAAGATAATATGTCCTGGAATCCATTGGCTAGGAAAATTGTAACAAGAATGTTACTGTGAATTTAATAGTGGTTTAAATGATTTCTTAATCCATCAACAGCAATGGCATTATCTGTGACTGTTAATTAAATAATTTACTTAGAGAGCTAGACTAATGCACATGTGAACTTTCAGACCATATTACTAGTGATAGTATTTTGGTAGTGTTTATTATTCTTGATAGGTAATGTGTATTGGGTCCAGACAATGTATTATTTCATTTTGCTTCACATTAACCCCAAAGAGTAGGTGCTCTTATTTTTCCCACTTTCCACATTTAGGAAACCAAAAGATGTTAAGAAGTTAAAGTCTAAAGAAGTTAGGTGACTTGCTTAGTGTACATAGCTGAAGCACGCATAAGCTCCAACCTCCACCTCACACCCAGATCACAGCCTCAACTCAAAACTCATGCATTAAGGCCTGCTTCAGACCATTCCTGTCTTCCCCGCCTAGCCAAATTCTCTCAATTACCTAAACCTCAACTCAGAAATCATCTCTTCTATAAGCTTTCTCTAACTCTGTCTCTTAATGCTGCTATTTGCTATTTCCTGTATCATCACTGACATTTATTTGCCACTTTCAATTCATTGTTTTTCAGTGCAAGACACTGGCTTAGCCATTTTCCATGATACAAGGAAGATTAAGAGATCCTACCCTCAGAGTTTACAATCTTACAATGGGTATAATAATTTCATGAATAGCTACAGCTAATGGCCAAACATGATAAATTCTGGCTACACAAAAAGAAGTCCAATGAAAAGTATTCTGGGTTTGGGAAAAAATGAACTGGATTTGAACCTAGTTCTATTACCATTTGTGCAATGTTACACACGTTGCTTAACCTCTGAGCCTTTGCATCCTCTTCTATCCACTAGATGAAGATTGGAGGTAAGAAGGATAGTTAAGAGGCCATCTCCAAAGCCCTGACCTGTGTGGCTCAGTTGGTTGGACATCGTCCTGTAAAGTGAAAGGTCACCAGTGTGATTCCCAGTCAGGGCACATACCTGGGTTGCAGTTTCATTCCTGTTTAGAGCACATATGAGAGGCAACCGATTGATGTTTCTCTGGCACATCGATATTTCTCTCCCTCTCTTTCTCCCTCCCTTCCTCTCTCTCTAAAAATAAAATCTTTTTAAAAAAGAGGTCATCTCAAGAGCACAGGCAGAATAATCAGACCTGGTGACAGGACATATAAGAGTTCTTGGGCCAGTAGACTCTTAAGATTTGGCTTAAGGCTTGGCTTCTGTGCTTAGGAGCCTTTTTCACATTTGGAAGGATGCTGTCATGAATAGAGGAAAGGATGAGAGTTGCTGAATGGTAGTGGAAAAGGAAGGTTTGATTTTGGACTCTGCGCACATTTAGTTAACTTTTCACATGGAGAAAGTGTACCCCATCCCAGCATGCCACTCTGCTTGAGTTCTAAGTGTATGTTCTCAATCAAAAGGCACGCATTAGCTAGGTTGTCATGAAAATACCACAGACTAGGAGGCTTAAATAACACAAATTTATTTTCTCACAGTTCCAGAGGCTGGAAGTCCAAGATCAAGGTTCCACTTGATTTGGTTTCCAGTGAGAGATCCCTTCCTAACTTGCAGATGGCCATCTTCTTGCTATGTCCTCACATGAGCTTTCCTGAGTGCTAGTACACACAGAGAAAAAAATTCTCTCTATTGGATCAGGGTGGGGCCTTAAGAATTTGAATTCACCTTATGAATTTTAATTTAGTTATTTCCTTACAGGCCACAGTTGCAAACACGGCCAAACTGGGATTTAAGGTTTCAACATATAGGGGGACACAAACATTTAGTCCATAACAAGCCAAGTGCAATACATGTTGCCAGGAAGTAGACTTCAGTCATGGTCCTTGTCCTCAAGTATTTTGTGTTTGAGAACACAAAATAAAACTATTCCAAAATATATTCAAGATAGTAATTTGGAAAATAAATACTAATTTGGCATTTTAGGCTGGAGGAAAAAATAACTTACTTGAACAAAGAATGAGAAGCTGAAAGAATGAGGGCACTGGCCACCTTGGGCCAGAGCACTCAATCAGAGAACCCTGAGAAATAAAGCTAGATGGTTTTAGAAGGACCAGAAGACACTACTGAGGCATGGGCAATGTGGGGGTTAAAAACTGAACCCAGATTGTCAATCAAGTCAACCAAAAAACAGCCTAGCCTCGGTTCTCAAGAGCTCTAATGGCAGGAGAGAGCTCAGCAGGCCAAGGGACATAAATATGCCTCTTTCTAGGGTAAATCAGCTCACACCCATTCAAAGACATTCCAAGAGCAGTGAGTTATGCAAGAGGTCAAAATGGGCAAGATCACTTTACATATGTCCTAATTTTTTATTTATTGTTAAAATATTGATGGAACTTGATTTTTAACCTCAGAATAGGACAGGGCAAGCAGGGCAGCAGAGCTATGAAACGGAGCCTGGATATATCTTAAGGGCACGGGGTAATAGAGGACTCTGGTTAACTGAAAATAAATGAAGTAGTGGTGAGCAAGGGAAATTAGACCAACCAAAGGAAATGATGGTGGAATGTATGCAGGAAAAGCTCAGAAAGGGAAAAGCATAGGCTTAAGGGTCAGGGATCTGAGTTCTTAATCTCTGATGGACAAGGTATTGAGCAAATGCTTATGCTTACCCTCTCTGCCCCTCAGTTTCCGAATATGCAATATTAAGGAATTGGATGGAAGTAAATGACAAGTCCCGTAGGGCCTTGGAGACACTGATTTATAAAACCCTGGTGTCAGCCCTATAATTGCTCAGACCTCTTCACCATAGTGAAAACAGGTTGCTAGAAGCAAGGGGAGTTAATGGAACATGTGGAATGCTGTAGATTCAGCAGCAGAGTTTAGCCCTCTAAAGGCCATCTTTGAGCATGGCTAGACAGAATCAGACTCCATCCAACTAGTGTATCAGTTGAATTAAAAGGAAGCAAGCACTCTAGTGCACAACGGGATGGCAGGTGTGGAATGCAGAAGCAGATCAAAGGGCAACAAAAGTGGACCAGAGGCAAGACAGACATCCTACCCCAGCTTGCCAATAGATGCTGTCACTTTTGTGATGAGGAAATTGTATTAGCTCAGGTCTTCTAATAAGAGATGCTGAGGCAAGGATTTGGTGCTGGGAGTTTATCTGAATGGTGATCCTAGGAAGTGCAATGGAGGGATAAGAAAGTAAAACATGAAATGGAGACAAGTCCGTGTGTGTGTTGATGAGCAGGTTATCTCTGTGGGCAGCTGATCTGGATGGACCTAACTAGCTAGAAAAGGAGAAAATGTAGATTTATCTTACTTTATGTGCACCTGTGTTCAAGATTTTTGTAAACACTTAAAAATAGTATTTTCAATGCAGAAGAACTTGCTGTTTATAGAAGACTTACTTGAAGTTTTTTATAAAAGATAATTCCTGTCCCTTAACTTACCTTTTTGAAATGTATATTATATATATGAGAATTGCTTAAATCAAGTTTAGCTGTGAAGAGTCCTTAACCTTCAAAATCCTCTAGTGGCCTCAAAAATGAGGTTAGAGATAGTCCTAACTTCAGAAATCAAGATGATAGCCACAGGAAGTGGTTGTGAGTAGTAGTCATTAAGTTTGTCTGGTTTAGTAGGTGGTTGGGTGAAGGGAATCAGAGACTCTGCCAAGGGAAAGCCAAGGTAGGTCTGCTAAGTGAAGAGATAACAGATTTTATTTATACTTGATCACATATTTGTATTCTAAACCTGTGCAGTACGTGACCTCATAAGGAGACCACATCAGTGAACCTCTCTATGTCACAACTGAACTGGAATCATGAGTTTGCATATGATGCATTAGATCCCAATCAATGTGCATCAGAACACCCACTGAAGGAGAGTTCAATCACAATCAAGTTTATCACTTGAAACATGAATGAACCACAGTGTTCCATTAGTGGTAGTGTAACCTAGTCAGTCAAATTGATTTGTAGTTCTCAGTAAATTATATTGATTCCAGTCTCAAAATCTTCTCAAGTAAGTTCTATAAGAAAAGATTAACTGGTGCCATACCAACAATAAACGATGAAATATAAATTCCATATTTAAGAATTATAAAATTTGAGGCCTTTTCTGTTCTTCTGAATAAATATAATTATCATCTTTACCCTTCTGTCCATTTCTATATTCTATACTTGGTCGCCAATTAATTTAGAAAATATAGTCAGGACCATGTCAAGAGGCCAGCCATGATTGACAGAATTCCTTGATTTGCCTTGATTCTTTTTTTTTTAATGTCCAAAAGTTATTTTTTTACTTTTTAAATTTTATTTTAATTGTTGTTGAAATACAATTTTCTATCTTTTCCTCCCATCTCAGCCCACCCACCCAGCCCTCTCCTCCTCCCTCCCATTTCCACCCACCCCTAGTTTTTTTATCCATGTGTCCTTTATACTTGTTCCTGTAAACCCTTCCCCTTTTCCCCTGAAATTCCCTCTACTCTCCCCTCTGAATACTGTCAGCCTGATCTCTATTTCAGTGTCTTTGGTTATATTTTGCTTGTTTCTTTGTTTTGTTGTTTAGGTTCTTGTTAAAGGTGAGATCATATGGTATTTGTCTTTCACTGCCTGGCTTATTTCACTTAGCATAATGCTTTCCAGTTGCATCCATGATGTTGCAAAGGGTAGGAGGTCCTTCTTTCTTTCTGCTGCATAGAATCCCATTGTGTAAATGTACCATAGTTTTTTGATGCATTCATTTACTGATGGGCACCTAGGTTGCTTCCAGCACTTGGCTATTGTAAATTGTGCTGCTATGAACATTTGGGTGCAAAGGTTCTTTTGTATTGGTGTTTTAGGATTCTTAGCATATAGTCCCAGCAGTGGAATTGCTGGGTCAAAAGGCAGATCCATTTTTAGTTTTCTGAGAAAATTCCATACTCTTTTCCATAGTGGTTGTACCAGTCTGCAATCCCACCAACAGTGCACTAGGGTCCCTTTTTCTCCACAACCTCTCCAACACTTGTTGTTTGTTGCTTTGTTAATGATGGCCATTCTGACCAGTGTAAGGTGGTATCTCATTGTGGTTTTAATTTGCATCTCTCTGGTAACTAGCGATATTGAGTATCTTTTCATGTGTTTATGGATCCTCTGTATGTTCTCCTTGGTGAAGTGTCTGTTCAAGTCTTTGCCCATTTTTTAATTGGGTTGCTTGTCTTCTTAGAGTAGACTCATGTGTGTTCTTTATATATTTTGGAGATTAAACTCTTGTCTGAGGTATCATTGGCAAATATGTTTTCCCATACAGTTGGTTCTCTTTTTATTTTAATACTGTTTTCTTTAGCCATGCAGAAGCTTTTTATTTTGATGAGAAACTGTTTATTTATTCTTTCCTTTATGTCCCTCGTTCTGGGGGACATATCACTAAAAATGTTGCTGCATGAAATATCTGAGATTTTCCTGCCTATGTTCTCCTCTAGGACTTTCAGAGTGACATGGCTTATATTTAAATCTTGTATCCACCTTGAATTTATGTTTCTGTATGGTGTCAGTTGGTGTTTGAGTTTCATCTTTTTGCATGTACCTATCTGGTTCTCCCAACAACATTTGTTGAAGAGGCTATTTTTACTCCATTTTATGTTGCTGCCTCCTTTGTCAAATATTAATTGACCATAGAGACTTCATTTATTTCTGGGCACTCTGTTCTGTTCCATTGGTCCACGTGCCTGTTTTCATGCCAGTATCAGGCTGTTTTGATTATAGTGGCCTTGTAATATAATTTGGCATCAGGTATTGTGATCCTTCCTACTTTAATCTTCTTTCTCAAAATTGCAGCAGCTATTCAGGGTCATTTATGGTTCCATATAAATTTTTGAAGTGTTTGTTCTATGTCTGTGAAATATGCCATTGGTACTTTAATAGGTATGGCATTGAATCTGTAAATTGCTTTGGGTGGTATGGACATTGTGATGATGTTAATTGTTCCAATCCACGAACACAGTGTATGTTTCCATTTATTTGTGTCTTTCTTGATTTCTTTCTTCAGTGTTATGTAGTTTTCTGCACACAGGTCTTTTACTTAGTTGGTTAGATTTATTCCTAGGTATTTTATTTTTCTTTTTGCTATATCGAATGGCATTTTTTCCTTGATTTCTGCTTCTGCTGTTTCATTGTGGTATACAAAAATGCCTTTGATTTCTGGATATTGACTTTGTATCCAGCTGTTTTGCCAAATTCATTTATTAGGTTGAGCAGTTTTTTGGCGGAGTCTATAGGATTTTCTATGTACACTATCATGTCATCTGCAAACAATGACAGTTTTGATTCCTCCTTTCTGATTTAGATGCCTTTTTTTTTCTTGTCTGATTGCTATGGCTAAATCTTCCAATACTATGTTGAATAGAAGTGGTGAAAGAGGAGAATCTTGTCTTGTTCCTGATCTTAGTGGAAAAGCTTTTAGTTTTTGCCCATTGAGTATGATGTTGGCTGTAGGTCTCTCATATGGCCTTTATTACATTGAGATATGCTCCCTCTATTCCCACTTTGCTGAGTGTTTTTATCATAAATGGGTGCTGTACCTTATCAAATGCTTTTTCTGCATCTGTTGATATGATCATGTGATTTTTACTTTGCATTTGTTTATGCGATGTATTACGTTTACTGATTTGCGAATATTGAACCATCCTTGCATCCCTGGGATGAATCCCACTTGGTCATACTGTATGATCTTTTTAATGTATGGTTGAATGCGGTTTGCCAATATTTTGTTGAGAATTTTAGCATCTATGTTCATCAGCAATATTGGCCTGAAGTTTTCTTTCTTTGTTGTGTCTTTATCTGGTTTTGGGATTAGGATGATGCTGGCTTCATAAAAAGAGTTTGGGAGTCTTCCATCATTCTGGATTTTTTGGAATAGTCTGTGAAGAATAGGGGTTAGCTCTTCCTTAAATGTTTTGTAGAATTCTCCTGTAAAACCATCTGGACCCGGACTTCTGTGTTGCGAGTTTTTTGATTATTGCTTCAATGTCATCTGTTGTTATTGGTCTGTTCAAGCTTTCTGCTTATTCTTCATTGAGTTTTGGAAGATTATATTTTTCTAGAAATTTGTCCATTTTAACTAGGTTTTCAAATTTGTTGGCATACAGTTAGTTCTTCATAGTAATGTCTTACAGTCTTTTGTATTTCTGTGGTATCAATTGTAATCTCTCCTCGTACATTCCTGATTGTGTTTATTTGGGTCCTCTTTCTTTTTTTTCCTAATGAGTCTGCTTAAAGGCTTGTTGATTTTGTTTATCTTTTCAAAGAACCAGTTCCTGGATCCTTAGAATTGTGCTTTTAGTCTCTATATCATTTAAGTCTGCTCTGATCTTTGTGATTTCCTTCCTTCTACTTGCTCTGGGCTGTCTGTGTTGTTGTTCCTTGTGTTCTTGTAGTGTAGGGTTAGGTTGTTTGTTTAAAATGTTTCTATCTTTTTTAGGTAGGCCTGTATCACTATGAACTTTCCTCTCAGGACTGCCTTCACTGTGTCCCATAAGTTTTGGGTTGTTGTAGTTCATTTTTGTTTGTTTACAGAAACTTTTTGATGTCTTCCCTAATTTCATTCTTGACCCATTTATTGTTTGATAGCATGCTATTCAATCTCCATGATTTTGAGTGGGTTTTTTTTTTTTTTCCATTGGGGTTGGTTTGTAGTTCCAGTCCCTTGTGGTCAGAGAAATACTTGATATGATTTCAGTTTTCTTGAATTTGTTGAGGTTGTTTTGTGTCCTATAATGTGATCTATCCTTGAAAATGTTCTATGTGCATTTGAAAAGAATATGTATTTTGATTCTTTGGGATGACAGGCTCTCTATATATTAGTTTAGTTCATTTGATTTAGGACATTGTTCAATGCCACAATATCTTTGTTGATATTTTGTTTGGAAGATCTATCCATTTTTGACAATGGGGTGTTAAAATCCCCTAGTATAATTGTGTTGCTGTCAATATGTTTCTTGAAGTCCTCCAAGATTTTCCTTATGTATTTGGGTCCTCCTATGTTGGATGCATATATATTTACAATGCTTATGTCTTCTTGGTGGATTCTTCCCTTGAGTATTATGAAGTGACCTTCTGAGTCTCTCTTATGGCCCTTTTTTGAAGTCTGTATTGTCTGATATGAGTATCGCCACCGTGACTTTTTTTTCCTGTCCATATGCTTGGAAAATTTGTTTCCAGTCCTTCACTTTCAGTCTGTGTAGGTCTTTTGTTGTGAGGTGGGTCTCTTGTAGGCAGCATATGTGTGAGTCATGCTTTCTTCTCCATTCAGCTATTCTATGTCTTTTGATTGAAGCATTTAAGCCATTTAGGTTTAAGGTTATTATTGGTAGGAACTTATTCTTTGCCATTTTTTTGTACCTTGTTCTCCTCTCTCTCTCTCTTTTCCTTCCTTTCCTTAAAGCAGTCCCTTTAGCATCTCTTGCAGAGGTAGTTTGGTGCAGGTGTATTCTTTTAGACATTTTTTGTCTTGGATGCTCCTTAATTTGCCTTCTATCTTGATTGAGAGCCTTGCTGGGTAAAGTAGCCTTGATTGCTGGCCTCTGCTTCTCATTACTTGGAATATTTCTTGCCATTCTCTTCTGGCTTGGAGTGTTTCCATTGAGAAGTCAGCTGCTAACCTTGTTGGGGCTCCCTTGTATGTTACTTCCTGTTTCTCTTTTGCTGCCTTTAAGATTGTCTTCTGTCTTGGAATTTTGCCATTTTAATTATGGCGTGTCTTGAAGTGGGCCTCTTTGTGCCCTCTTGATTGGGTCTCTCTGTGTTTCCTGGATTTGTGTGACTTTTTCTCTCATCAATTTAGGGAAGTTTTACACCATTACTTTTTCAAACGGGCTTTCTGTACCTTGCTGTTCTTCTTCTCTTTCTGGTATCCCTATTATAAGGATATTATGTTTCATATTGTCCTGCATTTCCCTTAATCCTTCCTCATTCTTTCTGAGCCTCTTTTCCTTTTCTTGCTCTTTCCATTGTTTTTTTTTTACCTTGTCCTCCTGCTGACTGACCTGTTCTGCCTCATTGAGCCCACTTTTGATTCCTTCTACTGTGTTCTTCAGTTCAGAAACTGTATTCTTTGTTCTCTCTTGGCTCTTATTGATAGTTTCTATTTTATTTTTCATGTTGATATAGTTTACAGTGAGTTCATTATAGTTTTCCTGTAGTTTCTGGTCATTCTCTGTGAGCCCTTTGAGTCCTGATAACCATTGCTTTGAACTCTATATCTGATAGTTGAGTTGCCTCCATTTCATTTAGCATTCTTTCTGAGGCTTCCTCCTTTCCCTTCATTTGGGGATTGTTTCTTTGTCTTCCCATTGTTTGTGAGACTCTTGTTGTTAGCCTCTGCTTCTTAAATTGACCTATTCTGACTCCCTGGGTTTATAGTGTGAACTTCTATGGTAGAATACCTGTGAGATTCAACAATGCAGTCTCTTTAATCTCCTGATCTTACTGGTCTTGGGCTGTCATTTATGGTGGCTCTCTGTATGTCGTTGGGTTTTGATTATTGTTGGGTATTTCTTTAGTGGGTCCTTCCCTCCAGATGGTTAACTGAGGATTACTCCTTCCACCACATCTTGGATTCTGTTGTGCAGGTTTGGACAGGTTGTGTTAAAAACTGATTCTTCTGTGTGCACAAGGTTTGAGGCGGCTTCTCCCTCATTCTGGTTAAGTTGTTTGTTGTGGGTAATTTCTCCACCTTTTAGTTGTATTTCTAGATCAGTCCTGGATTGAGGTTTGTTGGCTTCCACTCCCCCCTTCACCTGCTTCTGTTGTTATCTGTTGGTGGTTCCTTTGTTGATAGGATTCCTCTTCTAGCAGGTGTACTGGTGTTCACCACTCCCACCTTACAAGTTCTCTGGAGTAGCAAAGTGAAATTTGTCTCATTGTCTTTGTTGTTGGAATTACCTTTGTTTGGGTCTAACTCTGGTCTTTTCTCCACTCCAGGTATTATTGTTTCACCTGTGACAAATGAAGGGCAAAAAAAGGGAAAGAAGGGAGGAAGAAGAAATTTAAAAAAGGGAAAGGAAGGAAGGAAAAAGAAAAAAGAGAGAAAAAGAAGAGAGAAGGAAAGGAAGGAGGAACTTAAAAGAAAAGAAGAAAGGGAGAAGGAATAAAAAAGGAATGGAAGGAAGAAGAAATTTAAAAAAAGAAAGAAAGAAAGAAGGACAGAAAGGAAGAAGGAATGGGAAAAAAAAAAAAAAAAAAGCCTTCTATTGGCTGTAAACGGGTCAGGCCAGTTCTGCTGCAGGTCTTCCTGGCTGTGTCAGGCTAAGAAGGGATTGATTTTGCTTTTCTCCCTTTTTGAGCTGCATTCTTCACTGTTGTCCAGTCTCCAGCCCTGTTCTTCAGTGCCCTTCTGTGCCCAGCCTAGGCCTTTAGTCCACCAGTTGCTCTGTCCTTGAGGTGCCTCAATTAGGGGCCACTCACACATCACCTTCTTGCTTTTTCCTGTCCTAGATGCTAGGGACTCTCAGCACCCCTTCAGGGTAGTTCAGCCTTTGAGTCAAGTCTTTCTGGGGACTGCAGCTCCCCTCTGTGGGGCTTTTCCACCTTCCTCCTAGAGAGCCAGTTGACTCTTCAGGGCTCTGGGCACAAGGGTCAGATGGGAGGTGCTCTGTCCCTGGTGTCTCTGGCATGAGCATGGACAGACAGCTGCAGACCTGATTGCATGCTTTTGGCGTGGGTGCAGTCAGGGCGCATCCCTGCCGTGGACTGGGTGCATACTGTTCTGGTACTTCTGGAGTGAGTGTGGGTGGGCCCCACTGCACAAACCAGGTGCACACTGTCCCCCAGTACTTCTGGAGTAAGTGCATGTGGGCCTCCCTCGCCTGTGGATTGGGTGAGCACCGACCCAGGACTGCCAGGGTAGGGGCATAGGAAGCGGGTGGCTGCTGCGGAGAATTCCCCAAACAGCCACAGAATGCCTCTTTTTTCTCTTTTTCTTCTTGAAAAATTCCTCCTATTCAAGCCCCCCAGTCCAAACCAGCACGTGGCCTCTCGTGCAGCACAACCTGGCTCTCTCCCAAGAATCTTGCAGCAGACCCAGTAGGTGCCAGGCCTGGGGCTGCAGCCACCCTGGTCCCCATGCTGGTTCCAAGTACCTTATTGTCCTTAAGTACTCTCCTTACTGTCTGATTTTTCAATGTCCTCTATAATTTTTGGTCTCCAACCTTCATATATTCTGGAATACCGTTGACTATTTGCTCTGTTCCTCAGAAGATCAGCTAGGTATTTCACCCATGCCCTGGGGGAAGTGGACTTTGCTTCCACCTACCTCTCCTCCCTCTCCAAACACTCTAGGTTTTCAATTTCTTTTTCTCTTTTCTCTTTCTGGCACCTCCATGATGTAAATGTTGGTATGCCTGAAGTTGCCCCAAGGTTTCTTACACTATCCCAATTATTTTGGATTTTTTTAAACTGTTCTCATTGGGTGTTTTCTGCTTCCTAATATTCCAAATTGCTAATTTGATTATCACTTTATCTACTCTACCCTTGATTCCCTGAAAATTAGTCTTCATTTCAGTTAGTGTACCCTTCATTTCTAACTGAATCTTATATTGTCTCTATTCCTTTTTCTATGCTGTTAAAGTTCTCACTAAATGCCTTAAGCATTCTTATAACCATTGTTTTGAACTCTGTATCTAGTAGTTTGCTTACCTCCATTTCATTTATTTCTTTTTCTGGAGATTTCTCCTAATCTTTAATTTGGGAGCTGTTTCTTTGTCTCCATATTTTGGTTTCTTCCCTGTGTTTGTTTCTATGTATTAGGCAGAGCTGCTATATTTCTTGGACTTGGTAGGGTTACCTTGCATAGCATATGTCCTCCTATAAGGCCCAGTGGCATAGTCTGCCCCAAGTAGGGTATTCCAGATATGCCTCTTGGTGGGCTGTGTGCACTGTCCTATTATAGTTAAACTTTGATTGCTATTGGTATCACTGAGAGTGATTGACCCATTGGCCGATTGACTATGAAGACCAGCTGTGATACAGCAGAGGCGCCACTGTTCAGTAGCTGACCCTACAGAGCAAGACTTTCTTCACTGGGGCTTTGGTGTTCACGGGTTGTAATCTGGTGTGGTCTGAAGCTGTCTATTGGGTGCACTGGCTCTGGGACATCCCAGGACATGAAAGGTCAGCCACTGCCTGTACCCAGCCTGGAGCCACCTGGCATGAGCTACAGAGTACTCTGCAGTTGTCTGCTACTTGTGCTTGGCTTGTAAGTGCCCAGGGGAGGCCAAACTGTGAACCAAGGCAAGCTAATGCTAGTGCCAGGCCTGGAGCCACTTAACAAGAGGTACCGGTATGCTGAGACCAGATGATTTTTGTTTGAGAAATTTTAGGAAAATCTAAAGCTTGAGGTAAGAGAGAGGTCATTTGGATGGAGAAGCCACTAGAAACAACTTCGGTAGGCCTGCAAGTTGGGTGGAACAGGGGTTTCAGATGATCACCACAGTGGGGCAAACAGCAATAGCTAGGTTGATGGAATCTCAGATATTATGTCCTCCTGCCAGCTCTCTGGGGTGAGGGCTAGTGCTCAAAAAAGGAATAATGGCCTCTGCCAGGCCTTTTCTCTGGTAGTGTGTTGGCTGTCTAGCTCTCACCTTGATGTCAGACAGTTCAGTTTCTCCCCTATGTTCTTGATAACTTTTGAGCTGCTGCCTCAGGGTAGGAGCTCAGAGCCAGTAAGTCCAAGTAAGTTTGTGTGTGCCATTGAAGAGGAATGTCTGGGACTCCAGGAACCCTCTGCCTCACTCACCCACAATCCACAAGCTGGTTTTTATAGTCAAAAGTTAGGAGTATTTCTCTTTTTGGTACTTGAACCCTGGACTGGGTGCCTGGTGTGGGGCTGGGACCCCTTGCCTCTCAGGGGGACCTCCACAGCTGAAATATTCCTCTTGATTTTTTATCCACCACACATGGTTGTGGAACCAGCTTGCCCCCTGTCTCTTCCCCTTGATGTGGCTTCTTTGTATCCTTAGTTGTAGGATTCCTGTTCATCTAGATTTCAGGTGGCTCTGAATGACAGTTGTTCTGTAGTTCAGCTATAATTTTGATGTGGTTGTGGGAGGTACGGAGAACCATGTTTACCTATGTCACCATCTTGACCAGAACACCCTACTTGACTATTAAAGAGGTTGAAAAACATCCTTTCCAACAGCATGGATGGAACTGGAAAGCATATGCTAAGGAAAATAAGCCAGGTGGTGGAAGACAAATACCAATGATCTCACCTTTACCAGGAACCTAATCAACAAAACAAACAAACAAACACACAAAATATAACCAAAGACACTGAAATAGAGAACAGACTGACAGTGACCAGAGGTCAGTGGGGAGGGAATTTCAGGGGAAAAGAGTGAACAGTTTGCAGGAACAAGTATAAAGGACAAATGGACAATAACAAGGGGGGCTGGTGGAAATGGGAGAGAGGTGGAGGAGGGCTGGGGTGATGCGCTGGGATGAGGGTAAAAGGCAAAAAACTGTACATGAACAACAATTTTAAAAAGCCAAAGGAAATGTTCAGTAACAAAAAAATTAAAAATAAGTATTATAGAAAAACAGAGGTTGAAAAACAGATAGATTAATCTCTATAGAATTGATCAGTGAAAGATTTATCTTTAAAAAATTATTTGTCTCAGATAGCTATAGCAATGTTCTCACAGCCCTTTACCAGCATATAAAATTTCCAGAGGCTAGAAAAAGATGAAAAGTTTCCCAAGTCATTCTATATGGCTAAAAAAACAAAAACACAAAAAACAAACTCTGAATGAACAAACTTCAGATAATAAATAATAAACAAACTATAAAAGAACACCACTTAAAAATATAGATACAAAAATGCTAAATCAGACTACAAATAAAATATTAACAAATGAAATTTACAGTGTATGTAAAGGATAATTCAAATGTGATTGTCCAAACAGAGTTTATTACAGAAATATAAAGTTAGTTCAGTATTAAGAAACCTGTTACTGAAATTCAACAGACACAATTTAAAGAAGAAAAACAATGTAATAATTTCACATGTAAAATATTTTGGTTACATTTCAACATCTTTTTCTTAGAAAGTTAGAAAAAATCCTTCAATAAATGTATACTTACTGCTATAATAATAGATATGTTCCAATTAGAAAATTAGGAAGACCCAAGTATAGTAGCTATTATCATTGCAATTTAACAGCATGATGGATGTGCCAATGACTAACAAAAAAGGAAAAATCATCTTGGCTCATAGATGGTATGAAAGTCTGTCTAGAAAATACCATGGAATCAACAGAAAACTATAAAAATAGAAAGAAAGCTCAGTAAGAAAGCCATATGCAAAAATTTGAACTTTTCTATATACTAACATTAAGTAATTTAAAAATCCATGGAGAACATAATCTCTTTCACATTAACAACAACAAATGCCTTAGAACTGACACAATCAAAACAAGCATAAAACTTTCAAAAGGAAAAGAAAACCTAACTAAATATAATAGCAAACCTTGTTCTTAAATTGAGACAGAATGCTTTTAAGATGTCAAAGTTCTCACTAGTCTTAATTCAAAGTAATTTCCCCCAAATTTCAAACTGGATATTTAGATGAAACTCAAACTGATTCTAAAATGCATCAGGAATACAACAAGAACAAACAAAATATTGAACAGTGAGGTCAATAACAGGGAAATTGCTCTATTCGATAGTAAAATAAACTGATAAGCTATAGCACTTAAAATAGGATGATAGTCATACAAGAATAGATAAATAGAAAAATCTCTGTTTATATGATATGTGGGTATTTATTACATGATCAAAGTGGCATTTCAAATTAGTAGGGGGCTAGGGATGATCAGGTATTTGCTATCCATTGGTAAGAATAAATTTAGATCGCTAACTCACATCATAGACACAAATAAACTTCAGATGAACTAAAAAAGTTTAAAGTAAAAATTTCTGAGCTTATTGAAAAGAGTGAAGAATGTTTTTATCATCTGACTGTGAGGATAGACTTCCTAGGCAATTTAAAATTCTAGACAAAATGAATGATCTCAGTGAGAACTTGAAAGACATGGTAAGCATTAATAGGAAATAGAAACCATAAAAAAAAAAGTCAGAAATGAAGAATACAATATCTGAAATAAACAATATACTAAAAGGAATCAACAGCAGAGTAGATGATGCAGAGGACTGAATCACCTATTTGGAGGACAAGATAACAGAAAACATCCAAGCAGAGCAACAGCAACAACAAGAACTTAAAAAATGAGCAAAGTCTAAGGGACCTCTGGGACAAATCAAGTGTACAGCATTTGTATCATGGGAGTACCAGAAAGAGAAGTGAGAAACACACAAGTCCAAGAAGCGTAGAGAGTCCCAAACAAAATGAACTCAAAGAGGCTCACACCAGGACACATCATAATTAAAATGGCAAAAGTGAAAGATTGAGAGAGAATCTTAAGTACAGTGAGAGAATGTTAGTTAAATACAAGGGAGCTCCCATAAAACTGTCAGCTGATTTCTCAACAGAATGGACTGGCATGAAATATCCAAAGTGAAGAAAAGCAAGGACCTACAACCAAGACTTTTCTATCCAGCAAGACTGCCATTTAAAATGAAGGTGAAATAAAGACCTTCCCAGGCAAAAAAAAAAAATCCTAAAGAAGTTTATTACCATTTTAAGAAGTTTATTATCATTTCTTATAGTATTGCAAAAGATGTTAAAGGGCCTTCTTTAAGAAGAAAGAAAAAAGAAATGAAAGAGAAAAAGAAACATAGGTATGAAGAATAAAATGCCAATAAATAAGTACCTATTAATAAGAATTTTAAATGTAAACAAATTAAATATTCCAATCAAAAGATATAGCATAGCCAAATAGATAAGGGAACATGACCCATATATGTGCTGTCTATAAGATACCTACCTCAGAACAAAAGATACATGCAGACTGGAAGTAAATGGATGAAAAAGATTTTCCATGCAAATGTAAATGAAGAAAAAGCTGGGGTAGCCAAACTTATATCAGACAAAACAGATATCAAAAAACAAAGGCTATGATAAGAGAGAAAGGATGTTACATAACACTAAAGGCAGGGGTCCCCAACCCCCACGCTGTGGACTAGTCCCAGTCCATGGCCTTTTAAGAACTAGGCCACACAGCAGGAGATGAGTGGTGGGCGAATGAAACTTTGCTTTCATTACTGCCTGAGCTCTACCTCCTGTCTTACCTCTTTCCCTCCAGTCCATGGAAAGATTGTCTTCTATGAAACTGGTCACTGATACCTACAAAGTTGGGAACTGCTGAGTAATGGGATCAATCCAACAAGGTAATATAACCCTTGTAAACATATATGAACCCAACATAGAAACACTTAAATAATTCTTGGTGGACATAAAAGGAAAGATCATCAGTAATATAGTCATAGTAGGGGATTTTAACACCCCAATGACATTAATGGATAGATCTTCCAGAGAAAAAATCAACAAGGCAACAGTGATCTTAAACAGCACATTGGGCCAGATGGATTTAAATGATATTTACAGAACATTTCATTTCAAAGCAGTATAACTAACATACATTCTTTCCAAGTGTACATAAAAACATTCTCTAGAATAGACCACATGTTAGAACACAAAACAAGTCTTAATAAATTCAAGAAGATTGAAGTCATATCAAGAATCTTCACAGACCACAATGGTATGAAATGAGAAATCAGTTACAAAAATTACTGAAAAACTCTCAAACACATAGAGGCTAAATAACATGTTACTAAACAATGAATGGGTCAACAGTGAGATCTAGGAAGAAATCAGAAGTTACTTTGAGACAAATGAAAATGAAAACACAACAACCCCAAATTTATGGGACACCGTGAAAGCAGTCCTAAGAGGGAAGGTCAACATTATAGACTTAACTCAAGAAGCAAGAAAAATCTCAAACAACCTAACCATACACCTAAAAGAACTAGAAAAAGAACAACAAAGCCCAGACTAAGTAGAAGGAAGTAACAGTAAAGATTAAAGCAGAAATAAATGACAATAGAGGCTAAAAAAAACAAAATAATACAAAAGATCAATAGAGCTTATTCTTTGAAAAATAAACAAGATTGACAAACTGTTAACCAGACTCTTCAAGAAAAATAAAGAGAGGACCTAAATAAATAAAATCAGAAATGAAAGAGGAGAAGTAACAACTTACTACAGGGTTGTAAGAAAATGTTATGAGCAACTATATACTGAAAATTGGTCAACCTTGATAAAATGAATAATTTCCTAGAAATATACAATCTTGCAAAACTGAATGAGGGAGAATAATAAAATCTGAATAGATGAATTACAACTAACAAAATCAAGGCTGTAATAAAAAAACACCCAGCAAACAAAAGTGCTGTACAGGATGACTTCACAGGCAAATTTTACCAAACATTCAAAGAACTACGAACTCCTATCCTCAAACTATTCCAAAAAATTTAACAGAATAGAAGACTCCTAAGCTCATTTTATGAGCCAGCATTATTCTAATTCTAAAACCAGATAAAGACATTACAAAAAAATAAATTATAGGCCAATATCTCTGATGAACATGGATGCTAAAATCCTCTACAAAATATTAGCAAACCTGCATCCAACAACACATTAAAAAGATCGTACACCATGATCAAGTGGGATTTATTCAGGGGATGCAAGGTTGGTACAATACCAACAAATCAATAATCATGATACATCACATAAATTAAGGATGAAAATCACATGATCATATTAATAGATGCAGATAAAGCATTAATAAAATTCAGCACCCCTTTATGATAAAAACTCATGACAAAGTGGGAATAGTGGGAACATAACTCAACTTAATATTCATTGGGCAAAAACTAAAGGCATTTCCCTTAAGATCAGAAACAAGACAGGGATGTCTGCTTTCACCATTCTTATTCAACATAGTACTGGATGTTCTAGCCACAGCAATCACAGAGGAAGAAATAAAAGATGTCCAAATTGGAAAGGAAGAAGTAAAACTGTCATTTGAAGGTAATATGGTGCTGTATATAGGGAACCCTATAGGCTCCACCAAAAAACTAGTAAAACTGATTAATGAATTAAGTAAAGTAACAGGATCCAAAACAAATATTCCAAAATCAGTGGCATTTTTGTACACCTATAATGAACTATGAGAAGGACAAAGAAAACAATCCCATTTTCTATTGCAACAACAACAACAAAAAGTACCTAGTAATAAATTTAACCAGGAAGGTAAAAACCTATACTTAGGAAATTGGGAGATGATAAAGAAAGAAATTGAAGAAGCTACAAATAAGTGGAAGCATACACTGTGTTCATGGGTAGGAAGAATTAACGTCACTTAAAATGTCCATACTATCCAAAGCAATCTATAGATTCAACACAATTCCTATCAAAAGATCAATTGCATATTTTACAGGACCTGAGCATACACTTCTCCAAAGAGGACATATAGATGACCAATAGCCATATGAAAAGACGCTCATGATGAGTTATCATCAGAGAAATGCAAATTGAAACCACGATGAGACATCATCTCATGCCTGTCAGAATGGCAATCATCAATACAAACAAGTGCTGGTGAGGATGTGGAGAAAAAGGAACCTTTATACACCATTGGTGAAAATGTATATTGGTGTAGCCACTGTGGAAAACAATATGGAGGTTCCTCAAAAAATTAAAAATGAAACTGCCTTCTAACATAGCAATTCCAATTCTGAGAATATATCTGAGAAACCCAAAACACTGATTTGGAAGAATGCATGCACTCCTATGTTCATTGCAGCACTATTCACGATAGTCAAGATCTGGAAGCAGTCCAAGTGCCCCTTGGTAGGTGAATGGATAAAAAAAAAGCTGTGGCATATTTACACAATGGTATACGAGTCAGCTGTAACAAAAAAAGAAAGAGAAAATCTTATCTTTCGCAACAGGATGGATGCACTTGGAGATTATTATTCTAAGTGAAACAAGCCAGTTAGAGAAAATACCATATGATTTCACTTAGGTATAGACTAAAAAGAATGGTATAAACAAACAAAATATAAATATTTTCAATAGATTAGGGCCAAAATATAAACAGGCTCAGATAAAGAGAACAGACTGATGTTTGCCAGAGGGAAAGGGGGTTGGTCGCCTGGGTAAAAAAATGTGAAGAGATTAAGCAAAAAAGAGAGAAAGAAAAACAGACTGAGACAATAGTATGGTGATTACCAGAGGGAGAGGGAGTGGGGTAGGTAGAGGAGGGCAAAGTGGGATAAATGGTGGTAGAAAGTGACTTAATTTTGGGTGATGAGTATACAGTGCAGTATACAGGTGATGTGTTATAGAATTATACACTTGAAACCTGTATGGTTTTGTTAACCAAGGTCCCCCAACAAATTCAATTAAAAAAAAAACATGACTGTGAACGGACTCATAACAGCTGATGAAATTAAAGCAGTAATCAAAAAACTCGCAACACACAAAGGCCCTGGACAAGACAGCTTCACAGGAGAATTCTACAAAGCATTTACAGAAAAGCTAACCCCTATCCTTCACAGACGATTCAAAAAAACACAAGAAGATGGAAGACTCCCAAACTCTTTTTATGAAGGCAGCATCATCTTAATCTCAAAACCAGATAAAGACATAACAAAGAAAGAAATCTTCAGGTCAGTATCGTTGATGAACATAGAAGCTAAATCCTCAACAAAATATTGGCAAACCACATCTAGCAATACATTAAAATGATCATACACCATGGTCAATTGGGATTCATCCCAGCGATGCAAGGATGGTACAATATTTGCAAATCAATAAATGTAATACATCACAAAAACAAAATGAAAGACAAAAATCACATCATATCAATTTATGTGGAAAAAGCATTTGATAAGGTACAACCCCCATTTATGATAAAAACATTCAGCAAAGCGGGAATAGAGGGAGCATTCCTCAACATAATAAAGGCCATATATGAGAGACCTACAGCCAACATCATACTCAATGGGAAAAAACTAAAAGCTTTTCCACTAAGATCAGGAACAAGACAAGGATATCTGCTTTCTTCACTCCTATTCAACCAATCCTATGGGTTCATACCAATACTATGGTATTGGAAATTTTAGCCACAGTGATCAGAAAAGAAAAAAATAAAAAGCATCCAAATTGGAACGGAGGAAGCAAAACTGTCATTGTTTGCAGATGAAATGATAATGTACATAGAAAATCCTATAGGCTCCACCAAAAAACTACTCAACCTAGTAAGTGAATTTGACAAAACAGTGGAATACAAAGTCACTATTGAGAAATCAAAGGCATTTTTCTATGCCAACAATGAAATGTCAGAAACAGAAATCAGGGGGAAAAAATCCCATTTGATATAGCAACAAGAAAAATAAAGTACCTAGGAAGAAACCTAATCAAGGATGTAAAAGACTTGTACTCAGAAAACTACACAACACTGAAGAAAGAAATTAAGGAAGACACAAACAAATGAAAGCACGTACCATGCTCATGGATTGGAAGAATTAACATCATCAAAATGTCCATACTACCCAAAGCAATCATAGATTTAATGCAATACCTATTAAAGTACCAATGACATATTTCACAGATACAGAACAAACATTTCAGAAATTTATATGGAACCATAAATGACCCCGAATAGCTGCAGCAATTTTCAAAAAGGAGTACAAAGTAGGAAAGATCACAATACCTAATATCAAACACTATTATAAGGCCACTTATAAATTTATTTATAAACATAAATAACATATTTGGGAAAACATATTTGCCAGTGATACCTCTGACAAGGGTTTGCTTTCCAGAATATATAAAGAACTCACACAACTCCACTCTAGGAAGATAAAATACCCAATTAAAAATTGGGCAAAAGATTTGAATAGACACTTCTCCAAGGAGGACATACAGAGGTGCCAGAGACATATGAAAAGATGCTCAATATCACTAGCCATCAGAGAGATGCCAATTAAAACCACAATGAGATACCACTTCACACCGGTGAGAATGGCCATCATAAACAAAGCAACAAACAACAAGTGTTGGAGAGGTTGTGGAGAAAAGGGAACCCTAGTGCATTGTTGGTGGGAATGCAGATTGGTACAGCCATGGTGGAAAACAGTATGGAATTTCCTCAAAAAGCTAAAAATGGAACTGCCTTTTGACCCAGCAATTCCAGTGCTGGGACTATATCCTAAGAACCTTGAAACACCAATCCGAAAGAACCTATGCATCCCAATGTTTATAGTAGCACGATTTACAATAGCCAAATGCTGGAAGCAAGCTAAGTGCCCATCAGTATATGAATGGATCAAAAAAACATGGTACATTTACACAATGGAATTCTATGCAGCAGAAAGAAAGGAGTAGATCCTACCCTTTTTGACACCATGGATGGAACTGGAGAGCATTATGCTAAGTGAAATAGGCCAGGTGGTGAAAGAGAAATACTGTATGATCTCACCTTTAACTGGAACCTAATCAAAAAATGAAAAAATCAAGCAAAATATAACCAAAGACATTGAAATTAAGAACAATCTGACAGTAACCAGAGAGGAGGTGGGAGTGGAAAATAGGGTGGGGGGAGGGTTTTCAGGAACTACTATAAAGGACACATGGACAAAACCAAGGGAGGTGCGGAAGCGAGGGAGTGAGGAGGGTTTGGCTTGGGGGGAGTGGTGGGGAGTAAATGCAGACAACTGTGATTGAACAACAATAAAATAATTTTAAAAATAAATTATAAGATATCAAAAAAATAGCTGTCAAAATTTTTAAAAAATTTAAGTATTTGGCACATGGACATAATAAATGGCAGATAGTACTATTATCATTATAAATATCATTTTTGGTTTTTTAAATATGAATGCATTAGGAAAATAATAATAAACTATTCCTTAATAATGAACATTTGGGATGTTTTGTATTTTTATTTTGTTTTGAGTTTAGATAAATATACAGCTAATTTAGACCACTTATTTAATGATTTTATACTGTGCTTTTAAAAATGTCTATTTTCTTACTGTCTTTATATTTAATTTCCTTGAATATTTTAATATGATTTAGAAGGCAATTGTAATGTATTGTACCCTTAAAATTTGTTGTGAGGATAAAACACATAATTAAGTTGTTCTTAGTGTTTATTAAGTGTTATTCCACAGTACATTTTCCAATTAATTAATTAATTAAAAGACCAGATGTGCTCCCTGTGGTCGGACAGCCATCCCCTTATAGGGCCAAGACCCAGCCCTGGTGGCTGCCCTGAGGTATATGCCTGACTTTCTTCGACTACCACCCACTCTTCCCTCAATGGAAGTGTTCCAGGATGCACACCTGCCACGTGTGCTCACTTTAGACATTTCTGAGCTCTGTTTCCTCAGTCTGGAGGGTTTTTCAAAAGACCTATACCATTTACCCATAGTCTACTGGGAGAAAGATAAAATCAGATTGAATAAAAGGTTTAATGGCTTATAAAAACTAGTGATGCACGGCATATCATTATAAGCAGCACTGTCTAGTAGAACTTTCTGTGATGATGGAGTAGTTTCGCATCTTTACTATCTAGACACACTTTAAATGTAGCTGGTATAACAAAAGAGCTGAGTATTTTATTTTATTTTATTTTATTTTATTTTAATTAAGTTAATAAAAATAGCCACATATGACTAGTGATAATGTATTGGACAGTGTGGGTTTTAGTTCACATTAGTCTCAGCCTTAGCCTGCTGGGACCTCACTATGGGCCAACAGAGAGATGAGTGCAGACCAGGATTATTAGGGTTGGAAGCAGGAGAGGCTGCAAAGAGGCTATATTAGTTTCCCACTGATGCCAAAACAAATTGCTACAAATTCAGTGGCCTAAAACAACTCATATTTATTATCTTACAGTCCTGGAAGTCAAAAGCCCAAATCAGTCTTATAAGAGGAAAATTAAGGTGTAGACAAGACTGGTTCCATCTGGAGGATCTGGAGGAAAAACCATTCCTTGCCTTTTCCAGCTTCTGCAGGCGGCCTCTATTCTTTGGTTCCATCATTAAAGACAACAGTTTAGCATCCTCCAAATTTTTCTCTGACCTCCATGTGAAGGCCGCTCCATGTGATTAGCTCTGTCATCACATCGCCTCTGACTCTGACCCTCCTATCTCCCTCTTGTAAGGATACTTGTGATTACACTGGAGGCCCACTGGGATCATTTAGGAAAATCTCATCTCAGATTCCTCAACTTAATCCTATCTGCAAGTTCTCTTTTGCCATGTAAGATAGCATTCACAGGTTCCAGGAATTAGGACAGAGATTTAGGGGCACCATTATTGAGCCTACCTCTGAGAGTGACAAACATGTTCCATGACATACGATCTGGGCTAATGGCATCACCCCTGGAAGTTGCTTTGGAGATGGGCTCAACCACACATGTGTCTGTGTTGAACCAATTTTCACCTTCATGCTGAACATAGCATGTTGGATTCAGTTTGTTGTAGGAGGAGCAGAGTCCAAACTCCTTGGGGAAAGGCATTTAGGTCCAACAGAGACCAAACATGCTGACATTGGAGACAGAGGCTCAGTTCTTGGGGCTGATAGTCTGGCTGTTGAAGCCTTGGGAGATGGGGGAATTCACATTGAGGGAGTAGGATGGAAAAGTGGGGGTGTTGGTGGATAGGAGCCTGCACAATATCTTCTGGACATTGGAGAGATACCGATTTTTTTTTTAATAAGAAAGTTGCATAACCAACAATGTTTAAAGAGGGTTAAGCTGCTAGTTGGGAGCAAGCCAGACCAGGGTGGGGTGCTGGAAAACTGGTGAATAAATACAGGCATGTAATGTAATGATTAGTTTCAGAGGGATCAGTGGAAATGGGGAGAGAACAAAATATGTGCAAGAAACAGAGGGTGGAGGGATTGAGTAAAAAGGGAAAAGGACTCACGGACATGGACAACAGTGTGGTGATTGATGAGGGGAGGGGTATAAGGGAACTAAATGGTAATGGAAAAAATACAATAAAGATTAAATTAAAAGAAAAGTAACATTTGGTAAAACAGAAAATGCACTAAAAATACCACTGCTGAGCTAAATCAAAATTGTCAGCGGCATTGTAAATCATTTTGAAAAAAATATTGTTTCAGTTTCGCCCTGGCTGGTGTAGCTCAGTGGATTGAGCGCAGGCTGCGAACCAGGCATCACAGGTTCAATTCCCAGTCAGGGCACATGCCTAGGTTGCAGGCCCAGCAACCGCCCATTGATGTTTCTCTCTCTCTTTCTCTCCCTCCCTTCCCTCTCTAAAAGTAAATAAATAAAATCTTTAAAAAAAAAAGAATAACGAAGGAGTTTGTAAGATAAGAGTGGCAGTATTTAAAAAAAATATATTGTTTCAGTTTCTGTTTTATATGTGCAAATAATTTGTGTAATCATAGACTCTGTTGGTAAATGGTTTTATTAATACCTACAGTTGTCATCATACACTATAAGTTAGCAAATATATATTGATACTGTATTTTAAAACATAGTCAATCACTTAGGTATTTGAAAGAGTATAATGATACAGATATTTAAATTAGCACATAGAAGATGTACCTCTTAGGACTGCTCCTCCGGGAATAGTGACAGATAGATACATTTGTCACCACAGAAAGTTTTGATATTTACTACCTTTAAAAAATTATAAACTCTGCTTTAACTCACCAGATGGCTCTCTCTGTGGCTTGCCTGCCATGTAGAATTTGTTTTGATAGTTATCTTCCCAGTTAAATGAAACATTTAACATTTAGTTCATCTACCTAACAGCCTGTGCATTTCTTTTACACGCTAAGAAAGACAGTACTGTATACCTATAGCATGCATTATGGCCACTGGGTATATGTGCCCAAAGTCAGTCTACTTTTAGTAACCTGGGGAATAGCTTCAAAGGAAGGACAAGCTGGTGTCTCTGAATAGGCTGGAGACTATCCTGTGAACTTGGGGGTGACTCTGTTTGGCAGGATGGAAGTTTTGAAATGTGGCAGATCCCGCATAACACGATCTGCCCATTCATGTTTCTAGACACCTAAAGATGTCCAGAAGCCTATATTTTTTCTTTTCTTTAGAAAATTCTAATTGTTAAAGTTATATACATACATTAAAAAGTGAAATCATTTAAAGCTTGTAACAAAAACAGCAGCCCCTGTGCCACCTCCAACCTCAATTCCCACTTCAAGAGGATCCCAGTCCCAATTAGTTTACCATTTATTTTTATTTTTGCTGCCATACTTTTAAAGTAATTTTACTGATATTTATTTTTCTTCTTTTATATTATCCTTTGACTCTCTTCTGTAGAAGAAAAGAATTACTTCTCATATATTACACTTTCTCTCCCAAAATAAATATATTCTACTTTTGTATCCAGTGGTCATCAGTATCCAGTATTTATATTACTTTCATTATGGAAATATTACTCAAAGCTTAGCTATGTGGTGTGCTATAATTAACTATACTTTCTTCCTTGTTCACCCCCCCTTTTGTGCTTTCCTAAGGAAACAGTAGCCTTAATTTTTCTTTTTAGATTTTTATGTGTCAATCACTAATTTATCTCAATTCTTGTAAATGTCCCAAAATGAAAATTACCTCTCAATATGTTCAAATATAGTAGGACATTTATCAGTTTTATTTTTTCACCTTGGGGCGATTCTCCCATAACCTCTGACTTCCTGTTTCAATTTGAACTGGTGGTACTGCTGGGCCTGCTGCTCTGTATCACCACACGACATTCATGGGGACAGTTTTCTCCCCTCTCACCTGCATTAAATACTCATTCCTAGATCCTGTGTTTGCTTTTGCTTGGATCATTCTCTCATATTGGTAGAACATAGCACTCTTTAGATTAAAACAAAAAAAAAAGGAAGGGAGGGGGAGATGGAAAAAGAGGAGGGGGGAGGGCAAGGGAGGAGAGAAAAAAGGAAAGAAACATGAGAAGTAAAAGGTAAGGATAAGTTTTAGAAATTTAATTCAATGCTTTAAACTAATATTTGGTAGAATTTTGGTTTTGAAAGAATTTCCCCCAGATTTTTAAAGGTGTATAATCATTGTCTTCTACTTTGAATGTCACTTATGAGGAATCTGATATACTTTGATTCTCTGTCTTTTCCTAAGGCTATGACTGTGTCTTTTTTTCTTTCTTTCTTCCTGTTCTTTCTTTAAGATGTGCCATTTGTCCTTCTGTTCTGAAATTTCGTGTGGTCTGTGATTGTTGTTCCTTCCTTGACGAACCCTCTCCGTCTACAGGAAATTGCTCCATGTGATTAGCTTGTTTCCTCTCCTTGCTTTTCTCTGTTGATTTATTCCTGAATTCCCTTCCAGATATTGGGCCATCTCTACTTATTTGCCAAAATTTTAAAAGTCTTTTCCAATTTTTTTCTTTCTTTTACTGTTCTATGCCAGGGATATTTTCTAACTTTATTTTCTAACCCTTTTATTTGATTCTACTTACCTGCTGTCATACCTTTAATTCCTAAACACTCCCCTTCTTAAAAATTTCTTTTATAACCTCATGCTCTAATCATGTTGATGCAAAATCTTTACTAATCTCTGTAAGTTTATTAATTACCATATTTTGCAGTGTATAATGAGCACTTTTTTGCCCAAATTTTTGAGGGAAAAGTAAGGATGCACATTATACATGGGTAGTACTAATCCCATATCTATATAAATGTTTTTAATTCTTTACTTATGCTTTTAGTTATCCAAAAATGTGGATGTATGTTATACATGGCAAAATATGGTATATATTTTCTTCTGTTCTTTCTCTATTTCTCCCCTGTCCCACCCAATCCCAAGTTCCTGTAACACTTGTGGTCTATGTTAGAGATCTTTCTCAAATGTCTGGTGATCCGCTTACAATGCGGAGTACAAATACTGTGTGGGTAAATAACTTATTGATTGGTGGACTCCATTCTTTCATGATCTAGCTGAGCTATTTTATTGGGAAATCCCAAATGGACATAGTGTTGTCTCCCAGGCAAGTTATTCCTGCAAGGGAGGAAGTCCTCTCTCACCTCCTGGGAGACATAAACATGGCTATCTATGTGCTTGAAGTCAGACTGGTGAAGGGATAAGAGATGTCACTATCCTAGGTGTCAGCATTCACTTTCTCCTTGGTCAGTGTGCTCACGCCATTCTCCACTGTTCTGGCTGCCCTGGAGGCCAGAGTATCTCCAGTTCCACTTTTACACAGTGAACTTCTGATTTCATCCCAGCGTGGGCTGGGACACTGGCCTTGTTTTTAGGGCAGAGGGGAAATAACTGGCCCTTAAAATTATTTTTAACTATGTATGTCTGTTATTAGTCTCACTTATACTCTCACTTTTTTCTTCCCAATGCATTTTAGTATACACAGTGATAAAGCATAACAGCTTCTGATTTCTCACCAGACTCTTATGATTTTTTAATAGTTTACTTTTTATTGTATTTGTTCCATACCATTAATCCCCCTTATACCCTCTTTCACCTGCACCCACCTCCTGCTCCACAACCCTGGCAATCACTACATTGTTGTCCGTGTCCATGAGTCCTTTTTCTTTTTGGCTCAATCCTTCCACCCCTCATCCATGAATCCCCACCCAACCCCCAGAGCTTTCAGTGTGCTCTCTATCTATGAGACTGCCTCTATTTTGCTTATTAGTTCAGTTTGGGCATTAGATTCCACATATGAGTGAAATCATATGGTATCTGTCTTTCTCTAACTGGCTTATTTCACTTAACATAATGTCCTTCAGGTACATCCATGCTGTCACAAAGGGTAAAACTTTCTTTTTTATGACTGAGTAGTATTCCATCATGTAAATGTGTCAGTTGTTTTATTCACTCATCTACTGATAGACACTTGGGTTGCTTCCAAATCTTGAATATTGCAAATAATCCTCTAATGAACATAAGGGTGCTTATATTCTTTCAAATTAGTGTTTCAGGTTTTTTTTTTTTTTTTCAGATAAATCCCAGAAGTGGAAATACTGAAGTATAAGGCAATTTCATTGTTAATTTTTTGAGGTAACTCCGTACTGCTTTCCACAGTTGCTGCACAAATCTGCATTCCCATTAACAGTGCAAAAGTGTTCCCCTTCCTCCACATCCTTGTGAGCACTTGTTTGTTGATTTATTGATGGTAGCCATTCTGACAATGAGGTGATACTATCTCCTTAGGCAAGGGAAACAAAACAAAAAAAATAAACAAATGGTACTATATCAAACTAAAAATTTTTTGCACAACAAATGAAACCATCAACAAAGTAAAAAGACAACCCACTGAGTGGAAGAATATATTTGCCCTTGATATATCTGATAAGGGGTTAATTCCCAAAATTGATAAAGAACATATATCAATATGTGACTCCACACCAGAAGGACAGACAATCCAATTAAAAAATGGGCAAAGGACCTGAACAGACACTTCTCCAAAGAGGACATACAGATGGTCAATGGACATATGAAAAGATGCTCAATGTCAGTAATCATCAGAGAAATGGACTTTCACTTTTAAAAGTACCTACTTTAACTAGCTATCCCTTTAGAGGTTTTTCTAAGTGGGTCAGAATTCCTGGTAATGAGAAATGTCTTCAGATGTGGATGTTGAATAACAGGAAAAGTCACTTTGGATGTGAGTGACTGAGGGGTAAATGGTGACCGCATCACAAAGGCAGTCAGTCTTACCATTTCACAATTTTTAGACAACCAACTGGGCAGGTTTGGTGGGAGGATAGAGAGGGAAGATAAGTGATGTATGGAAAGAGTACTGAGTCTGGTCAAATTTCTTCTTTTTACTTATTAGTTATTTACCTCATTCACTCTTAATTTGTTGCAATAGGAAGAAAGAGAGAGAAATGTAACTTTACTGCTTTCATGCTCTTAAAACGTATTTTATTTGTTTACTTGTAGAGATAAGCGGGGGAGAAAGAAAGGGAGAAAAACATCGGTCATTTGCCTCTCTTATACCACCAAACTCATACACCCCTGCATGGGCATCTGGCCTCCAACCCAGGCATGTGCCCTGATTGGGAATCAAACTGGCAGCCCTAAGTGGTGGCGCTTCTGTTTGGAGGATGACGCCCAGCTCACTGAGCCACACCAGTCAGGGCTCTTTTTTTTTTAACTGACATTTCACACACACACACACACACACACACACACACACAGAGGGAGGGTGGGGGTGGGAAAAGAGAGAGAGAAAGAGAAACATTGATTTGTTGTTCTATTTATCTATGCATTCATTGTTTGATTCTTGTATGTGCCCTAACCAGTGATCAAACACACAATTTTAGTGTATTGGAACAATGTCCTAACCAGCTGAGCAAGGGCCTGCTTTCATTCTTAACAGCAGGGGTTCATAGATTGGCGGGTGGGACATCCCTGTGTATGAATTAGGGAAATTGTTACTATAACATACAGTAAGAAGCAGAGTAGTTAAAATGGGGGAGGGGGCAGCCAAGAACTTTCATGAGTATAAAGTGTAAAGCATTATTTCCAAAACTTCTTGCAAATAATTTCATTAAAAATCTTCATTAATATACTAAAGTACATATACATTATTATTTCTTTTATTTTGCATGGGTGGTTTGAAACATAAAAAGTTTTGTGTGTGTAATTATTCGAGTAAAGGAGGGGCTTGAGCTCCAGGTCTTTTGGTGTGTATGGCAGGATGTCATCTGAATTCTCAGAATATAAATGAAGGAGAAAAAAGAGACTGGAAAGTGGATTTTAAAATAATATTAGAGGTAAACAACTATGGTCATAGCAACTTAATTCAGAGTATCCCCAAAGTGGGAACAACCCAAATGTCCATCAACATAAGAATAATGAATAAGCAAAATGATGGAATACTACTCAGAAATAAAAAGAAAGGAACTACTGATACATGCAACAACATGAGCTAATCTCAACTCATTGGGCAGTGCAAAAGAGATCAGACACCATATGATTCTTTTCATATGAAGTTCTAATCTATGAATAAACATCAGAACAGTGGTTGCTTGTAGGAGTGGGGAATGGAGATTAATTGAGGAGGAGCATGAAGGAACTTTCTGGGCTAACAAAAATGTTTTATATTTTGATTGGAGTGGTGATTACCTAAGTGTAGACATTTGTCAAAAATCATTGTATCTGTGCATTTCACTGTATGTAAATTTTACCTCAATACTTTTTTTAATTAAAAAGGAGAAAATTAAATTAGGAGGATTTTCCACTCTCCACAATGCTCATGCTGTTTCTCCCCCAAACTTCAGAAGTATCAAGATTTTAATTTGTGCTTTCTCTGGATCAGGGACATTCACCATGGAAAGTCTTTCCAGCTGAAACATATGAGGGGGGACCCAAAAAACCCCAGAATTTATTTATAAAAAGTTGTGTTCTTACATGTTTAAACTTCAGTCACCTTAGAAATACTCTCCATTTGATGTAATACACCTATCAAGACATTTTTTCCACTGTTCAAAACAGTTTTTGAGTGGGCATATTTTGATGCATTTTAGTATTTCTGCTATTTTTTGTTTCACCTCTTCCATATCAGAAAACCATTTCCCTTTGAGGACTTTTATTCATCCGGGAAACAACAAAAAAAAAAAACATGTTACTTGGGGTGAGAGGGTGAATAGGGAGGGTGGGGTAGGGGGGACATGCCGTTTTTTTGGTCAAAATCTGCTGAACACTCAGCACGGTGTGGGCAGGTGTGCTTGTAAATCACCCATCATGAAATAGGCAAATGCATTGAAAGAGTCTTCAAAAAAATTCACTGAAGTCGAATGCAGCCTCTCACAACAATGCCGGCTAGTACACTAATACAGATGGGTTCTTAGAACACTCTCCGAGAAGGGGAAGCCTGCAGTACAAAGGGCCTGCCCTCTAGAGGATAATTCCGGTTTCCGAGCGGTTCCCCCTTACATGTAACCCCATTACTTTTCCTGTCTGATTTCTATTCGTTCCTCCAAGATCGATTCTGGGACAACACATACAAAACTCCATCTGTGCCTAGGGTAACATTCCTCATCTGTCTCCATCAGCCCCTATTTCATGCATTCAATCATCCCTTTATTGCCTGTAATTGTGTGAGTTATCTTATGCGAATGTTTGCTCTTCCAGATTTTAAGGTTGCTCCTATTGAGAAGTGTGTTTTCTGTTGTCTTGAATTCCTCCACAACAGTTTCTGGCTATTCAGAACAAAGATTCAGTAAATGTTGGTTGACTTAAAGAGTAGAAGTTTATATGAGATGCGGTGAAGTGCTTGGATCCTAGAATTAGCAAATGAGGGTGAAAACCTTGGATATATACACATGGGCAAGTGCACTTCACTGAATTTTTCTTTTTTTTTCATGTTCAAAAATCAGATGTTTAATTCCACTTAAAAAGGTAGTTGGTAAAGAATAAAGATAGCATCTGTAGACATTGCCACAGTGCCTGGGCTCTTAGTAGTTATTTAATAAATATTGCTGTTTTTATTAATGGATATTTTTAAAGTGGAGTTTCCTGAGGTAAGGTCAGTTTCCTGAAGATTCAGTACCACCCTCACTGAAATGATTCCAGCTTGGCTTACCTACAACCTCTCTTCCCTGATATTTGTGCAGGGATAACAGGAGTGTCCTTGGAGATAGAAAGGAAGGTGGGTAGCCGTGATTATGACCTCTGGCTATCCCTATGGTAGCAACACAGGGACGCTACTTGTCTGTAGCCACCACATTCCTCTTCATTTTACTTAAGATACTGATTCAGATCTCTAATAGAAGTCACTTGACTTCTATTCTTTCTTTACTTATCTTCTAGACCTCTGAATGACATACAAAAATAGGGCTTGGTTTAATCATTTCTTTAACACAGCCCAGCTGGATGATATTACTGAGTGTGCTAATAAAAGTTGTCTTCAAAAAGAGGTCCAAGACAACTTGCATAAGTTGTAATAAGCATAAGTCAGATATAATAACATCCTCTTATATGTCACCTGTAGGTCTTAAAGAGAAATCACTCCTATCAGGGAGTGTACACAGGATTTAGTAAGTGCTGATGCTCAAAAAGGACTTGTTGAATTGACTCAGCTAATGTCACCTGAGAACAGATATTTCCTTGTGTCATGTTTGACACCTCAAAAATGTAGGTCCTCATTCATTTTGAGATCCTATGCTAATGGGCTACCTGCTACCTTGGCAGGTTCTCTATGCCAAACCTAGAAAATTATGTCTTGAACTAAATAGAACAGTTGTTAGGTACAGTGCAGAAATGATGACTTTGATTACTGACTTAAGTTTAAACTTTTGATACAGTTTAATGATTCTGAGAAAGGGAATTTCCATTGTTCTGTCTCTTGCAATTGGTTCTTTGCCATCACTTGTGGCCTAGAGCAGCATGCACTAGTGAAAAGAGCAGTGGCTGGGCTTTGGGACCAGTCATAACTGGGTTTAAATCTTGGCTCTGCTACTTACCAGCTGTGTTACCTTAAGAAAATTACCTAGCTTTTCTGACCCTCAGTTTACTCATCTGGATTGCCAATGTTAATGAGTCATTATATAGATTGGAGGTTAAAAAGGTACTGCACAGCATGGGGCACATGGAGGCCCAGAGTAAATAAGAGCCATAATGATATAACAAAATAATAATTTCCACTATTTTAATTGGGGTGACAACAAACCAATTGTTAGTGTCTTATTTGCACAACCTATGCCCAGGGAAGCCAGCTAGAGTACAAATTCTCCATTGAGGAATCTATTGTACTTGTACTATATAGTGGTAGGTAATATAGAAACTTACATTTTATCATTGAGCCTAGCTTCATACAGCTTAAGACTCATGTCTGCGCCCTATTGGTTCTAGGCTGCTTCTCACATAACAGGAAACTGCCTCTTAACTCTAATCTTTGAGGTTTACATCCTTTCTTGGTGGTATCCTGCACAACTCCTTTAGAATTAGGTGAGATTCTGCCCTCTGCACACCCCAGACTCTGGCTCAGGTGAAGTTCATGAATGCCCCCCTCACTCTAATGGAGTTCTCTAGGCATCTGAAGTTTGCTCCTGTGACCTCAGGTAAGCCATCTTGTTAGCTAGGATAGGTAGTAAACAAAGACAGGGAGGAGGAGTGAGACATGCCTCACCTGTTGACTCAGCAGTCCTGATCTGAGCCTGGTCTGATAGGATTGCCAGGGGTTCCGAACATCACAAACAGGGATAGTGCAGGAGGAGAGGAATCCTTGAGACTGTGTTGGAAAAGGGAGTCTCTGTAGCAATTTCTCTTAATTAAGGCAAAGATTCTGAAACTCACTCTAACAGTCAATTGAGATAATTCATTACCCTCACACAACTCCACTCCAGGAAGACAAATACCCCCAATTAAAAAATCAGTAAAAGACTTCTCCAGGGAAGACATATAGAGGGCCCAGAGACATATGAAAGGATGTTTAGCATCACTAGCCATCAGAGAGAAGCAAATTAAAACCACAATGAGATACCACTTCACACAGGTCAGAATGGCTACCATAAACAAATCAACAAACAAGTGCTGGTGAGTTTGTGGAGAAAAGGGAACCCTAGTGCACTCTTGGTGGAAATGCAGACTGGTGTAGCCACTGTGGAAAACAGTATGGAATTTCTTCAGAAAACTAAAAGTGAAAATGTCTTTTGACCCAGTAATTCCACTGCTGGGATTATACCCTAAAAATCCTGAAACACAAATTCAGAAGAACCTTCACACCCCAAAGTTCATGGCAGCACAATTTATAATAGCCAAGGGCTAGAAGCAACCTAAATGCCAACCAGTAACTGAGTGGATCAAAAAACCATGGTACATTTACACAATGGAATTCTATGCAGCAGACAGAAAGATGGAACTCCTACACTTTGAGACATGAATGGAACTGGAGAGCATTGTGCTAAGTGAAGTAAGCCAGGAGGTGAAAGACAAATACCATATGATTTCACCTGTAAGTGCAACCTAATCAACAAAACAAATAAGCAAGCAAAGTATAACCAGAAACATTGAAATAAAGAACAAACTGACAGTAACCAGAGGGGAGAGAGGAGAGGCATAATGGGGGAAAATAGGGGAAGGTCCATCAAGGAACATGTATGAAGAACATATGGACAAAGCCAAAGACGGTAGGTTCAAGAGTGGGAGGTGGGGATGGGTGGAGTGGTGGGGTGAATGGAGACAGTTGTACTTGAACAATAAATAAATAAATAAGTAAATAAGTAAGTAAATAATAAATAAATAAAAATACTTTTAAACATTAAAAAAAGGCAAAGAGCCTTTACTAGCTGAGAAAGAAAGCCTTCATAGCTGTACATTATTCCCAAGGTTCAGAAGGGGGAGAAGGAAGGGGAACCTAGGAGTTGACTAAAATATATAATCCCAGAACTCCAATAGTTGATGCACTCAGATTAACTGAGTGCCCACTTATAGCCTCGGCTCAAGTGTATAAAACAAACTTACTAACAACTTTATTTCCTCTATGTGTTGGGCATTCAGACTAGCCGAGTGCCTACTTGCAGCTTCATGCTCATATATGCATGAATCTTGCTATCTCATTTCCACATGTTGTCTCTTGTTTCAATTGGTCTCTTGAGAGTGAAGCAAGAACAGAGGAACAAGCTTGGGCTGGGACTGGGGGGGTGTTCCCTGATTCGGGTCTCTCCCTGTTAACAATCTTACCTTTACTTATGTTTTCTCCTCCTTAAGTGCTCTGATTGGGGTAGTCATGATCCCAGGTGAAAAATCTGAGATGCAAAATGAACTCCAGCACTCTCTGACTCCTGTGCCTTCTTTCCCATAGGAGGAGATACACTTATGTCAGGAAGAATCTGCTTAATGGATTTCTCTCTGGACCACTGAAGTCCTCAATACTGCTTTCAATAGCTCCCTCCTTTCTCCTCAAATGAAATTAAACCGCCTTTTCTCTATTGCTCATTTTGTCAGCAAGCTCTTCCCCCTCTTTAGGGGGCCTGATACATGCCTGACATTACTCTTGAATCCATTTTCTCTTGTATTTTACCTGCAAGTCAAATCTTGGACCATCAGGAATTTAATACTGGAAATTAACATCACTTGTCTAGTTTCTTAGCTTTCCAAAAACTCTTTTGTATCCATCATCCTATTTGATCTTGCAACAACTCTCCGATGTAAGACACTTTCCTACAATTGACAGATACAGAAACTGGGGTTTGGGCAGAGTATCTAAATCTCAGAAGCCAATAGGTGGCAGAACCTAGATCAAAACCTGTGTTCTATGACACCACTACTTCTAAAATCTTCAAAACCCACATTTCTATATTCTGTCCATATGCTTAGGATACTTCTTTTTATTGTGTAAAATTCAACTATTGCAATGAAAATAGCTCATTGTATAGTGGTGAAGAGGTGTGAGAATTCAGCCTGCCTCTCAAAGTGCTGACTTAAGGCTCTTGAATATTACAGGATATTCCAGGGAGAAACCTTGAAAATCACCTAGGCCAACCCTGTCCATTATTCAGATGAGTCAAAAAGCATCTATAAGAGAGTACCTCACTCAATGTCATATATCAAGCTTGACCACTACCAGCAGAACTTTGGGGAAGTGGGGAAAAAGGTAAATAAACTTCTGGGACCTGTGCTAATTCAGCCAGCCCACATACCCACTCCCTCCCACTGGAATATTTGGTCAATGGCAGATGCACAATGTGTTCCGCTGGATGTGAAGTGATTTTGCAGTCACTCCTGGTAAAGCATTACCCTTCCAGGAAAGTAGATTAGCAAAACTCCTTCTACACCTCCCTTGTGTTTACTCTCCTGATGTTTCATGATGGCTGACTGTGTCCAGGGGGATACCAAGGGAGAGAGGAGCATCTGGGTCACAGGTGCTGCCCTCTCCACCTCTCCAGCTTCATGGCTTGGGGACTCTGTACCTGTGAAAGTCTCTAGTCTCATGAATGCTGGTCTCTTATACTCCTTACTGCTTTTCCGTAACTTGCATCTTCTGTGCCCTCTCTTTCTTCTCACTGTGAGCTTTGTATGCACTGGGGACAGATCCCACCCGGTCTCTACCTTTATACCTGTATAAAAGATGTTTTATACATCTTTTCTGTGCTTCCTGAGGCCTCTTCTTTATCTGTGGAAAGACTCTAACAAAAGCTGTCTTGAAGCATTGTAGAGTATGGTTGAAATCACACTACCACATCACTTGACCCTTAATAATGCCAGCTATTTATATGATTTGCAAGAAGGTTGCCTATACCAGACTGAAGACACCTAGATGTTAAGAGTAAGGTCATTCATTTTTGTATCCCCAGTGCCTAGGACACTAACTGCTTAATAACAAATGTGTACAGAACACAATGGAAAAGGACCATTCTAGCTAACAGTCTATGCACATATGCTGCTCACAGTCTCACTCTTTCCCAGAACTTTGTTAGAGTGATGTGAACACAATCAAAGCCATAGTTGCCTGTCTCCTTTTGGTCACCAGGATTCAGCAATGCCATCAGAGGAAATAGTGACCTTCATGTAAGCTTTCCTTAAACTTTCATGAGAACAAAGCAAAAGAAAAGGAAGGAAAAAAGAAAGAGGCTCAGTGTCTTTATCAAAGGACATTCTAAAATGTTGAAAATTGATTTACTAGAAAATGATTACAATTGCTGTTTCACAGAGGGAAGCTTTGCTCAAGGGCCTGGTTCCATGGAGCATGGCAGCTCCAGGCTGTACCAGTCATACTGGCTGTGTGTCAGGCGCTGTTGAAAAAGATCTGCCTCCTGATGTGCAGAAAGTGGAGTGTGATTGCATACAGATGTGGTTTTTGACTCAATTTAGAGATCAGATATGCTGAGAGATTTCTGTTTACCAGAAAAATCTACCCAAGGGCCACTTTTAACGGGGGGGGGGCAGTAACCCTGAACCCCCATAGTCAAAACTTTGCCAAAGCCCCATAGGCCCATCCTGGGTCATGCTCCTGCTGGGAAGGAGAGTGGTGGACCACCAGTGGGCACCAAGTTCATGTGTTCTCCTTTACATTAACAGGAGTGTTGGTTTAGTCACTTGAAATAAAAACAAAGGCAGCAACATTTCTCAATTCATTCTAAATTTCAAAAGTGATATTTGTAGTCCAAGTCCAATGCCCTCTTTTACAAACTCTTTACCATCCTCTCCACTGTTACATTCTCCAGTGTGCTCCCTGATGCCCTAGAATGCTATACTTAATTTATCTCTTTGGGTAGGTATCACCATTTTCTCCTTTGCATTGTCATTTTGTAGTCAAATCTCCTGTGTTTTCCATTAGATCTGCAAGCTCCCCAAGGTCAGAATAATATGTTTCTTGGTTCCACCTTAGTGCACAGCATGGTTCCTTGGCTGTGGGATGGATTGTAACTATTTCTTTAACGAACAAAGAAAAAAGTGAAAAAGTATATCTTGAGACTTTCAGAGTTACAAAAATCTTTAAAATAGTGAACGGAAGGTCTCGTATAATTGTTTAAATATAAAATTTACAGGGTGGGGGAAAGACAGAGAGGACATAAGAGTAAAATATATGACAGAATGGAACTAGACTTTGGGTAAAATATATGACAGAATGATACACAATAGAGTATACAGATGTTGTATTTGAAACTTGTACACCTGAAATTTATATGTTATTAACCAATGTTATCTCAATAAATTTAATATAAAAATAAAATAAAATTTACAAAGTGATTTGGAAAACTGAGATAATTTTTGAAGGGTCAAAAAGTACTTTTCAAAAATATGTCTGGCTATTTGTGAATCCCTCAAGCAAGGAAATGAACCTGATTTTTTAATTAGTTCCTATCCACACTGCCTGCTTCATTTTTAGCATAACTTTTTCTCTTGTTTTTTTAAGATGGAAATATCTTTACTGCTTTTGTTTAACAAAAAGTGACATATGCTTAATGTAAGTTTAAACAATGTTAAAACAAAAAGGATAGAGTGGAAGGCCCATCTCCTAAGAGGTTACTTACTGATATTTTCTATAAATGCAGTATGAATGGTATATTTATACTAATGTATACATTTATCTGTAATCTGCCTTTATAAACTATCAGGAGGTTATGACCTCATTTGCATAGATATACACAGCTCTTCCTTGTTCTGTAGCAGCTGCAGAGTTGCCTTTACTACCTCTTACAGTTGGAACTTCAAGCAGGTTTTAATATTTGCTGTTACAAACTATGCTGCAGGGAAATCCTTGGCCATATATCTTCAACACATGAGTGTACTTCTCCAGTTACTCTTGCACATGGAATTTATAGTTCCGAGGATATGAACATTGCACATTTTGATAGATACTGTCAAATTTCCCTCCAAAATGTTTTTTTTCTGACATATATTCCCCATAGGGATTTAAAAAACATGTTGAGCTTGACTACCTTTAAAGTCTTTCCTGGGCCCTCATGGGTGTGGCTCAGTGGATTGAGCTTGGGCCTGCAAACCAAGGGTCGCCGGTTTGATTCCTAGTCTTGGGCACATGCCTGGGTTGTGGGCCAGGTCCCCAATAGGGGATGTGTGAGAGACAACCACACACGGATGTTTCTTTCCTTTCTTTCTCTTTCCCTTTTCCTATCTCTAAAAATAAATAAATAAAATCTTTAAAAAAAGTCTTTCCTGGGCACATGTTGGAAGACTCGCAGCCAACATGATTTTAAAATGATACTTCAGAAGTATTAAGTACTCCACACATTTCCAGGTAATTTTACCTAAGATACATGATCTTCTTTGACCTTTAAAATAGTCCATGATACAAAAGGGGAGATCTTCTTAATCCTGTTTTAGAATCTCAGTCCGAAGTCTGGTCCAGGTGTCACTGGAAGTGAGTGGCAATGCCAGGGAAGAACCCTGGACTGTGTTTCTGAGTCTCTCTTTCCACAGCTGGAAGGCCCAGCTGTGAGAGGCAAAAAGAGCATGTGTCTGTGCTGAGGAGCCCCAGAGGTTGTGGCAGACCTGAAGTTATGCCAAAGTGCAAAGAGTGACCTGGTTTAGGATGTTTAATTTCTTTAGCTGAAGTAAGACCTCTTTTCTGACCCAGCTGCCTTGGGAAGGAGACAGATGGCCCAGCATGTTGGTGTCATGCTTATGTGGAAGGCCTAGTTGGGGGATGGAGGGAAGTGGAAGCTCATGCTCAGTGATCTGTACTGCCACTGCATGGACTCTCTCTCTATTTCATTCTCAGGAGAATCCAATTTAGAGACAGACCCAGGAAAGATTTCCATTCAAGATGGCAGTATAGGTAAACATGCTTGCCTCCTTGCACAACCATATCAAAATTACAACTACAATATATAACAGCCATCACTCAGAACCAGCAAAAATTGAGTTGAATGGAAGTCTGAAAACTATGGAATTAAAGAAACCACATCCTTCCAGACTGGTAGAAGGGGTGAAGACGTGGAAATGGGCTGGTCCCACATCACATGTAGTGGACAAAAATTTGGGAGGCATATCTTGAGAGTGAGGAGTCCCAACACCATTACCAGGCCCACCAGCCCAGGGTTCCAGTGCCAGTAAGATAAGTGCCCATAAATTCTGGCTACAAAAAACAGTGGGGATTGAGTCAGTGAAAGAAACTTCTGGACTCCCAAGCAGTTCCTCTTAAAGAACCCACACATGGACTTAATCAGACTCACTCCCTCTGAGCTCCAGGACTGGGGTAGCAGCTTGAAAAGTACCAGTGGCATACAGGGAGAAGGTGAAGTATCTGACATGAAGGCTAGAACTGGGGGACAGCTTTCTCCCAGAGAGAAAGGTGGGCCATTGTCCATTTTCTGAACCTCTCACCTTCCCCTCAAAGAGCCAGAGAACCTAAAGGCTGGTGTCATATCTGAGACTCCATCAAACTCTAATATCATTTTCCCTGTCCTGGAGATCCCCAAAGACTCCATTCCACTCAACTTATGGGCCCACCCAAGCTGCTTTTCCATGTGAATGACTGATCTTGGCTCACGCTTCACAACTTCCTAAATCCTATGAAACAAAAAACAGCCAGCCTCAGTGATCCCCCAGCCCCTATACTTGTTGCTAAGGGTCCCCAGGCCTGGAACTAGCAGCAGTCAGCCTAGATTCACAGAATGGCTTTGCCTGGGAATCTCCAAGCCCAGCACAAGTAGCAGCCATATCAGATTGCTTTAGAACTTAGGCAGGGTAGCCCCAGGCAAAACACAGGTGGGAATTGACCTTAGCCTACACCACCAGGGAAACCCCAGGGCCAACACACCCAGTGGACAACTACAGACCACTTTGGAGCACTACCACCCTGCCCCTGCATAGCTGATCCCCACCAGAGGCCGGAGGTTTGTGGTCAGTGGTCACAGCCAGTCTTACAACTGACTGGCCTGGGTAAACCTTTCCCATTGACCTGTCAGCATTAATCAAGTTTCAACTGCAAGAGTATGGCATACTCAGCCCACACAGTGTGTCTCAAGTACCCAGCTTGGGTGATAACAGAGGCCATGTGACTGGACCCTATGGGGTACCTAATACATTGGGCCATACTACCAACACATGGACTCAAAGCAGCTCTACTTAATACATAGAAACAAACACAAATCAGTACAAAGTAACATGGCCCAAATGAAAGAACAGATCAAAACACCAGAAAAAGAACTAAACAAAATGGAGATAAGCAATCTATCAGATCTAGAGCTCAAAACACTGGTTATATGCATGCTTGAGGAACTTAATGAGGACCACAACAGCATAAAAAATATCCAGTAAGTAACAAAAGATACACTAATTGAAATAAAGAACAAGTTACAGGGAAACAACAATAGCATGGATGAAGCTGAAAATGAAATCAATGATTTGGAACATAAGAAAACAAAAAACAACCAATCAGAACAAGGTGAAAAAAGTATCCAAAAAAATGAGGATAGTGTAAGCAGCCTCTGAGACAACTTCAAGCATACAAACAGTTGCATCATAGGCATGTGAGAAGGAGAAAAGAAAGCAAGAATTTGGAAACCTATTTGAGAAAAGAATGATGGAAAAGTTCCCTAATTCAGTGAAGGAAATAGACATACAAGTCCAGGGAGCACAAAGAGTCCCAAGCAAGAAGGATGCAAAGAGGCCCACTCCAAGATATATCATAATTAAAATGCTAAATGTTAAAAATACAGAGAGATCTTAAAAGCAGCAACAGAAAAGCAGTTAGTTATCTACAAAGGGAACCCCTATAAGGCTGTCAGCTGATTTCTCAAAAGAAACATTGCAGGCTAGAAGGGATTGGCAAAAATTATTCAAAGTCATGAAAAGGAGGGACCTACAGCCAAGATTGTTCTACCCAGCAAAGCTATCATTTAGAATTGAAGGGCATATATAAAGAGCTTGCCAGACAAGAAAAAGCTAAAGGAGTTCATCATCACCAAACCATTATGATATGAAATGTTAAAGGGAATTCTTTAAGAAAAAGAAAAAGATCAAAACTATGATAATAAAATGACAACAAATACATATCTATCATCAATTGAATCTAAAAAACAAACTAAGCAAAAGAGAAGAAAAGAACAAGAGACAGAATCATGGATACTGAGAACATTTCAATGGTTGCCAGGTGAGAGGGGGTTGAAGGAGAATGGGTGAAGAGGTCAGAGGTCTAAGAAACACAAACAGGCAGTTATAGAATAGCCATGTAAAATACATGGCTAAATGTAAAATACAATAGAGGAGATGGAGTAGCCAAAGAACCTATGCAAAGAACCATGGGTATCATGACCCATGGACATGAACAATGGTGTGGGGATTGCCTGAGGGAGTATGGGATGCTGGGTGGAGGGAGGCAAAAGAGAAAAATTTGGGGCAACTATAAGAGCATAATCAATACAATATAATTAAAAAATTAGAGACTGACCAGGAGTTTTCACTGCTAGCTTGTTGGGGTCCCCTGAAATTTACTGCCATGAATTCATTTGCAAACTACCCTACTGCTTCCTTTACAAGATTTTAATGTTGTTTGAATGTAGATTACTGATCCTTGACACAGAAAGTAGTGTGATTAGTGGAATTGTTAAATTGAAAATTTCAGGGACGGTTGGTGGAAGGGGTGATATGAGAGTCCAAGGCTACCTTACTTCTATACAGTAGCTAAAGTATGAAAGTTGCTTTTCATTGAGCAACATGAAAGTTACATACCTCACATAAGCCAGTAGAGCAGTCAAGGTAGAATACTTCCCGCATGGATATATGGACTAGACTATATTGTCCCATTCTGTAGCCTCTACCCACATGAAGCTATTTCTTGAGCACTTAGAATGTATGCAATATGCCTGAAAAACTGAATTTTATTTTATTTTATTTTTTTATAATCCTTAGCTTTATTGTTTTAAAACTCTTCTTTTAAAATTGTTGTTCAAGTAGTTTTCTACATTCCCCCCAACCCCTCCCCACCACCCCAACTTCCTCACCTCCTTCCCCTAATTCCAGACCCCCTTGTTATTGTCCATGTGTCCTTTAAGTACTTCCTGTAAACCCTTCACTCTTTTCCCCCATTATTCCATCCCCTCTCCCCTCTGGTCACTATCAACCTATTCTCAGTTTCAATGTGTTTGTTTATGTTTTGCTTGCTTGTTCATTTTGTTGATTAGGTTCCAGTTAAAGGTGAGATCATATGCTATTTATCTTTCACTAACTGGATTATTTCACTTAGCATAATGCTATCCAATTCCATCCATGCTGTTGAAAAGGGTAGGAGCTCCTCCTTTCTTTCTGCTGCATAGAATTCCACTGTGTAAATGTACCATGTTTTTTGATCCATTCATATACTGATGAGCACATAGGTTGCTTCCAGCACTTGGCTATTGTAAATTGTGCTGCTATGAACATTGGGATGCATAGGTTCTTTTGGATTGGTGTTTCAGGGTTCTTAGGATATAATCCTAGCAGTGTAATTGCCAGATCAAAAGGCAGTTCCATTTTTAGTTTTCTGAAGAAATTCCATACTGTTTTCCACAGTGGTTGCATGAGTATGCAATCCCACAACAGTGCACTAGGGTCCCCTTTTCTCCACAACCTCTCCAACACCTGTTTGTGGCTTTGTTCATGATGGCTATTCTGACCTGTGTGAAGTGGTATCTCATTGTGGTTTTAATTAGCATCTCTCTGATAGCTAGTGATGCTGAGCATCTTTTCAAGTGTCTCTGGACCTTTTGTATGTCCTCCTTGGAGAAGTGTCTGTTCAAGTTCTTTGCCCATTTTTTAATTGGGTTGCTTGTCTTCCTAGAGTGCAGTTGTGTGAGTCCTTTACATATTTTGGAGATCAAACCCTTGTCTGAGGTATCATTGGCAAATATGTTTTCCCATATAGTTGGTTCTCTTTTCATGTTAATGCTGTTTTCTTTAGCCATGCAGAATCTTTTCATTTTGATAAGATCCCATTTGTTTATTCTTTCCTTTATGTCCCTTGCTCTAGGGGACATATTGGTGAAAATATTGCTGCATGGAAAGTCTGAGATTTTCCTACCTGTATTCTCCTCTACAGCTTTTATGGTGTCATGAATTACATTTAAGTATTTCACCCACCTTGATTTTCTTTTTGTGTATAATGTAAGTTGGTCTTCAAGTTTCTTTTCTTTTCTTTCTTTCTTTTTTTGCATGTAGCTGGTCAGATCTCCAGCGCCATTTGTTGAAGAGGCTATTTTTGCTGCAGTTTAGACTGCTGCCACCTTTGTCGAATAATAATTGACCATGGGGACTTGGATTTATTTCTGGGCTTTATATTCTGCCTTATTTGTGTATGTGTCTGTTCTTATGCCAGTATAAGGCTGTTTTGATTACAGTGGCCTTGTAATACAGTTTGATATCAGGTACTGTGATCCCTCTTACTTTTTTCTTCTTTCTCAAAGTTGCTACAGCTATTCAGGATTCCATACAGTTCCATATAAATTTTTGAAGCATTTGTTCTATATCTGTGAAATATGCTATTGGTACATTAATAGGTATTGCATTGAACCTATAAATCGCTTTAGGTAGTATGGACATTTTCATGATGTTAATTCTTCTGAACCATGAACACAGTGTATGTTTCCATTTGTTTGTGTCATTCTTAATTTCTTTCTTCAGTGTTGTGTACTTTTCTGAGTACAGTTCTTTTACATCCTTGATTAGATTTCTTCTTAGGTATTTTATTTTTCTTGTTGCTATATAAAATCAGATATTTTCCCTGTTTTCTATTTCTGATATTTCATTGTTGATATACAAAAATGCCTTTGATTTATGGTTATTGACTTTGTATCCCAGTGTTTTGCAAAATTCATTTATTAGGTTGAGTGGTTTTTTGGTGGAGTCTATAAGATTTTCTGTGTACACTATCATGTAACCTGCACACAATGACAGTTTTGTTTCCTCCTCTCTGATTTAGATGCCTTTTATTTCCTTTTCTTGTCTGATTGCTGTGGCTAGGACTTCCAATACTATGTTGAATAGAAGTGGTGAAAGTGGACAACATTGTCTTGTTTCTGATCTTAGTGGGAAAGTTTTTAGATTTTGCCCATTGAGTATGATGTTGGCTGTAGGTCTCTCATATATGGCCTTTATTATGTTGAAGAATGCTCCCTCTATTCCCACTTTGCTGAGTGTTTTTAGTATAAATTGGTGCTGTACATTATTAAATGCTTTTTATGCACTTATTGATATGATCATGTGATTTTTGTCTTTGCTTTTGTTATGTGATGTATTACGTTTATTGATTTGCAAATATTGTACTATCCTTGCATCCCTGGGATAAATCCCAATTGATCATGGTGTATGATCCTTTTAATGTATTGCTAGATGCATTTTGCCAATATTTTGTTGAGGATTTTAGCCTCTATATTCATCAGCAATGTTGGCCTGTGGTTTTCTTTCTTTCTTTCTTTCTTTCTTTCTTTCTTTCTTTCTTTCTTTCTTTCTTTCTTTCTTTCTTTCTTTCATATTTATCTGGTTTTGGGATTAGGATGATTCTGGTTTCTTAAAAAGAGTTTGGGAGTATTTCATCTCCTTGGATTTTTTGGCATAGTCTGTGAAGTATAGGGGTTAGCTCTTCCTTAAATGCTTTGTAAAATTCTCCTGTGAAACCATCTGGTCCAGGGCTTTAGTCTGTTGGGAGTTTTTTTTATTACTGCTTCAATATCGTTAGCTGGTTTTGGTCTGTTCAGGCTTTCTGCTTCTTTTTCATTCAGTTTTGGAAGATTATATTTTTCTAGAAATTTGTACATTTCACCTCGGTTTTCAAATATTTTGGCAAATAGTTCTTCATAGTAATTTCTTACAATTCTTTGTTTTCCTGTGGTATCAGTTGTAATCTCTCCTCTTTCATTTTTGATTATGTTTATTTGGTTCCTCACTCTCTTTTTCTTGATGAGTTTGCTTAAGGACTTGTTGACTTTTTGTATCTTTTCAAAGAACCAGCTCCTGGATTTATTGATCCTTATAGGTGTGCTTTTAGTCTCTATGTTGTTTAATTCTGCTCTGATCTTGGTTATTTCCTTTCTTCTACTTGCTCTGGGCTGTCTTTGTTGTTGTTCCTTGAGTTCTTGTAGGCTTAACATTAGGTTGTTTATTTGAAATATTTCTATCTCTTTTAGGGAGGCCTGTATAACTATAAACTTCCCTCTCAGGACTGCCTTCACTGTGTCCCATAAGTGTTGGACACTTGTGAGTTCATTTTCATTTGTTTCCAGAAACTTTCTGATTTTTTCCTTGATCTCATTCTTGACTCGTTCATTGTTTAATAGCATGCTATTCCATCTCCATGAGTTTGAGTGTTTGGGAGTTTTGTCCTTGAGGTTGGTTTTTAGTTTCAGTCCCTTGTGGTCAAAGAAAATGTTTGATATAATTTCCTTTTCTTGAATTTCTTGAGGTTTAGTTTGTGTCCTAGCATGTGGTCTATCTCTGAAAATGTTCCATGTGCATTTGAAAAGAATGTGTATTTTGCTTCTTTGGGATGAAGAGCTCCCTATATATCAGTTCAGTTCATTTGATCTAGGACATTGTTCAATGCTGCAATATCCTTGTTGATATTTCACTTGGAAGATATATCCATTTTTGACAGTGGAATATTGAAATCCCCTACTATAATTACGTTGCTGTCAATACCTTTTTTGAAGTCCTCCAAAATTTTCTTTATGTATTTGGGTCCTGCTATGTTTGGTGCATGTATATTTACAATGTTTCTGTTTTCTTGATGAATTCTCCCCTTGACTATTATGAGGTGACCTTCTGGGTCTCTTTTTACGGCCCTTGTTTTGAAGTCTATTTTGTCTGATATTTGTATTGCTACCCTGGCTTTTTTTCCCCCTGTCTATTTGCTTATAAAGTTTGTTTCCAGCCCTTCACTTTCAGTCTGTGTAGGTCTTTTGTCCTGAGGTGGGTCTCTTGTAGGCAGCATATGTGTGGGTCATGCTTTCTTATCCATTCAGCTATTCCATGTCTTTTGATTGGAGCATTTAATCCATTTATGTTTAAGGTTAATGATAGGTACTTATTCATTGCCATTTTTTTGTACCTGTGTTCCTCTCTCACACACTCTTTTTCTTCCTTTTCTTAAAGCAGGCCCTTTAGCATCTTTTGCAGAGCTTGTTTGGTGGATGTGTATTCTTTTAGACATTTTTTGTCATGGAAGCTCCTTATTTGGCCTTCAATTTTAATTGAGAGCCTTGCTGGATAAAGTAGTTTTGGTTGCAGGCCTCTGGTTTTCATTACTTGGAATACTTCTTGCCATTCTCTTCTGTTTTGGAGTGTTTCCATTAAGAAGTCAGCTGCTAGTCTTATCAGGGCTCCCTTGTATGTTACTTCCTGCTTTTCACTTGCTACCTTTAGGGTTCTCTGTTTGTCTTGGAAAGTTGCCATTTTAATTATGATGTGTCTTGAAGTGGGCCTCTTTGGTTTCCTCCTGATTAGGACTCCCTGTGTTTTCTGGATTTGTGTGACTTTTTTTTTTTTACAGATTTTATTTATTTATTTATTTTTAGAGAGAAGAGAAGGGAGGAAGGAAGAGATGGTGAGAATCATCAATGTGTGCCTGCTTCCTGTATGCCCCTCACTGTGGACCTGACCTGCAATCCAGGCTTTTGCCCTGACTGGGAATTGAACCAGAGACTCATTGCTTCACAGGCTGGTGCTTAATCCACTGAGCCACAGAAACTAGGGTTGTGACTTTTTCTCTCATCAAATTAGGAAAGTTTTCCATCATTACTTTTTTGAACAGGTTTTCTATCCCTTGCTTTTCTTCTCCATCTGGTATTCCTATTAGACTGATATTATTATGTTTCATGTTGTCTTGAAGCTCCCTTACCACCTGTACATTCTTTCTGAGTCTCTTTTCCTTTTCTTGCTCCTCCTGTGTGTTTTTTTTCTACCTTTCCCTCCATCTTGCTGATTTGATCCTCTGCTTCATCCAGCCTGCTTATAATTCCTTCCAATATGATTTTTATTTCTGATATTTTATTGTTCATTTCTTCCTGGTTTTTGTTTTTAGCTTCTATTTACTTTTTCATGCTGACGTAGTTCTCACTCAGTTCCTTGTAGTTGTCTGTGATTTCCTTAAGTATCTTCATAACCATTATTTTGAATTCTGTATCTGATAGTTTGGTTACTGACATTTTGTTTAGGTCTTCTAGTGGGGAGTCTTCCATTCCTTTTTATTGCATGTTCTTTTTTTGTCTCCCCACTGTAGGTGACTCTTTTTGTTGTTTCTGTACTTCTTGATATTTTCCTTTGCTAGCTGTCTTTGTAGGGTGAACTTCTATGGTAGGAATTCTGTGGTGTTCAGTGGTGTGGTCTCTTGGATCTCCTTGTCTGGATGCTATAGGTTTGCCCTTTCTTCTGTTTGTGTGGGCTCTCTTGTTGTACTTGGGTTGTGACCTTTTGGTGGTTCCTTTGTTGGTGGTTTCTCTCTTCCAGCAAGTGTACTGATGTTTGCGGTTCCCACCTATTTTTGTATGTGGTCAGTGGCAGGAGGGTAGGTAAAATGGATTAAGACAGCAGAAGAGTGTTTTATGGTATTTAAAGTACCAACAAGTAGAGAAGAAATAGGAGATTCTCTGGATAAGTATAGTGTTAACTGTGATATTTCATCCAACTAGTCACTTTTTGTAAAAGATGAAAAAGAGATAAGACTCATGTTAGAGAGGACGAGGACTATGAGCTGAATCCAGAAAACAGAGCACTTGTGCAAGGTTAGATGATGAGATACAGTGAGAGTAAAAGATAGAAAGTAGGCTTAGTGTGAGAGAGAATAGAATTAACCACAACAATAACAATGCTCAGGATTAAAGTGATGTGGGCTAAGATAAGGGAGGGTTACTGTGTAATATGTACAATTGTATGGAACAACAATTATTTACAATAGTACTGGAACAATAATAATATGACAAGAAATATATAATTTGGATAACCAGAATAGAAAGTACCTGATCAAGGGTTTTTTGCTATTGGAACTCAAATGAAGTGAAAGAAGGAAAATTAAAATACAACAAAGAGAGAATATGGAAAACCAGTCAAACAATGCAATTAAACAGAGTGATAAAACAAGGAAAATGAAACATAAGGAACAGAAATTTAAAAAATACTAATAAAATAAAAGCGGTAAAAATAATGACAAAAATAACAATACACATAAACAACAAAATGCCAGTTATATGGTATAGCAAAGTGACACTTATCTCAGTGTCTCAGTTTTGGGGGAGAGATTTGTGCTCCCCTTTTGGATCTTTCTCTGGACTCTTCATAACTCCATGTCTTATTGTCTTATTGTCTCACTTGTGGGAAGGAAAAAAATGGAAAAAAAGAGAGAGGAACAAAAAAGAAAAAAATAAGCCTCCTGCTGACTTTAAACCTGTTCAGTGAGTTCTGCTGGTCTTTCTAGATGCCGTGGAAAGAGTGGGGCTGGGCTTTGCTTTTCTCCTTTCCTATGGTTTTAGAGGATGGGACCAGGTCTGGATCACAATATTCACAGTTTTCCAGCCTCCAGCCCAGGTCCTTAGTGAGCTGCCAGGCTCAGATCAGCCACTCAGTCTCTGGGCATATAGTGTGAGCCAATCTTGGGCTAACTGTTCTACTCATCCCTCAGCCTCTGGGCACAGAGCATAAGACAAGCTCAGGCATGCAGTTCCACTGGAGCTTATGTCTCCATTTTCTCTGCCTCTCTCTGAGAGGTATAGTTCTTACTGGCTACCAAGAACTCCTACTTCCTTTTGCCCCTTTAGATCTAGGATAGCTAAAGCTCCCCACTGTTGTAACCTGGAGTATTTGCCATTCCTTTTTGTTCTCTCCCAACCCTTTGTAAATAAAAGGCCTCCTTAACAAACTCTTTCAGTTACCCCGTTTGAATATGCCATTCTGTTTCTGGCCAAATCCCTGACCCATACACCTACTTTCTGTTGGATAGGTTACATTTTCTTAAATCTCTTTTGTGGAAGAGACTACTTCATGCCAGTGCTATTCCATTAAGACTGGCTGACATGGACTTTTTCTCAAACTTGTTATTTTTATGTTATTTTTGTTTGGGTATAGGAAACTAATGGAACAGAAAACATTTGTCTACTTTATAGATGGATTGCTACATAAAAACCATTAACAGTTATCTTTAATCTCTTGTGCCTGGCAAGGTGTACATCCAAACCCTTCTATAATATTCCCTAAGGGCCAACTGTCTGAGATATACAGATCATATTCAGGGAAGACTGGATTGTAGCTATCAATCTGCCAATTAATCAATCAACAAACATTAATTAAACATCAGCTACATGAAAGGCCCTCCTCTAGGTATTGTAAAGGTACATGATGTCAAATGTTGGGGAAATAACTAAATTACCAGAACCCTTACAAAGATTGTCTCATGTCATTATTCTAGCAGTCCTATAAAGTAGAGATTATTATTGTCTAATTGACAGATGAAATAACCACACCTCAGAGCAGTTCATGCTACTTACCTATGGCCTTATTACCACCAAGAGTTTGAGACAGGTCTCAGTCCCAAGACCAGTGCATTTTGCTGCATCCAAGAATGGTCTTAGTCATCGAAGAGTTCTGAGAGCAGATAAGATATAAACAAATAAACAATGAAATCACAATAAAAGCAGTTTCACAAGCAGCTCTTGTGTTGAAAGGGGTGACAAGGGTTTGTGAAGAAGGGTTGTCAGAGGAGCAGGAGGTAGAGCGGTCCAAGCTGGATGAGCAATGAAAGCATGAATCAGGTCTAAGTTCGGATGGTGTGTCAAGGACACATGGGACACACTGTCTGACTTTTTACTCTTGGCTTGTTTTCATTGTGTTCATGTTTATTTCCCATTCCTTTTATCTAAAGCTGGGCAATGTTGAGATGAAGGAGGGTGATGTTCTTTGAATTGATATCCTTCCTGTTCCTTTAGGCTGGATTTGAACAGGGTGGGAGAGGGCTGGAGTTATTAAGAGATCTCTGTTAAGTAGAGGTGGAATCAAAATTGAGCATGAGGAGTGTGAATATCTGGGCACTCAACTAGCATTTCTAGGGTGTCCACAATGTGTCAGCGCATGGTTGACAGATTGCAGTGTACTGAGAAGAGGTCAGGAGCAGGGCAGGTGGTAGGATTTTGAGGTAGAGGGGCAAGAAGTACAGAGAGAAGGGACATTGGTTCACAGAGTGGAAGGACCCCTGTGAGTTATCATTCCTGTACCTACCTCACACAGTCCCTGGAAGGGAATCACCAGTGAGCTCTGGGCTGACACCAGCCCCAAGTGTGGTAAAGAGTAACAAAGGAACTGAGCTCTGTGGTAAAAACATAAGATGTTGACTCAGGAGAGCTCTGCTCAATTCCCTTTTCCTCCTGTCTTAGAATACCCTCTTAGGTCATATCACATCACCACCTCAACCCTGGAATTCCTACTCAAAGAGGAAGTGGTAGACTCCTGACCAAGTTGCAGCCCAGGACAGGCACTCACATGCCTGCAGCACAGCCTTTCGTGGCATCTTGCTCCTCCTGTTTACCCAACAACTCTCATAGTGAAAATTGTGTGAGGTGAGAAGATGGATGCCAGAGGAGCCAAGCCTACAGGTCACATGCAGATTTTACTTTAAGGTTCCAGTCAACACAACCACATCCCAAAGTAATGCACTTTAACTACAGACATTTTTTTAAGTACATTTTTTTAAAGTAAAAGAAAATCATCAAAAATTTGCTACCCATATACAACCACTGAAAACATTTTGGCAAATGTATTTGGAAAGCATATCTTTATTTTTAAACAAATATTGTCTCAAATGCCTATGGATAAAGTATATGAGTAATACACATTTATTAAAGTATAAAAATATAAGAATGGGATGCTAGTACACATACTGCTTTGTAATCTGCTTTTCCCCTCACTTAATAATATATGCTGAACATTTTCTATATATAAAACCTCCCTCAGTTTTCCTCTGTAGCACTGCTTCTTAGGCAGAAAAGGGACTGAGGAGGATAGAGGAGAACCATTTCCATTTGGGCGCCACAGAAGCTCTGGAAGAAGTTGCCTCCCCCTGTGCCTGTGGCAATAAAGGAAATATTAGGACACTAAGAAATCTGGTTTCTTCCTTTACCCTTCTATCACCTAACCTAGGGTAGGGAGATGTTGACAAGGAAACAGAGGTTAACACAAAACCAAACAAAAGGGTACGTGTGAGAGAGCTGGAGGGCCTCCTTCTAATCTGAAATTCCCTAGGGACAGAAGGCAAGCCTATTGAGTCTACCAGTTCATAAACCCAGTGTGCCTGACAAACATTCCCTAAGGTCTCCTAAGGACCTTACTTTTCAAAAGGGTCATTGTCACTGGAAAGAACCCTTAAATGGAGCAATGGGGAGGGAGGAAATTAGGACAACTATGATTGAACAACAATAAAAGTAGAAATTTAAGGTAATATATTTGGTTGCTGCAAGTTGCTGAGCAACCCCAGGGTTTCACTGCTTTCTGCCTGATCACATAAACAATATAGGCTGAATGTGGAGACTAAGGAAATACATCAAGGAAATGAAGATGAGAAAGATCCATTTTCTTCAAAGGTCTCACTGCTCACTGTCCAATGTGGGTATAGGAGAAATGTACAAATATCAGCTGCACAAGACATAAGAATGTCATGACTCTGAGCCAGACTGTTGGGATTGAACCCTGGTTCACCACTTGCCAACTCAAGTGAGCTGATGCAACCCAGCCAGCCTTTTTAAACCCCCTCAGGGATAGTGACAGAACCTGCCTAGGGAGTGAAGGGGATAAGGATAAAAGCACATATGCTCTTGGCAGGGAGCAACCTTTAGTAAATGCCTGCCTTGGAGCCTGGGCATGCAGGACTGAGAAGAAAGAAGCTGCCAGGCCAGGTCAGAGGCCAGGAAGCACTCACTCCTGGAAGGGGTAGGCCTTGACCTCTGGAAAGATCCCAATGACAGATCCAGTGGGTAGGATTTCAGAGAGACAGAGCTGTGTGGTCAAGCTGTATGGAGAACAATCAGAGGAGAGATAATGAGTTCTGTCCCAAGCTTTGTGTCCACTTGAGGTGTGAGTAGGAATCAAGTCAGGAAATCAGGGCCTAAAATGCTGACCTAAAGAGTCTGTGCCCAGTTTGGTAGGAAATGAGAAAATACCAAAGTCTTTGAGCAGAGGGATAACAAGTACATATGTCATTAATGGATGGGATGGGGAAAGGTGAGATGAATGTGGTGTCACAGGAGGCCATCAATGCAGATGGAGTGGAGAGTGAAGTGGAAGGGATAATGGAGAGGGGGTTGGGCCAGCTGCAAAGACCTGACCTTCACAGTCCCATAGGACCCATGTTCTGAAGCACCTGTGCTAGGTTTAATGCTCTGCCCACACTTTCTTGAAAATTTTAACAGATTTTGAACAAAGAATCCCACAGATTTTGAGCTGAATCTTGTAACTTTTGTAGCCAATGTTGAAAAGGGGACATCTAGACTGACAGAATGTTTAGACCTAGAGGGAGCAGAAGAGAGGCATAATTGAAAGAGTTGTGGGAAATTTAGGTGAACAAATGAGGAGTGAGAATTAAGGTGGTATTTGAGGAAAAATACATTGTGTGTGATATATATCAGCCATCATGGGGAGGTGCTTGAAAACACTGGGAATTTGGTTTTAGAAGTCAGAAAAAAAAACTTTGATAATTACTGTCATAATTATCTGTGGTGCCAGATGGGCACTTGAATTTTTAGAGGGAACACTTTGTAACCTATATGAATGTCTATCGTCTGTGCTGTACACCTAAAACTAATACAAAAAAGTGTTAAATACAAACTGCAATAAAAAAATAAAATAATTAGCCCAGACTGGTGTAACTCAGTGGATTGAATGTGAGCCTAAGAACCAAAGGGTTGCAGGTTCGATTCCCTGTCAGGGCACATGCTTGGGTTTCAGGCCAGGTCCCCAGTGAGGAGAGCGTGAAAGGCAACCACACATTGATGTTTCTCTCCTTCTCTTTCTCCCTCCTTTCCCGTCTCTGAAATAAATAAGTAAAATCTTTCAAAAAAAGGAAAAATGTCCATTTGTTTAAAAAATAAAATTTAAAAAGAAAAGACGTTTGAGTATAGTTACTTTTTTAGAAATCATATCCTCTTATTAACATTTTCTTCAAACAGTAAAAGATTGTTATATTTTATTTTAATGAGATAGATGAGTTTTGTAATTTAAAAATGAAGTTGGTAAAGTCATTTACTCAATAATACATGAAGCTTTCGAAATGGCTGTAGGAAAGAAACTTTAAAAAAGATCAAGAAGTGAATCTGGAATACCCTTTTTGTGGGCTAAATTATTTTCCCTTCAAAATCTGCACGTTGAAGTCCTAACCCCCAGTACCTCAGAGTGTGTGCACCACTGTATTTGGTGCAGAGCCTTTACAGAGATAATTAAATTAAAATGAAGTCATTAGAGTAGGCTCTAATCCAATAAGACTTGCAACTTTGTAAGAAGAGGAGATTAGGACACAGCCACACACAGAATGAAGACACAGAGAGGAGATAGCTGTCTGTATACCTTTTGAGGAGAGAGGCCTCAAAAAAAGCCAACCCTGCTGACACCTTGATCTTGGACTTCTAGCCTAGAAGTGATCAGAGAGGTGGAGGGAGAGTAGGAGGTGATATCACAAAAAGAAGGAGCCTCTCAAGCATGAGTGGTGGTGGCCAGTTGTCCATGAGGATGCACTGCTTACTGAAAGCCACCAGATTTAACATTGGGAAGTCACTGATGAACTTTGAGAGAATGATGTTATGGGTATAGCAGGGGAAAACCAGGTGCAGTTAGGTAGGGATGGGGGTGACATGATTGTCTTGGGGGTTGGAGAGAAGAGTTTCAATTTGAAGGGCACGCATGAGATGAGGTAGAGATTTTCAGAGAGAAATTCCATCAAGTGTACAGTATTCAGGAAACTCAGGAGGCAGGCAGATGGGGACCTGGGGAGTGAATGAAGGTGGGATCGGCTTCAGGGCAAAGATGCAGAGCAGCTTTCCAGAGACCATTAAGTTCTCTGCTGGGGATAATTGGGACCTAGGTGAAGAGAAGTTCCTCCAAAGTAATGCCAAGATGCAAGGCATGAAAAATGAACCAGCACACTATGCATGTGTCTGTGTCAGCTGTGTGAGATGGCTGGAGGTGATGGTGGCAGTGGGACACAAACCTGGGTCCCGTCACAGAGGAGGGCTTCAGAGTAATGAAGAGGTACCTTGGCTCCAACCTACAGGTGATGGATAACTCTTGAGGGGTTCTAAACAGAAGGATGCTGTAGTTGAATTTACATTTTTAAAACAGCCCCTATATGGATTAACCCCATATATGGAGGCAGGGATACCATTTAGGTGACTAGAGTGAGGCCAAATGTGATGAATACTGAGTGAGGGTATGGCTGTGGGGATGGAGAGAGGCAGATGCACTTGAGTGACACCTAAGAGGCATAAATGACAGAACTTGGTGATTGATTGGCTCTGGGAGATGAGTAAAGGAAAGGAGAAATCAAGGGAACCCTGTCTCAGTAGTTTCTAGCTTAGATGGTTGACTATATAGTGAGAATTTGAGCTCAGGTCTCTCTACTTCCATAGTCCTTAACATTAATACTGTGTTAATGTTAGGAAGGGCCATCACATCAGACTTGTGGCTGAAAACCACCCTATGAACACAAATCCTAAGGGCAGTCTAAAGTCAGGCCAACCCAGAAAAGAAAGTCTGTCTTTCATAAAAGTTGTGCCTACAATCTGTTGCTGAGAATGAAGGAGCAGAGCAATCAGGGTGGGATTAATTGGTTGATGAGATTAGTCAGCCTAACCAAAGGTCAGATTTCTACAAGGCAAAATGGAGTTGCTTTCTTTGTAAACTACAAAATCCATGTAATGATCACATTAATGCAAAGGCAAACACATTTCCCTCTGGGTTCTGGCCATGCAGCAATAATGTATTTTCCAGCTAGGTCCTGATGGCAGTGAGCCAAATTGGGGAAAATACTGAGTGTCTGACCTTAAAAACAAGAAGAAAAAATAACAAAAGCAACTGCCTTAGTATGACTACATTTCTACCCATTTTCCAGAGTTTGGTGATGTTTGATGTCAAATGTCAATCACAAATGTCAATCACAATGGGGAAATAAGAAGTCTACATAATCAGATTGCTAAAATGTTAGAATGGGAATGGGTGGGGGAGTTTCTGTGGTTTTTAAAATAGGAAGTTTTACCCGAAAGTGTGTCATTTCTAAAGTGAAAGATGTTCTGATAGGTTGTTAGAAAAGCCTGCACAATAACAATTTGATATATTTTAAACACATTTATATTTCATGAGACTAAACACAGTTTTTTACCAAATGAAAGTGTTGTTTGGATACAAAGTGACTGAAGTGTGTGCTTGGTTGGCTGCTCTAAGATTTTATGAAGCCAAAGGGAAACTCCTGTTTTGTCCTGTGAAAGACAAGATTGGTTGCATGTCAAGAGTTGTTTCATTTCAAATGCACGTTTTCAAACTGTTAATGAAACTCATTGAAACTGTGAGAGGAATAGCAACAAAAAATGTTGGTTATGGACACTGCAGGACAGGTCTGAAGCCTGCTCTGCAGGATGCTGAAGGACAGCTTACTGAGAAGAGGAGCCTTCAAGTCATACAAAATGACTGAGATAAACCTCTAGCTCAGAATGTCTTTTACTCAGGTTATGGCTGAAACAGGTTCAAATCAGACTCTGGTCAAGCTCAGCTGATATGGGGAGAGCTGTCTTGCACAGGGTCCAGGGCAGTGCAGATTGACTAAGCAGCCAATTGCACCATGAATGGCTCCAGTGTATTCTGGCCCTGCTATTTCTGCCACCACCCAGGAGGGAGGGGAAGGCCTGAATGACTCAGTGACCCTCTGCAGAGATCCTGATCTCAGAAGCTTCTTGGAAGCCTCCCAGAGCTCAGGAACTCTCCCAGATGGTAACAAAGCAATTCTATAGGAATATAGAAGGGGGGCAGTTGAGGTGGGAAATAACCAAGATTGCATCATGATCTTAACTGAATGGTTAAGAAGAGATTGGCTCATACCTTGTGTTTGCATTGAGAGTGAATGTTTTTATTACTGACATTGAGGTTTGGCCATTGTAAGTGTTCTGTTATTGTATCAACACTAACAAAAGATGAGCCTGTGAAAGTGTGAGGGGTGCTAGTGCAGCTGATGATAAAGACCATGGACTCTGGGTTTTAAATCTCAGACCTCTACTTACTTGCCCTCTGACTTGGACAACTCCTTTACTGTCTTTGAGCCTTGGTTTCCCCCTCTGAAGAATGGGGGAAGTAATATAGGGCCCTTGTGAGACCAAAGTCAGTCAGCTCTTGTGAAGGTTAGTGAATAGGTCACTGAAAGAGGCCGAGTGACTGGTGCAACACACAGCTATGTACCAGCCATGAGCTGCCAGGGCTGGGGGTGACCCTCCCAAGGAATATAACTTGGGAGCCAAGCAAGTCTACCCATACTGCAACATCTTCTTCCATCTTTGGTCACTGGGCCTTACTTTTCTTTCTGCACCCCCTCTGATTCCTTTTAAGCTCACCTCCTCATCCCTGTACTTGTGGAGCTCCTCACGGGTTGTTCTAAGGCCTCCTCTTGTCTTCCTTTTCTATTCTCAACAGGCAATCTCATCCATACCCACTGTGTCCACTGAGAGCCACACAGGTAACTCTCAGACTTACATCTCTATCTCAGACCTCTATGCTGAGCTCTAGACCCAGGTGTCAACTGCATGCTTGGCAGGTCCTCCTGGATGCCTCAAAGGCACCAAAAACTCAGTAAGTGAATGACCTATCTCATGCCTTTTGTACCCACATCTGGTCCTCTTCTGGGGCCACCAAGTGATTGGCATAGTCATCCATGAAGACACAGAAGGTGTCTTCATTTTCCTGTTCCCTATCCAGTTTACCCACAATCCTTATCAGCTCTGCCTCTTAAACATCTTTTGAATACATCTGGTCATTTCTCTCCATCTTGTTAAAAAAGAAAATTCAACTGAGTAAATTTGAAGATCTAATTGGCTTTATTAAGCAATTCATGAATAAGTAGCAATTCATGAGCAAGTAGAAGGTCGCTCTGAAGGATTATACAAAATAGATTTTATGGGAAGAGGAGTGGGTCAAACGAGCTATTAACAAAAGGAAAAAGATTGGGGGAGCTGGGCATGTTTTCTGGTAGAAGAGAACAGGAAGGTTTTTTTTTTTTTTTTTAATCATGCAGGTTGCTTCTTCTTTCTATAGGGGATGGAGAGGACCCTTGTAAAGATTAGCTCATCAGTGTTGCCCAGAAAATTCAAGACTGAGTGATTAACATCATGTTTCTGGGAGAAGTTGAAACTGGAATTAAATCTAGGTTTGGTATCATGAGCTTTAGCATGAATTGCACCAGTTGGGGCCTGTGGTTTTCTCTTTAAGAATCTCCATCAGGGTGACCCTAGTATGATTCTCTTGCTCAGCTATGCCTACTAATATCTAATAAAATGTGGCTGTGGAAATGGTTAACAAACATGCTGAGAAATAAATTCGGTACTCTTTTATAATATTAAGTGCTATGAAGAAAAATACACCAGGGAAATTGACTACAGAAGGACCCAAGAGAGCAATTGGGAATGGCTTCTCTAAAAAGGTGATATTTGAGGGTCCTGAGGAAGAGAATTCCAGGGTTCAAGGGTTGGAAGTAACCACAGGCTGGAGGTAAGAGGATGAGGAGATGAAGATGGGAGGTCTTCAGAGGCCAGCTCCCATGTGGTTTTGGAGGCCTTGGGGAGGAGTTAGAATTTTATTCTAAATGCAGTGGGAAGCCACAGATGACCTTCACACAGATCCTTCAGCTCTCAGAGAATTGGTCACTCATGCTAGTTCCTCCAGTCCATGTGATTCCACATCTGATATAGTGCTTGGCACAGGCAACAATGATCATTCATGAAATAAGTGAATGATGACTCCTGAAATCAAGCTGGTTATTTTCTGTGATCAAGGATGACCTCCAGGGCTGCCTGCCCAGCAATTATGCCATCATCCAGATAGATCTAACCAGAAACCATATGACTTTCCTCTTCCCCAGCAGTTTTTCCCCAACTCCTGTTCACTCTACCACCCTAACAGCTCTCAGACCTGCTCACCTCATATTCTTAGATATGTACTCATGAGCTAAGTCTCCCAACAGTGGCATCAGAGTTACTGCTCTCTGTGACCCTTAACTCCATGTCTGGTCATTCACTTGCCATATCAGAGACTCATGTCCATTCTTCTGGAAGGTGTGGTCTGCTGAGAACACTCAGGAAACCTGGACCAATGGCCTATGTCTCTTCATACACAAGCCAGTCATCTAAAGTCTTTGGGTTTACTTGATCTTATTTGTAAAAATGGGTGTAATGATATTCTTCTTATCACTTCATGTTGAAAATCAGAATACATTACATCCATGAGTAAGTATGAAGTATTGTTATCACTGAAGCTGGATTCCAAGAGGCAGAGAAAGCCTCAGGCTCAGATAATGTGGGAAAACCAGTCATTCATTTTCTGTTTTCTGCAGCCTCTCATAGGCCCTAGGCTGCTGGTGAAGCTCCCAGCCCAGTGGAGACCTTCTCAGAGCAGAGCTGTAGTAGTGGTACTTTAGATGCTGGGATCTTGAAGCATCATTGTGTTCCCTGCCATTTAATCCAAACTTGTCACCATGACTTGCAGTAGAAATGAAGGGCTGTCTTGGAGCCACCACCTTGGGCCCACACAGAAGAGTTTTGAGAAGGGACCATCTGAAGCCACCCTAAATCTTGAGATGTCTCTCTGGCCTCATGTTGTAAGCCTAGCCAAGTTGTCGAGTGCCTAAGAAGATGGGTTTGTATGGACAAATGAGAATATTCTCAGATGCAAGTAGCAATAGTCTTTTCTCTTGGTAACTAGAGTCTGACAAACATAGAATGAAGCTAACTGGAATAAAAAGGCAAAGTGGTTTGAGCACAGTCCCTTGACCCTGTCTTTGACCATTATTCACCCCATTTAGAGTACCCTGATCTCCCCACAACACATCCTTCTGCTATGGGCTGGCACCAATATGCTCTTCTCATTTATTTTCTTTTGCATTTTCAAAAGGAACAAGTGGTTGATCTTCTGACTTTCCTCCAATTCACTACATTCTAGCCCATTTAAGTGAATGAGCTGTTGGTTCACTGTTCTAAATCTCTTATCTGAAGCCCATCACCTGGGAGCCAAGAGAACATAGCATTTGACCAGCACCTATTCAGTGTTTATCAAGCACTTTCACTAACGAGGTCTCATTGACACTGCAGCCCTTCAAAAGTGGGGATACCATCTCCTTTTTACGGACATGAAGCAGGACATTATAGAACACGTAGACAGTATCCCAGGGTGGCCTACCTGAGTTGTGAACCTCACTTTTCCAAGGAAGAGTTAAGCTGGTGATTTTGTTTATAATGAATCTTGGTTTTTTGCCCTTCTTTTAAACTTATAATCCATTGAGATGAGATGATTAAGTTAAATTTTCTCATCAATGTTTCACTCTCAGTTTGTATTATATTCTACTTCCGTGGGCATGCCCTAGTCTTTGTTCAATAATTGTTAGGCTGTATCCTATTTCAATAAGGTAAGTTACCTTGTTATCTCTGATCAAATTCTCTGTGGCCAGCTGTTCAAGTTTCTCTGATAATGCAAACAATACTTACTTCTATTCTCAGTTGCTGGTCTTTTTAAAAACCTTTTTTCATGAAAACAAGAGTCCATTTTCACAGGTGGGGAGCTGTCATCTTTGTCTGCTAAGGCCTACATTCTGCCAGTAGAAGGATAGGACTGATGATGCCATCAAGAGCTCAAGGACCTTTGCTGTTCCAAAAGCTCCCTGCAGCATTCACACTAATTAAGAGGAGTCCTGGGTCCCAGCACACCACAACCAATGTAAGTGCTCATGCAGCTCACTCTTTATAAGGGCCATAGATTGTAAGCTACTGAAATGCCAATCAGCTGTAGAATGGATAAATAAACTGTGGTGGGTTCACACAATGGAGCACCCATCAACAAAGAGAAAGTACCATCTATAACCACATGCATCTCACAGATGTGACATGTGAGAAAAGCCAGGCACAAAAGGAACATGCTGTGTGATTCCATTATAGGAAATACCAAACAGGCAAAACTAAACCGTTGTTAGAATAGGATACTGGTTATCCTTGGTGGGCGGAACATAGAAAGAAGGGTCTTCTGTGGTGCTGATTATGTTCTCTTTACTTTTTAAATTAATTTTAATAATTTTTCATTTTCAATTATAGTTGACTTACAATATTATATGTTTCAAGTGTATAACATGGTGATTAGACATTTATATACCTTATGAAGTGATCACCCAGATAAATCTACCACCCACCTGGTACCATGCATAGTTATTACAATATTCTATGACTAATTTTATAACTGATAATGTATAGTTAATCCTTTTACCTTTTTCACCCACCTTCCCAAACCCCCTCCCATCTGGCAACCAGCAATTTGTTTTCTGTATCTGTGAGTTTGTTTCTGTTTTACTTGTTTATTTTTTTTAGATCCCACATATAAGTGGATTTATATGGCACTTGCAACATTATTTACAAAAGCTATGATATGTAAGTAACCAAGTGTGTATTGATATACAAATGGATAAAGAAGAGGTGGTGCCTATATATAAAGGAATATTACTCAGCCAAAAAAAAGATCTTGCCATTTGTCACAACATGGATGGACCTAGAAGGTATGCTAAATAGCATGTCTGTCTTTTTTTTTTTTTTCCAAACTGAGTGCTGGTTAAACAGTTGTGTTCAGGGAGTGAAAATTCATTCAGCTGGATATATAATGTGGGCATTTTTCTCTGTGTATATGATTTTCAGTTAAAACAATTTTTAAAGCTGAAACTGATAGCACTGCTTTGTCCAGCTGCATTCTGATGCCTCCATTTCTTAGCTCTGTTTAACCCATAAAGATGTGGCCATCTCTTCTCAGACAGAAGGAACACTAGAGAAATCACAAGTAGCTACCTATGACTTATTTTATCTTATTTTTTAAAAGTCTTTAAAATGTTACACTTAGGTATAACATCTTCATCACACCTTCTATACCTTGTGAATGTCACCTAACAGTTTTAGTCTTTAATTGAACTAATCTTAGGAATTCAAAAGAGCATTATATCTATTTGCCTAATTGTAGGCACAACAAGGTTGAAAATCAGAATACATTACATCCATGAGTAAGTATGAAGTATTGTTATCACTGAAGCTGGATTCCAAGAGGCAGAGAAAGCCTCAGGCTCAGATAATGTGGGAAAACCAGTCATTCTGGTACCAATCTGGTAAATCTTAGGTACTTTTTTTTGTGACTAGATTTTGAATCATAGAAATACATTTTGTTTTTCACTGGAGAAATGAGAGAAAAAATGATGGAGATCCTGCAGTAAAGTCTTCTTCAAATATTTATAATAATTCCTGATAAAACATGATAGTCCCTTTAAAAAGAAAAGAATATCTCCCAGTGTGCTCCAGGAGTAGCTTATCTGCAGCATCTTGGAATGAAGACCACCTCAGAAGTCATCATTAAATATATTCTCTTAACCAACTCTAACAATATCATGTTAGATGTCTGAAATGCAATTTTATTCCTCCTGGATAGGGTTGTAGTACTTTTTAGGTGACTGAATGAAAAGTTAAACTGTTACCATTAGCTACTTAAATAGTTATTTATATGAAAGAGAGCAAAGGGAATTAGGCCTGCAGTTTAGTAAACTGGGGAGCATAAACCTGCTTGTTTGGTCAGGAAGCTATAGCATTTACTGACTCATTCATGACTCCAGGGGACTGTTGCTGAAGGACTTAATCCTAGGAGCACAGGAAATCTCCCCAGGAGAACTGTCTGTCCTTCAGTACCTAATAGTTAAGCTGGAGGTTCTTGACCATGGAGGCCTGTCAGTCTAACTAGGGGTGGACCCATCAAAAGCCCATGAATACTTGAAAAGTTGATTGCTTATTTTGAAAAAGCTTCTGGATATAACCCCAGGGGAAGAAAGAATCTCTCTCTTTCTCTCTCTCTCTCAGTGACACACTCACCCCATGTGTTCGTATATTCTCTCTCTTACCTGGGAACGTGTGACCATGTGGGTCTAGTACTACTGGGGCCTTATGCACTCCAGAGGACTAAGCTTTAATAGGAAGCACAAACTCTGGACAATGGTCTTTGTTTTGGCTTTGCTGAAGACAAGGTTGGACTTTTTTCATGGTGGGATGGATAGAGATGGGACACAGGGGCATCCTTCCACCTGAATAAACCTTATCGCACGACAACACCTCCCATTTGCATCCTGGAATGCTTTTCTTGTGATCCCATGCAAAAGCCTGATTTCCACTGGCAATAAAATCATTGATTTTGTGGTTTTAAAATTGAGTTTTACTGAAATATAACCTTAATTCAAGGTATATAGGATGAGTTAATGTAATTGTTACCATCAAGGAATTTGAATTTCACTTTAAATCTAGTATTGATGTTCTATTTAACTGATATATTCTAATAATGTGCCTCCATAATTTTTCCCAACAAGGTTCAAAATCATAGTAATGAGACATTGTCTCTTCAGAAACCACCCTTCAGTGCTGCATGGATATAACTCATGTTCACAGGAGGGGGGCTGCAAGAGCCAGACTCAGTTTTCCTTTTGTTGCATTCAAGCCTCTGAGCTAGTGGGCCTGAGCTAAGACCTGCCTTTAAAATAAACTGTGTCTCTTCCTTTGGTGCCATGTTAACCTCTCAAAACATACCTCTGTCAATGCCATCACTCACCTCAAGAAGCCTATGTCCTGAACTTTTAAAGCTCTCCTGTCAATTACAGGCTGTCTTTCAGAAGCAATTATTTGATAAATGGCTACCAAAATGTCTGTCATTAATTGCAGGGCTTTCTGATGAAGAAAGAAAGGAAGACAGAAAATCAACTTACATCACCACATGCCTCAGTGAAATTTCTGGAGCTGTGACCAACCTGGAAATCTGATTCTTAGCATCAGGCTCAAAGGAAAAGAGAAACAGAAAATGTAAGGGAAAACAAACAACATATGCTCACAGAGCAGCAGCCTAATTGTTTGGTTACACCTAGAGATGTGTCCCTGCTCTCTTAAATCCTTTCTAACAAACAACACTTGGTCCCATACTCCAGAAGTCCTCCATATTATCTGTCCTTGTCTTATTTCAACATTTTCCTTCTCCTAGGGAAACATAAACTCCTAGGTAAGTCTCAGTGCCTCAGCAGAAGTTTTCTACTAGTTTGAGAGGAAATGAATGGTATCTGGAAAAAAGACTGAACAAACTGGTAAAATCATTCAAAATGGGCCTGCAAGCAGCTGATGGATCAGGTCTGAGGGCTCAGATGTGGGGAGATCTAGTTTCTGTCTTTACCGTGTTACTCTGTGGTGAGTGGATATACTTTTTGTCACTGTGAAAGATGGGCTGGGCTTGCGAGCAATGTTGGCTGTGTGGACACCAAGTATGGCATATACAGGGTTCTGACAGTGTATATTTGGAACCTATGACAGATTGGACCCAGGCCACACTAAGGGAGCTTGAGGTGATTCCAATGGTGGTTGCCGTAGGTTGGCCCACCAGCTATAGAGGAGGCCTGCTCACAGACTGGGACCCACAGACCAGGACCTGGACCTGGGTGAGACTAGGTCCTCTGTGATTGTTCCACAAGGGAGCAAGTTGCTAGAGATAGGGAGCTCTGTTTGGAATCATGGGATATAGGCAGGAAGCTCTAGAAGGGCAGGAGGCCAGGTTGCACTAGTGTAATTAATGAAGGTAAATGGCCACAGAATGAGAGGTGGTTCTTCATCTGGGCTGCACATTAGAGTCTACCTATATTCAGATTGACATTTCTACATAATAAATCCACCCCAACTTTGTGGTGTGGAACAGTCACCATTGTGTTACACCCATGGAGTCAGAATCTGGGTAGAAGTCAACTGGTGGTTCTTTGGATCCTGTGGCAGTTCCTCAGTGACATTCAGGTGGTGGATGGGCTGGTCTAGATCCAAGTTGGCTTTACTACCTGTACGGTGTCTTGGTGAGAATGACCTGGGCCTATTGACCTGAGTGACTCCATGTGGCCTCTTCAGCACAGCAGTCTCACGGTCATTAGACTGCTTCAGACTCCCAAACAAAGGTGGTGGAAATGCATGGCCTTTGTCATATACCCTCAGAAGTCACAAGCTATTCCTTTGCCACACTCTATCATGAGCACTCAAGCCCACCCAGATGAAAAGGGAGGGAAATTAGGCTACTTCTTTATAGGAGTACATTATTAAGGGTGCATTGTGGAAGTCCATGAGGGCCAGGAAGTAGTACTGAATCTTTAGAAATATAGTCAGCTGTATCTGGAAAGTTTCTTAAACAGTGTCCAGTTCATTCTATTTCATTTAGTCTAGGGCAGTGGTTCCCAACCTGGTTGGACACTAGATTACCTGGGAGCCATATGTAGGGCAGCCAGCCAAAGTCCAAAACTGCTGGAGAGTGAGGCCCAGGAAACTAGCACCACAAACACACACAGCCCTCTCCAGGTGCTTTTATGCATCCAAGGTTAAGAACAATTGGGATAGAGCCTAGGAATATGGTTCATGAGCAGCGATGGAGTAGGACTGGAAGAGGTTCCCTCCAAGTTTGGATATTTTTATGGTTTCTTTATTTTCTTTGTCTATTTACGTCTTAGTTTCTTTTACTACTTAATGTGTAAAGTGATATAAGAGTTTGACTTTGTCAATCATCCTGAGGCCACTAAAGGAAAGGACTGTATTGGCACTAGGACTGGAGGCATGGCTGGACTCACTGGGCATGAAGAACAGAGTGAGGGACCAGGGCAGACTTGAGCAGTCCAAGCTAGTCCCTTGTGTCTGAGAGTCTCCTTCTTGACACTCTGGAGACCGCCTGGATATGAGTTAGTTTAGTCGTGAATAGGGAGGCCATCTTGCTTTCTCTGTTTTGCTCTAGGGCAAGTCAGCATAATGGTGTGCAGTATGCATGTTAAAGAACCTAACAGAAACTTAAAGTGTCATGAGGCCTGAGGGCAGCACAAGACCCTTCATTGCTGTTTGCAATTTGAGGACCTGCTGTAAAGTTCCCATGCTGACAATTTCCTACGATGGCTTTTTATGCCAAGGCAGCTACTGCAGCTTTTACTATGAATTCTACTGGCTCAATTACTGATGGCCACCAGAAATTAAGGCAATTAGTATGGGTTTTGATTATGGATTCTTCTATTATTTGCTCAAGAAAACTGTGTTTTCAAATGCTAAGTGAAAAAATGGTCTATCTTTGCAACAAAACATGGGATTTTTTTTTTAATGAAATATTTCTTCCAGCTTTTTTTTTTTTTAGATTTTATTTATTTATTTTTAGAGAGGGAAGGGAGGGAGAAAGAAAGAGAAACATCAACGTGTGGTTGCTGGGGGCTGTGGCCTGCAACCCAGGCATGTGCCCTGACTGGGAATTGAATCTGCGATGCTTTGGTTTTCAGCCCGCGCTCAATCCACTGAGCTATGCCAGCCAGGGCAGGATCTTATACATAGTAGGTGCTAAATAAATACTATAGGCAGGTAATATCATGTAAACAAATACGCAAATTAAAACAAAATAATTCCACTTTTTATGATACCTCTTTTTTAATTTAATGGTATTTTTAAAAAGGTTTTATTTATTCATTTTTAGAGAAAGGGGAAGAGAAGGAGAGAAATATCAATGTGTAGTTGTCTCTCACATACCCCATACTGGGGACCTGGTCCACGACCCAGGCATGTTCCCTGATTGGGAATTGAACTGGCAACCCTTTGGTTTGCAGCCCACGATTTGCTCAACCCACTGAGCTACACCGCCAGGGCTAATAGCATTTTTTTTATTGTTGTTCAAGTACAGTTGTCTCCATTTTGCTCCTACCACTCCCTACTGCTACGACCATCCCTACCTCCCACCCTTCCATCCTTCCCCCTGTTGGCTTTGTCCATGTGTCCTTCATACATGTTCCTTGATGACACTTCCCCTTTTTCCTCCCAATATCTTCTCCCTCTGCCCCACTGGTTACTGTCAGTTTATTCTTTATTTCAATGTCTCTGGTTATATTTTGTTGGCTTATTTGTTTTGTTGATTAGGTACACTTATAGGTGAGATCATATGATATTTGTCTTTCACCACTTAGCATAGTGCTCTCCAGTTCCATCCATGCTGTCACAAATGGTAGGAGCTCCTTCTTTCTTTCTGCTGCATAGTATTCCATTGTGTAAATATACCAGGGTTTTTTGATCCACTCATTTACTGATGGGCATTAATTACTTCCAACACTTGACTACTGTAAATTGTGCTTCTATAAACATTGTGGTGCATAGGTTCTTTGGAACTGGTGTTTCAGATTCTCAGGGTATAATCCCAACAGTGGAATCACTGGGTCAAAAGGCAGTTCTATTTTTAGTTTTTTGAGGAAATTCCATACTGTTTTCCACAGTGGCTGCACCAGTCTACATTCCCACCAAGAGTGCACTAGGGTTCCCTTTTCTCCACAAACTCACACGCACTTGTTTGTTTTGTTTATGATGGTCTTTCTGACTGGTGTGAAGTGGTATGTCATTGTGGTTTTAATTTGCATCTTTCTGATGGCTAGTGATGCTGAGCATTCTTTCAGATGTTACTGGGCCTTTGGCATATCCTCCTTGGAGAAGTGTCTGTTCAGGTCATTTGCCCATTTATTAACTGGGTTGTTTGTCTTCCTGGAGTGTAGTTCTGTGAGTTCTTTATATATTTTGGTTACCAAACAGTTGTCCGAGGTATCATTGGCGAATATATTTTCCCCACACGATTGGTTCCCTTATCATTTTGTTGATATTTCCTTTAGCCATGCAGAAGTTTTTCATTTTGATGAGGTCCCATTTGTTTATTCTTTCCTTTATGTCCCTTGCTCTAGGGTACATGTCAGTGAAAATATTGCTGCATGGAATATCTGAGATTTTCTTGCTTATATTTTCCTCTAGGACTTTTAGCATGCCTTGACTTATACTTAAGACTTTTATCCACCTTGAGCTTATTTTTGTGTATGATGGAAGTTAGTGGTTGAGTTTCATTTTTTTGCATGTAGCTTTCCAGATCTCCCAACATCATTTGATGAAGAGGCTATTGGCACCCCATTTTATGCTTCTGCCCCCTTTGTTGAATATTAATTGACCATAAAGATTTGGGTTTATTTCTGGGTTCTATCTTCTGTCCCATTTGTCTTTGTGTCTGTTCTAATGCCAGTACCAGACTGTTTTGATCACAGTGGCCTTGTAATATATTTTGATATCTGGTATTGTTATCCTTCCAACTATGTTCTTTTTTTTTTACTTTTTTATTCTTTATTTTATTGATTATGCTATTACAGTTGTCCCATTTTCCCCCTTCACTCCCCTCCACCCTGCCCATCCCCTCCCACCCATATTCCCCCCTTTAGTTCATGTCCATGTGTCATAAGTTCTTTAGTGTCTACATGTCCCATACTATTCTTACCCTCCCCCTGTCTATTTTCTACCTACTGTCTATGCTACTTATTCTCTATATCTTTTCCCCCTCACTCCTCCTCCTACTTCCCTGTTGCTAACCCTCCATTTGATGACTTTTTTTTACTGTTCATATTTTTAATCTTCTTTTTCTTAGGTAAGTCCCTTTAACATTTCATATAATAAGGGCTTGGTGATGATGAACTCCTTTAACTTGGCCTTGTCTGAGAAGCACTTTATCTGCCCTTCCATTCTAAATGAAAGCTTTGCTGG